>CM053588.1:148729350-148766010 GCA_028646515.1 Pseudochirops corinnae | reverse complement strand
AGGGTGAGGTCTTTGAACTTTATATTCTATAAGCCTTGGAGAACTATTAAGGATTTTAGAGCAGGACTGTGATATAATGAAAGCATCTTTTTTAAAAACAATTTTAAGCATTGAAATAGGTACAGTGGATACTATGAAATGTTTGTAGTCTGCTGAAATATATAGAGAATTTTGGCCGACATTTTATTTTAAAGAGAATTCCCTTCTCTCCTGATGTGATGACACAGTCCTATTCAAATTCAACATTAATAAAGACACTTAAAGGGCCAGCAGGACACTGCAAAGAAGTGGAAGGAAGAATCCGTAGGACTTCTACATAAATCAGGGGTATAAAGTGATGGCAAGGTTGGGAACTGGAGACAAAAGTATCGTGAAATGTTCATAAATATTCATGTCTTAGAAAGAAAATCCAAAAGTGTGAGAGCAATTAGATAAACTATTTTAAGAGATGGTGTTCACACTTGTAGAGAATGGGTGATGGTTGAAGTTCAGAGAATTCATAGCATTGTAGAAGTGGAAAAGGCAGAGAGAGAGAGCCTGGACCTCAGGTAGAAGACTTTGCTTGGAATCCTGCCATCAGTACTCACTACCCATATGATTTTCCCTAGTTCCTTAACTTCTCCGAGTCTCAGTTACTTTTACTTTGTTAGAAGTATTGTGTATAATTCTACACATGTTACTTAAGTAAAATTAATAACACAGTTATTAATTATAAACATCTGAAAGTTGTTTATTATATGAAAGTTATAACTTATGAAAGTTATATTATTATAAACATCTGAAAGTTGATGCAGCATTTCAAACCCTGAGAGTCCCCCATTTCTTTATTTAAAAATTTAATTAGTCCATCAACATTTATTAGGCACCTATTATGTGCCAGACACTGTGCTAAGGGAAGAAAGCATTTTTTTTAAAAGACAGTTCCTGCCCTCAAGGAATTTATAATCTAACAGAGGAAGATAATACACAAAAGGAAGTTGAAAATTTGGGGTGAGGTAAGGTTAGGGAGAGATATCCAGCGTGGGGTACCTCCATGATGCTTATGGAGCTGAAACCAAGCTAGGATCTCTATAGTGGAAGACTTTGGGAGGGGTTCACTGTTCATTGTCCAGCCCACTAATCTAAGGAGAGAGGCAACTGAGCACATTGAGTAGATGTTGAATATTAAAAGATGACTCAATCTGAATGGTAATGAGACTTCAGGTGAAGCACTTGCCCAGAGAGCAGTGGTTTTCATTTCCAACGGTTGATGGAAATGAAACTATCTAGACAATTAATAGAAAACTCTTCCTTTCCTCCCCACCCCACCCTCCCCTCACTGAAAAACAAAGGAAAACAAATTTCTGTGACAAATATGCAAAGTCGAGCAAAACAAATCCTCCTCAAGGGCTGGACACAAAAATAACTGCCTCTCAGCCTGTCCCCTGATTCCATCACCTCTTTCCGCCCCCGCCCCCGGCATGTTTCAGCATCGGTCCTCTGGAACCATGACTACTCATTGTATCGATCATCATTCTTATAGCTTTCAAAGTTGTTTGTCTTTACAATGTTAATGCTATTGTATAAGTTCTTTTGGTTCTTGCTTATTTCATTCTTTATTGGTACAAAAAAAGTCCTCAAAATTGTTCATTTCTATAGCAGTATATGTTGCTTTTCTGGCCATGCTCACTATTCTCTGTGTCAGTTCTTATGTCTCTCCATGTCTCTTCACCTGTTCCGTCTCTTGGCCTTGTTTCTTACAGCACAGTGACACTTACCTAACCACTCTTCAGTCCGTGCGCATCTGCTGATGTGTAGAGAGGCTTGAACGCGAATGCCTAATTTACCAGGGCTGTAAAGCAAGTGTAATGATGTATGTGGAAGCACCGCGTAACTTACAGCTGATGTACATGGGACAAGCATGAGAGGAACAGCGGAGGGATAGTGGGCAGACAGTTGGCCCCAAAGGTGAGAACTCAACGAGCATTTGTTAAATGCCCACTGTGTGCTATATTTTGTACTAAGAGCTAGAAGATCTGGGTTGAAGCCCTGCCTCTGACACTCACTGGCCGTGTGACCCTCAGCAAGGTCACACAGATTAAAACCTTTTGGGGCTCAGGGCAGCTCTCCAAGTTTAACTTACAAAGTGCGAAAAATGCACTGGTATATACCGCCTTCTCCTTGTTGAAAAAAACCCACAATTCTAAGGAGAAAGTATGCTTAATAACTGAGATATTTTGAAGTATAATTTAATCTTAAAGTCATCTCAGTGAGGCAACATGGTACATTGGATGGAAACCCAATCTGCCCCTACCACATACTGGCTATGCGAACTCAGCAATTTCTCAGTGCTGGTCTAGAAGACAACTGCTCAAATAGTAAATTGCTGAAAACATGTCAATATGTATTGGTAGGAGTTTTCTCCCCTGGGAGTTTCCAAAATCAATAAAATCATGGGTCAAAACCCTATTCCTGTACATTTGTAAGCCATTTGTGTAATGTAAAAGAACAAAATCAACCAGCTCTTCAAGAGACTAAATCTGTGATGTTGTCCTCCTGACTATACTCTCACCAATGCCGATCAATGACTGGTCTCTGGTATCTATGATATCCTCCTCCTCCTCATATGTACCTATGCCCAATACCAATAGAGTCTATACATACAACAGCAGTAGCAGCATCAAAGTTACCCACATGTATACCTTTTCTCAAGCTTCGGAAAATCAGGAATTCTCATAAGCTTGCTCCTTCCTTCTTCTGTTTCTTGGTGTCTTACACATTTTTAGGTACTTGAAGAAAGGTCTCTGACTGCAGAGCAGGGCAGAAAGAGTGTTGTATTTGAATTTAGGAGGCCTGAATCCTGGGTCTGCCTCGGCTACTAATGAGTTGGGTATTTCTGTGCAATAATAATAGGTAGTATTTACATAGTACTTTGAAGTTACCTAAGTACTTTACACACATGAGGTTATTTGTGCCCCAAAACAACTTCAAAGCATAGCTGTACCATGATTGTTAATCCCATTTTTTAAATGAGTAAACTAAGGCTCACTGAAGGGAAATAACTGGCCCTAGTCACAAAATTATTGTGCCTCAGAGATGAGATTTGAACTCTGGTAGTCTGTCTCCATACCTTGTATTGACTAGTGTCACCTGCCTACAATGTACTTACTTCTTACTTCCCCCTCTTAGAAGTCCTTCAAGACACCACTTCCAGATGAAGCCTTTCCAGATCCTACCTTACCCCCAGGCTTCCTACCCACAAATGACCTATTTTCTCTGCCAGGCATGTTGTCTCCAGGGGCTAGACTGAAAGTTTCTGGAAGGCAGGGACTGTTTCCTTCTTGTCATTGAATCCCCAGAACCTATTGTAGTTTTCTGGCACCTAGTAACCTTTCAAATAATGCTTGCTGATGGATTTATTGATTTTTGATGCCAAGTTCAGTATTCATTCTGCTGCATTACCCTGGCTGTCTTCACTCCAGTTGCTCCATCTTTGAAAACATTGGAATACATCCCCAAGGTTGCTTCAGTCTCTTTTCTGACTTTTTTGTCTAACTGCACCAAAGGCAGAGATTCCCAAATCTAATTTACATTTGTTATAGCAGCCACCTCCATTCTAATCAGTAGCTTTTAGTCAACCAAAAAGGCTGTGCCACTTATTACAAATTCCTGCTGGGATATGAACCAAGGGGACTTGATTCTGTCAGCAGATGTGACATTTCTGCTCTTTACAACCTTCTCTGCTTCCCTGGGGAAGAAAGCTGCTAGACCAAAGACTCCAAAGAAGCTAAAAGTGATCTCCAATCTGATGACTATTCAATGAGCTGAAGGAAATTAGTTTGATTATCTCTCAAAGGAAAATCACCCACTATTCCATATAAATCAGGCTCAGAAAACTTTCCTGTCATCATAACAGAAGCAAAGCTAATTAAACTGGCTGGATTTCCTTTTCTTTCCAATATTACAATAAACTCTGTGATCTAAAGGAAATAGAATCTGAAAATCAAAATGCTGGAATGGGTCTGTGGGTCCTCAAATCCAATCTTTTGGTTCCAGGCCAGACTGTACCTATTGCAATCTAGGGTGATGTCAATTGGCTTTTAAGGATCCCAAGAGGAAATTGACAGTTTCATTTATTAATCTGCCCCCAAGAGTCATCTGCTGGAAAGTTCTTTCTCATATCCAAGTTAAAACAGAACTTAAAATTTTTTCCTCTTTTCCTGAGACTGCCCATACATTTAAACTAACTTTAATGGAAAAAGAAAAGATTCCTCCACTAAGAGCATCCATAAATAGGAGCTTTAGGACCAAGTACCCTGTGTTCTAATCCAAACTGTTACCATCTTACTTAGAACTTAAAATCCAAAGAGATCTCACCAGAACTCAGATTCAAAACCTTTTATCTGGTTCTCTGGAATGAGAAGGTCCTTGTATTGGATTGTCATCTTCATTTAAGCAGAGCTTTCTGGCACAGGAAGCAAAGGGTTTTGAAATCCTTTTTATAGTTACAGGCAGCATCCAAACTATCAAGAGCAGACTTAAAACAATACATACATGCAAACAGTCAATAGCAAGTGACTTTCCCCTCCTCCACCCTGACCAAGGCCCCTCCCCCACTCAGCATGCCTGACCTAGCATCTCTTGACTCTCTTTATTTGATCTTAAAGGCATCACGAATGCAGCGGTCTCTCCTACTTTTGTCTGACTTTCACTGCTCAGGTAAATGTCTACCTTACCGTGTAGGACTCTCTCAACTTAAAAGTCTCAAATGAAATAACATATTTAAAGCCTTTTGCAAACCTTAAAGTAATAAATATACCTGCACATATATAAGCATAATATGCCTATATGTGTGTATACATACACATATGTACATATATACCAGCTATTATTACTAATTCCATCTCAGGAAACCTCTTTCTCATATATACACACATTACACAAATCTTCTCTGGCCCTCTGCTTCTTCCCTTTCTCTCTTCTAATTCTTGTTCTATTACCTCATCTAGATCTGTTTCTCCCCATACTTCCTGTTGTGTCTGTATCTCTGTTTTTATCTCTGTCTCCCTCTCCCCCTCCTCCCTTTCCAGTATCACAATGTCTAAAATCTTTGAAAATACCCAGAAGTTTCTTTCAGAGTCTCTATAGAAGTCCCCATGTACCATCTCACCTTCCACTAATGAAAGCATCAACATTCAAAATAAAAAATAAGCTCCCTATCAATGTTTTTCTGTTTCATTTAATTATTAGTATTGTAGCAGTTGGCTATTTTCTTGTTTGTTGTTCTTCAAATTGTGAATGAAATACACCCCTGGTTAAATGGTCTTCCGTGGGTTAACCTAGAAATGCTACTATCTGCCCTGCTTAGAGATGGTCATTTCCTCCAAATGCATGCTGCCCAACAGAGCAGGAGCAGTCCAATTGAAGATCGTTCAGGGAAAGCAGAAGACTAAGTCAACCTTACAAATCCAGACATAAAAACTGATGGGCACCCACAGTAAACGAATGTTGAAAACTGTCTTAGATTATATGTTCGACTCCATCCTGACCTCTGTCCATATTACTGAGCCTTTCTGTCTAACTGAGACTATATCCTTATACCTTCTTCCCAACATGTTAATTTTGAAAACTACTTGTGGGTTTTTTTTTTGTCCTTTTTATCCTTAGTGCCTAGCTAAGAATCTTGCATTTAGAAGGCACTTAGTAAACACTTGTTCAATTAGCCTCCTAGCTACCTTGCTGCAGGTCTCTCTTTGATCAGGGACAGTTGTCTTCCCCACTTCTCTAAATCTGAAAGCTTCAGTCCACATTATGAAAGACTCTCAATCTGGAGCCTAGTCATATCCAGTGCTCAGTCCTGCCCCCTAACCCCAGGCATGGTGAGAAGTGCCAGTATACCAGCATTATTTAACCATAATCAATATTTTCCTATGGAAAACTGTGTTGTGAGTCTTGAACCAAATTCATTTGCAAGTTAGAATGATTGCCTGAGTCTGTCTTAAGGCTTGGCTACAGAAAAGCCCCTTCACCTTCTATGGAGCCACCTACCTATTCTGTAAAATGTGGAGAGGAGTAATTTGCTTCACAGTACTGGTTTCTAGAGGCTTTTAGAAAATCGACTTTTTCATCGGGAATTACTATGTTGGCATTTTGTTTTTTTCTCTTTGGGATGAAAATTGTTCAACTATTGATCCTTCAGATTTCATTGTTTTCCAATGAGTGAGAGTACGGAATGCCCAATCATGTAGCTGTTGTTATTCATTGTTCTAGAACATTCCACAGTATGTTTGCTCAGACATCTTTTGTCCAAGATGCCCCTCAGTGATACAACCCTCTCAACAAAAGAATTGGCAAAGGATGGACAGCAAAATCTGTCCCACTGTGACTGGATGTTTCTGAAAGGTTACTATGAGACAGGAAGAAGCAACAAAAGTAATATGTAGTTGGGGGGAAATGTTGGAAATTGAGGGTAATCAACAGGAATCCTTCTCTTCAGAAGATGCCAAACTACAAGTGCTTAGAGGTACTTACAGTCTGGGAACCAAGAGCACAAAGAGAAAGTGCTCTGGTGAGAGGCTAGCTCCCAGTTTGGGCAAACTGAGCCTGGAATATCTTGAATCTTCATTTCTATTCAACACTCACAGCACCTCTTATATTCAATTTATGACTCTGTTGCCCTCTGGGCAATCCTGATTAGGAAATTGGCATCATTTCCTGATACTGATGGAAGTTTAAAGCCAAAGCCATTCCTGGGACTAAGGGTGTAAAGAAACCCAACCTTGAGCAAGAGAATGGCGTGATAAATGGGAAAGTGAGAAGGGGAGTGACTGCAAAAGTCTGGGAAAAGAAATATTCTTAGAGGGATGCTCATATTTTCACTCTTCTTTTGCTAAGTTAGCAGGCTGCGGGCCGAGCATATTACCACTTCTAGTCTCTTCCCATAGACAGACTTAAATGCTAAATGATTCAATTATAATGAAGTATAATTCCCAGTTCAATGTGAGTTGATAAATAACAACACTTGCAGCATGAGGCTATCTTGCTTCTTTGTCAGAAATCTGAATCACATTTGCTAATTTCCCCAAATAAAAATAACTCATAAAATTTCCACTGGGCTTGATTTTTCCAATTAAGCTGGGTGATATGTAAAGACCTATGAATTTAAAGTCATAAATAAAGTCATAAAGGACCTGGATTAGAGTACTGACTCAGAAATTTATTAGTTATGTTGATGGGGATAGGATCTGAACCCCTAAAAGAAAAGACCATGTCTTTTGGATCTGGACCCCAAAAAGGAAGAGCCCCTGGACTTTCCCATATGCCCCAGTCCCAGCATTTGCCTGAGGTATCACCCACCCCAGTAATTTTTTCAACTGTCCTTTCATTGTGGCCCCACACTTCATTTTCTTTTATCTCTGACCCAACACAATCTTCAATTCTATTACCTCTAACCCAGCCCAGCCTTCATTGTCTGTTACCTCCAGACCACTCCAGGTTATTTCCTACCCTTATTTCCATCTAGACTTCTTCTCTGTTACCTCCTGGTCACCCCAGCTTATTAGCCACTCCCAGATCCCATCCAAATCTTCCCACAAATCTTTTTCCCAATAAAAGAGTTCAGTCTCATCTACCAAATGCACAAATTCCTTAAGAATCTGCCTTGCTCATCAATACAAGCATCACAAATGGGTGAATTCTTAAAGTTTTGCCCACTCCAACTAGTGTTTTAATAAACCTTATCTCTGACTGAAAGAAGGCTTGAGTCAAATTCTTTCCACTCAAGCCTTCTTTCTAGTCAGAACCTATGCCCTTTGCCCTTGAATTTTAGGGTTCCCAGACCCCTTGGACCACAGCAAAGTGATATTGGCCAATCCCCTTACCATAGCTTGGCCTCAGTTACCTCATTTGAAAAATGAAGGCGTCAGGCTGCATGATTGTTAAGCTCCCTTCCACCTCTATGTCTAGGATCCCAAAACCCTACACATCCCTAAATCTTGTATAACATGGTTTAAAGTCCTCTTGACATTTTCTCCAACCTCTTCTAGCTCCAGTTTGTCTGGGTCTCTTCTAAGATATCTTGTCCTAGGCAGACTTCAGAGAAACCCGGAAAGACTTTTATGAACTCATGCTGATTGAGGGGAGCAGAACCAGGAGAACATGGTACAAGGTAACAGCCACAGTGTTTGAGGATTGATTTTGATAGACTTAGCCCTTCGCAACAATGCAAGGACCTAAAACAATTCCAAAGGACACACAACGGAAAATGCCAGCCACATCCAGAGGAAGAACTCTGGAGTCAAAATGTAAAATGAAGCAAACTATTTGCTTTTCTGTTTTGTTTTTTTTGTTGTTGTTTTATTCTTTCTCATGGTTTCTCCTATTTGTTACACTTCTTCTATGCAATATGACTAATGTGAAAATGTGTTTAATAGGAATGTATGTGTAGATCCAAATCATATTGCAAGCCACCTTGGGGAGAGAGGGGGAGAAAAGTTAAAACTTATGGAAGTGAATGGCGAAAATTAAAAATAAAGAATTTAATAGAGAAAAAAGACAATAAAAAATAAAATATTTTGTCCTAAATGTAACTTCAGGTCATCATTATCAACATCATCATCATCATCAACAATGTATCATCATCATCAAACAGATATCTGAATCATATCAACCAATTCATAGAAACAGAGGGAATTAAGGTCACAATCCAAGTTTATGTCATTAAAACCAAGAATTATCCAAGGGTTATTCATAAATAGCCCTGACTTACTGATCATGGTAGGTTACAGAAAGATACAATAGAAAATGAAATACATTTATGCAAGTTGCAAAAATTTAATATCTATAGAATATTTAATAAGATATGATCTAGTAGCTAGAATTCTCTACCAGAAGATTGTTATCGTTCATAAATGAACAGATGACAAATCTCCATATTACAAATGCAGATTCCAAAATATCCTTGAAAATTAAACAAGTTAGCAGGGGCAGAATGAGGATGGCGGAGTGAAAGTAGGAATTTGCTTGACTCTGACCCCAACCATCTTCAATACCTGTAAAAAATGACTCTGAACAAATGTTAGAGCTACAGAACCCACAAAATGACAGAGTGAAATACACCTCCAGCTGAAGTCAGCCTGGCAAGCCAAAAGGAAGGGTCTATCATACCGGGCTAGGAGAAGAACACAGCCCTGTATGAGTCATGCCAGCACAGACCAGCAGTACAGACCAGCTGCAGGAGACCTCAGGAAATTGAATCACTGGCAACTGTGGTGTTTTTCAGACTTCTCAATCCATAAATGCCAAAGAGAAAGTAAAAGATCAGTGGGGAAACTCTGTGGGACCTGGGTGAGAGAAGAGTATAGTCTAGACCCTGCCCCTGGGGTGGCAGAGGCAGCAGTGGTGGCAGCAGTGGCAGTGGTGGTAGCAGCAGGCTGCAGCAGTGGGGTAGCTGCTTCCAGAACTCTAGGCCTACAGATTATGGGGGGATCAAGTGGCTGACCAGAGAGCAATTATAGGAATCTCTTTGCTGGTGCTGAGGCAGGATTCTTTTTTTTCCTTTGCCCTGCTTGGATTTGAGTCACAGTCTTGAGCAGCAGTCCTGGGGTGAAGAGGAGCACTGGTGTTGCAGAGCTTGTGCTGGCTGTGAAGACTAAATCCGCCTCACAGTTATGAGACAGGTGCCTAGCTCTGACAACTCTGTGCAAAACCCCAGAAATTTGGGACACAACACTCTCCACTCTGGAAGCAGAGTTCTACTATAGCAAAGAGTTCAAAAGTCCAAGTAACTGGCAAAATGAGCAAACAGAGGAAGAGAAATCAAACTGTGAAATCATTCTTTGGTGACAAAGAAGATCAAAACATAGAACCAGAAGAAGACAACAAAGTAAAAACTCCTGCATCAAAAGCTTCCAAGAAAAATATGAATTGGTCACAGGTCATAGAGGAGCTCAAGAAGGATTTTAAAATCAAGCAAAAGAAGTAGAGGGAAAATTGGGAAGAGAAATGAGAGTATTGCAAGAAAATCATGAAAAACAAGTCAACAGCTTGCTAGGGGAGACCCAAAAAAATGCTAAAGAAAATAACACCTTAAAAAATACACTAACTCAAATGGCAAAAGAGCTCCAAAATGCCAATGAGGAGAAGAATGCCTTAAAAAGCAGAATTGGCCAAATGGAAAAGGAAGTCCAAAAGCTCATGAAGAAAATAATTCCTTCAGAATTAGAATAGAGCAAATGGAAGCTAATGACTTTATGAGAAATTAAGATATTATAAAACAGATCCAAAAGAATGAAAAAATAGAAGACAATGTAAAATATCACATAGATTCAGGAGAGATAATTTAAAAATTATTGGACTACCTGAGAGCTATGACCAAAAAAGAGCTCAGTTAACATCTTTCAAGATACCATCAAAGAAAACTGCCTTGATATTCTAGAACTAGTGGGTAAAATAGAAATTGAAAGAATCCACCAATCCCCTCTTGAAAAAGATCCCAAAAAGACAAAAAAGAAAAAGATCCCAAATAGCCAAATTCCAGAGTTCCCAGGTTAAGGAGAAAATAATACAAGCAGTCAGGAAGAAGCAATTCAAGTATTATGGAAACACAATCAGGATAACACAAGATTTAGCAACTTCTATATTAAGGGATCAAAGAGATTGGAATATGATCTTCCAGAGGTGAAAGGAGCTAAGATTAAAACCAAGCATCACCTATCCTGCAATACTGAGTATAATACTTCAGCTGATAATAATAAGAGCTTACTCTGGATCTGGAGTCAGGAAGACCTGAACTCAAATCCCACCTTAGAAACTTGTGAGTTCTGTGACCCTAGACAAATCATTTTACTTCTCCTAGCCTCAGTTTCTTCAACTGTAAAATGAGAATAGTGGTGCCACCTACCTCACTGGTTATTGAAAGGATCAAGTGGGTCAATGAAAAAAAAATACTGTACAAATATTGAAGTGCTATATGAAAGTCAGCTCTTATTATTATCAGCTGTGTCACTTCAGGAAAATCACTTAACTCCTCCAAGCCTCAGGAAACTCTCAAAGACCATCAGTTATGGATGCGGAACAGTCTACATAGATTGAGAGAGCTCTCCCACTTAGGAAATCATTCAGGGTTCAAATCCTTCCCCAGATACCTACTCCAAAATGGGAACAAAAGTTTTCAAAATACTGATAGCCAACTGAAGAAATCATTAATTTTCTTTTTGCATTTTTGGAGGGGGAAGGCAGGGCAATTGGGGTTAAGTGACTTGCCCAAGGTCACACGACTAGTAAGTGTTAAGTGTGCAAGGTCGTATTTGAACTCAGATCCTCCTGACTCCAGGGCTGGTGCTCTATTCACTGAGTCACCTAGAATTCTTAGAAATCATTAATTTTAAGCTTCTTGAAGGCAGGGATTGATTTTCCTTTTTCATGTTTATAGTCTCAGCATTTAGCACAGATTTGGCTATTATTGAAAAGCATATGGAAGGTCTGGTCAGACGGGGGTAGGGGTATATGCTTGTAGGCCCTAATACTGAGAAGACTGAAGCTGGTGGGTTGCTTGAGTTTGGGAATTCTAAGCTCCACTGGTTCTAAAGTCCAGCACCAATATGGTGACACCCTCACCTCCCTACCTCCAGAAGCCTAGGTTAGAAACAGAGCAGGTCAAAGCTTCTAGCCAATCAGCAATGGGGTCAGACCTATTAGTAGTCACTGTAACTTTCAGTTACTTAAACTATACCAAGAGTACTTTCAGTGAAGTTATAGTAGAAGAACTTATATCTCAATTTTACTCAATTAGAAAACCCAGTTATTTTATCCTTCCTCATTTTTTCCTATCATGAGGATACCATTGGAGTACTCAGACTAGTTCCCTCACTCTCACCTAATATGTAATTCTCTGATGACCTCTTTTACTCATTCTTCTTTGGAATTCCCTATTGGTTATACGTTGAAACCTGCTCGTGCCCACCATGTACCTTCCACTGCCCTCTGTATAACATTCAGTTTTAATGCTTCAGAAATGATTCTATCCCATGTCTTACTGCCATATGACGACATCAGTAAAAAGTACCCTTGTTTTCATAGGAAGTTTGGAGTCATTAAAGGAGTTCTGAAATTTTTAAAGTTTTGTTTTTTTTTATTAATCAACAAATACACATTTCAACATACAAAAAATAAAGGAACAAAAGGCCTGTGAACTTATGCCATGTGTATTTTGCTCATTAAAGTATCTGTTTATATGCATCTAACTAGCTAATTAAAAATTTTCCCAAAGACATTCCATCCCACTTAAATAAACTATCCTCCTATTCAACACTGGACTCAACTTGTTCAACTGTATTGTCTGTCTGAGACATGCAAACTGACAAACTCTTTGATTTTATTCATGTCATTAACTCTTCATGTCTCCTGAAAAGCACTATGGCATAATGAATAGAGGAGCTGACCTCGAAACCAAGAAGACCTGGATTCAAATCTGCCTCTGTCACACACTTGCCATTTGACCCTTGTTTAAGTTCCTTTACCTCTGTGATCCCAAGTCCTTCCTCTAAGACTAGATGCTCCAGAGGGGTGCTGATCTCCTTTAGTAAAAGTTGCTTCTTCATTAGCAGCATCTAATACCAATGAATTCACAGATCTGATTTAAAATATAATTTCTTCTCCATACACTTGTAAATGGTTTCAGAAGTTTCTGTGTCCAGAAATGTCATCACCTGGTGGTCAACTTTTGGGTAATGAGCTTCTTGAGATATATCTAGTGCAATTCTCACTCCCAGGCTGCCATAATGGCCCCATAATGGAAGCCTTCCTGGCTCCCTAAAATATTCCAGATCATGAACTCCATTGGAATAATATCAGAAAGCCTAAGGTCACCAATATGCATGTCACAATGAGTCATTGGGAAAGACTTTAGTGGACAGCTTGGGTTTCAATAACTTACATCAATTCATCAAGGACATGAATGAGTCTACTTGGTTTCAACTCCACAGAACATGATACCCTACCTAGGATAAACTGATCAACTGAAATCTCATCATCATGCTGTTTAACTCAGCCTTGGAAACTCAACACCTTCCCAACTCCCTCTCTTTTCTCTCTAGAGGGCTAAAAGGTGGAACACTAACTCCTCCCAAAACTTCCTTTATAGAGAACTGAGACCTGGACTTTCTAACTCACTCTCCACTTTTCATTTGCAGCTCTGGATTTAGTTCCACAGAGTATGATGCACCTGCAGCAGATATCCCCTAATGGACTCTCCACACCCCCTTTCCAGCTTCCTTTTCTGTGTTTTCTTCTCCCATTAGATTTCAAATTCTGTGAGACTATTTCTTTTTCTTATTTCTATCCTCAGTGCTTAGCGCAGTGCCTGGCACATAGTAGGTGCTTCATAAATGTTTATCGTATTATATGACATATAGACTATCTCCCATCTATAACTTGTAGTCTTTGAAAGTTGCCTGAGGCTCAGAAGAGTTAAGTGATTTATTCAAAGACACACCAGTGATGATAACAAGAGCTGACTTTTATACAGCATTTTGAAGGTTTGCCAAGTATGTTTTATAGGTTGACCCTCTTGATCCTTGCAATAACCAGTGAGGTAGATGGCACTATAATCCCAAACTAAGACTGAAGAAAGTGAAATTAATTCAGGGCCAGGGTCACAGAGCTCTTAGTTTCTAAGACGGGATTTGACCTCAAGTCTTCCTCACTACAAATCCTACTTCCTATCTGCTATATCAAACTACTTCCTAGCAGGAGTAAGTATCTGGATCAGGATTTGGATTCAGCTCTTCCTAACTCCATATCCACTCTCTATAGCCCACTGTTCCTCCATTGCATTAACATATGAATTAAATAATAAAATTGATTAGCCATTTCATATAAAAATAATGGAAAATATCAGTCAGTATCAGTTTAAATCTCTATATCAATATACCATATTTAGATATATACATTCCACAAATTTTAACTTCCAAAAGTAATAATTTAAGAATATTACAAAATGAATTTTCTCTCTTAAATTAAGGTACACTACATTTAGTATAATTTCATCTATGAGAAAACCAAGACCCAGAAGAGTAAAAATAACTTGACCAAGGTCACCCAATGAGTTGGAGGCAAAGCAATTTGTTGCTTTCACTACAGAAGTCATATTATTTTGTATACTGAATATTAGGCTAAGTCATTCTATAGATTGCTTTTCCCAGCAACAAAAATGAAAAGTCAATAAGATCCTCTCTTTTCTCAGAGGTTATTGTCCCAAGATATAATCCAAGGAAGTAATCACGGTGGGGCAGAGGGGGAAGTAGCATAGGGTTCCTACACTTATGGAACAGAATTAAGAACAGATCTCTAAGTTAAAGAGTCAACAACTCTGAAACCAACGTAGCACTGAATTATAGATGTGTAAATTACTGAAAAATTTTCTCTATGACAAATTTTTTCTTTATGATTATGAAATTAAATTACGACATAATGGATAGAGAATTGAGTTTTGAATCAAGAAGACCTATGTTTAAGTTTTTCCTCTAACACACCTAGGCCTTGAGAGCAGAGGAAATTCTATTTTTAAATCTACATTCTTTTGTACAAGGCAATAGATTTTCCCAAAATGTCTCTCAAAATGAAAGAGCCATGACTAGCCATGAGCCAAGGAGTTTATGGAATAAAGTAATGATAGGACCAACAAAAGTCTGGTCTTAGGATTTGTATAAAGCATGCCATGCATTTCCTACTACTGACATTGGCAATTACTTTCCCTGAAGAGGGAAAGATCTGGTGAGGTCTCTGAGAAATCTCTAGTCATTACAGCTACTTAACAGTAGAATGGACTACCTTAAGTGCTAGTGAACTCCCCCTTCACTGAGTGAAGTGAAGTTTAGAATCATGCAGCCAGTATGTATCGGAGGGACAAATGGAACTCAAGTATTTGTCACTTCCAGATTAGCTCTTCATCTATTTATCCTCCATACCTTGCCACGTGGCTATACTACTACTACTACTACTACTACTACTACTACTACTACTACTGCTGCTGCTGCTGCTGCTGCTGTTGCTGCTGCTGCTACTATCACCACCACTACTACTACTACTACAACTACTACTACTACTGCTGCTGCTGCTGTTGCTGCTGCTGCTACTATCACCACCACTACTACTACTACTACAACTACTACTACTACTGCTGCTGCTGCTGTTGCTGCTGCTGCTACTATCACCACCACCACTACTACTACTACTACTACTACTACTGCTGCTGCTGCTGCTGTTGCTGCTGCTGCTACTATCACCACCACTACTACTACTACTACAACTACTACTACTACTGTTGCTGCTGCAGCAACTATTTCTTAAAAGTAGTCAAATAGATCCCAAGATAATGGATGCTATCAAAGGCATTACTGAATGGGATGAAAGCTAAGTAAAATCTTCACACTAGGGGAAGGGAATAAGTCCAGAAGGGAACTGACCTTTATAGCATTGCATAGATTAAAAAGAGAACCCATCTCATGTCTGTGTTTAGAACTTGAATATTGAATCTTAGCAATAGAGAGGAACATTAGGTCATCTAGCTCGATCACAGTACGGTAGAATGGGTAGAAGGCTGGCTTCCAAATTTGGAAGATGTAGGTTTGAGTCAAGCCTTTGACAAATACTGGATGTGTAACCAGACGCAACTCTGGGTACTTTGTTCAACTGCCTAAGTCTATAGGTTGCAGAGAAGATGCTGAGCTGCCCTGGTAGATGGACTTCTCTCACGTTAGAGTTCTCCATACCAATGAAATCACATGTCTAGTCCCCAAGCCGCGAAAAAACAAATTAAATACCAGGAATGAGGAGATCATGCACAGCTTATTTGTTGACAAATTCCTCGATCAAGAGCATCAGAGAGATATAGAACTAGACACGAAATGAAAAACACAGTGGAAATCCTGTCTTAGATGCTTATTAGCTGTGTGACCATGAGCATGCTATCTCACCCCTCTGTGCTTCAGTGTTCTCACTTGTAAAATAGGGATAATAATATCAGACTTCACAGAGTTAGCAGAATAATCAAGTGAAATAGTGCTGGTAAGACAATTGGCAACCACAAAGTCCTACATAAATAACAAGTAGAAGTAATAGTAGCAGCAGCAGCAACAGTAGTAGTGGTAGTAGTAGTGGTGGTGGTAGTAGTAGTGGTGGTAGTAGTAGTGGTAGTAGTAGTAGTGGTAGTAGTGGTGGTGGTGGTAGTAGTAGCAGTAGTAGTAGAGGCGGCAGGGTATAGAGGATAAGTAAATGGAGAGCTAACATGGAAGTGACAAAGACCTGAATTCCATTTGTCCCTCTGATACATAATGGCTGCATGATTCTAAACAAGGGAAATAACTACTCTGCCCCAGATTATTCTCTGAGATAATAATTCTCAGAACATTTGCTGATATGTGTTGATAGAAAGAGTTTCCTCACCACCAGTTTCAGTGCACCAGTGAAATCAAAGAAAGTTGCCTTCCTTGCTTCAAGTCCTTCTTCTAGCTTTCCTCTACTCAGTTACCTAGGTGATGAGTCTGAAGTTTGTGTCTGATCATGTCACACACAGCCCAACACTCCAACAGCTCACATTACCTTCAGGATCAAATATAATTTCCTCTGTTTGTCTTGTTGTCATTGAAAGCTCTTTAAAATCTGGTCCCTTTCTACCTTTCCAGCCTTTTTACACATTATTTCCCACTACATACTCTATAATCCAACTGCTCTGTCCTACTTACAATTCCTTGAATTTAACAATCCATCTCCTATCTTTTTGCCTTTGCCCTGGTTATTGCCATGAATGGAATGCTCTCCTTCCTTAATTCCATCCCTTAGTTTACTTCACTTCTTTCAAGAAGCAGTTTAAATTCTATCTTTTCTGAAACCTTTCCTGGTCTTCCCCATCTTCAAATGTTAATGTCTTCTGCTTTCAGATTTCCTTCATATATTTTGTATACATTTGTATCCATATATGTGTATATACACATGCATGTGATATGTGTGTATATCATAATGTAATGTGTGTGTGTGTGTGTGTGTGTGTGAGATACATCTATTAGATATATACATATGTTTATAGGAGAGAGCTAGGTGGTGCGGTGAATAGCATACTGAGCCTGGAGTAAGGAAGACTCATCTTTCTGAGTTCAAATCTATCCTTACTAGCTATGTGACCCTGGGTAAGTCAGTTAACTTTGTTTGCCTCAGTTTCCTTATCTGGGATATGAGCTGGTGAAGGAAATGGCAGTATTGTCTCTTTCTACCACTCATTTAAGGACCCATTTTAACTAAGATAGGCAGTTAACATGACTGTCCCCATCTATTCAGTCACCATGTTTGTTCTGCCATACAAAGCTCTGGTCTGCAAAATCCTTGCCATCATCTAAGGTTTAGCAACATTATCAACATATCCCTTTCTAGTCAAAAGGGGCTATTTGCCATCCTCCATACACAGCATTCAATTGCCTGCCTCCTTGGACCTTTTCACATTCTGTTCCTTGTGCATGGAATAGTACTCCTTTTCCCCTCTACTTCTTGAAATTCCCATGGCAATTCAAGGCTCAGCTCAAGTGGTGCTTCCTACACAACTCAAGAGCCATCTCTTACAAATAGATCCCTATAATTCTTAACAATCCCCTCTCAATTACTTTGTATTTATTTTGAATGTGTAACCCTGACTACTCTGGCTACCACTGCCCAAAGGCCAAGTAGGCTACATTTCACTCCTCTCACAGAATTCTCTAGGATTTTTAACAGAATTTAGGGATATCTCAGTTCTCTGCAAATTACTCCAGCCCACACTGATGGTGTTCTCTCTAATTTAAGGGTTTTCTCCTATGCCTCAGTTCCCATTAGCCACTAAAAAATTGCAAAAGTATAATCACAAATATATGATCTTACTTCCCAAAGTGTGAAGCTTAATGCTCTCCCACCTCATTCTGGGAAGGCAAAAGGGATTAGGTTCACTCAGCTCTATTCCTTTTAGAGTATAGTTCTATTTCCAAGTCCAAACCCCTAGTGGAAGCTTTCCTGCCCAGCTGACTAAGTGCACCACCCATCCTTCAAATTTGATGATAAGTTCATTGCTTGAACTCCTACTTGGGTGGGGATCACTGCTGGCACCCAAAACTGAAGACAAATGACACAAAACCAAAAAAGGCCCAGGCCAAGAGAAATCTTGGAGCCAAGGGGTAGGAGGGAGAGCCAGGAAAGGAAGCAGGAAATCAGGGTACCTTCATATTAGGTGATCTGGCATGCAGACAAACCTCCAATCAGTCAATAAACACTCATTAAGCACCTACTATATTCCAGGCACTATGTTAAGCACTGGGGATACAAAAAGGGGCAAAAGACAGTCCCTGCTCTAATCTAATGGATTGTAAACCTCCTTACATATGATTTTGGATTTCCTTATCTGTGTGCACATTCCTTGATCCCCACCCACATACCCACAGTAGGATGGAATCTCCTTGGGGATAGGAATAGTTTCATTTTTGCCTCTGTATCTCCCAACATCTAGTTTGGTGCCTAGCACATAGTAAGTACTTAACAAATGTTTAATGAATTGAATCTAAATTACTATGTACCTCTTCTTAGCATGGTAAATATTCCAGTATATAAATGTAGCAGAAACAACTCAGCCAGACCTATCAGGAAGCATGTTTCTGGGTCTATTGTCCTGAACTGTCATGAATGATTTATCACTGTTCAGTTCAAGGACATGTAGAGCATCATTGAAGCTTAACCCACATGTGAGATGTATATATAGGTATACACACACACACACACACACACACACACACACAAATTTCAAATTGAAAAGCCTTTAAAAGCTTTGAATTTGAAGAGTCAGTCACAGATCTGAGCTTTACCATTTGCTATAAATAGCACCCACTTCCCCCCAGCTCTTCTTGATTTCAGAGCTTGGCTTCACCCCTTCTAAGGACAATGCTATATTGTGTTTATTGCCTGAGCTGAAGACAGGGCCATTTCAAGAGATGTCGAGCTTGGCTTCATGGGAGAATTACATAAATGCATCATCTGTGTGCATCAGTCTATTGTACTAACATCCAGCATCAAAAGGGGATCCATACTAACAGTCTCAGGACAGGCACCACTTAGAACACACCTGGAGTCTGTATCAGTCAGGGCATTGTAGGAAGAAGCCTTGGCTCCTGGAGATCACAAAACCACAAATGACATTGTGATTGAAAGGCCAAGGCCAGAGAAATGGAATCAAAGTAAAGCATATACAGGCTGCTCTGCCATAATCGAGCTTCCAAGCTTTCCAGTTAATAAAAGCTCCTTTGTCCAGTCACACTCCCTAATTCCTATAGAATTACGTGTCTGGTAACCAAAAATGGAATTTTTTTGTTCCTCCAGAAATCACAAATGTTTAAATCTCACTCTTTGTTTCCCTGGAAGGTAAATGAGAAAACATGAACACACATGTGCATGTATCCAATGACACATGAAAGAAGGGGAACACCATTAGTGCTCTTAGGAAAAAAGTCATACTTTAAATATGTTAATCAATCAAGAAGCATTTATTGAAAACCTACTATGTGCCAAACACTATACTAAATGCTGGGGACAAAAGAAAAGCAAAAACATGGCCCCTACTCCAAGGAGTTTACAATCTAATAAAATTCTTTCATCTTGTATATTGTCATTGTATGTTCCTGTCTACCTTATAAGATGGCTTAGAAACAGGAGTAGAGAACCTGCAGCCTCAAGGTCCCATGGTATTCTCTAAGTCCTCAAGTACAAGCCTTTGACTGAATCCAAACTTCACAGAACAAATCCCCTTAATAAAAGGATTTATACCATAAAACTTGGACTGAGTCAAAAGGCCTCACCCAAGGACCTAGAAGACCCCAGGTGACCTCAAGACCTCAGGTTGCCCACCCCTGTTTCTGAGCCATCTTATTAGGTAGGCAGGAACAACTGTTATTATTCACATTTTACTGAAGAGCAAACTTCAGTTTCCCCTTTAAATCACAGATTTGCCATCAGCAAGGCTGGGATGTGGCCATTTCTTCTATCTCTTAGTCTAATGCTTTTTGCTCTGCACTCCATGCTGTCTCTGCAGAATTTTGAGTTGTCATGGTCATCATGTTCATGTGACCATATGAAGATAACATGAGAGTCCCTTAGGAAGGTCTCATTACATATAAACAGAGAAGTAGAAAGTATGGCCCAGAATTGTGTGTGTGAAAACACTTTCAAAAATCTAAAAGATTCCTACCATTTTTTTTTCAAGGAGAGTCATGTCCAACCACTTCATGTGTCCTAATTCCCCTAAGCATTAGTGGTCTTTCCTTCAATTTTCTTTTATTGGTTTAACTGTGGACTTGTTATATCCTCTAAAAGAATGCAAGTCCCACAAAGGCAGAGACAATTTAATTTATGTCTTTATTTTCCCAGCACCTAGCACATAGTGCCTTGAACATTATATATGCTTAATAAATGTCTATTAAATCCAAATTTTCCTTATTCGTTATCTATCCATCATTACATGATGGAAACTTGCTTTGACAATACTGGGATTCATTCTTGTTGATGCATTCTGTCTTATGTTAAGCCACTGTTACAAGGTCATTTTTCATATTAATATTTCCAGAGTCTTGACCAGTATCTTGTCCGCCAAAGGTGGTACATGGCATATTTGTTGAGTTTATGAAGGTAAGGAAAGCATCAAAGTGGCTTAGTATACCCACAGGTGAGCTGTTTAACCAGTGGCTCTCCAAACACACACACACACACACACACACACACACACACACACACAGAGGACACACTTTTCAGTTAAATTGGCAGTATTAACATTTTCTCTATTGCTTTCTTAGCTACAGCTAGGGGTGGGGAAACTGTGACCTTCTAGGTCCTTGGGTGTGGCCTTTTGACTTCAGTCCAAGTTTGACAGAACAAATCCTTTTATTAAGGGGATTTGTTCTGTGAAGTTTAGATTCTGTCAAAAGGCTGCACTTGAGGGTCTACAGGGCTACATGTGGCCTCAAGGCCATAGGTTTCCCACCTCTGTGACTAGACCATCAACAGAATAATAAACCAAGCTTTGATTTGTAGGGTTTACTGTCTTGAAAGGTATAAATAACAAGGACATTTTAATAACCAGCTTTCTGAAGTTGGTTAAAGTTGGCTCACAGTCATTGCAGTCATGTTCAACTTTTCCTGACACCACATATGGGCTTTTTTGGCAAAAATACTGGATCAGTTTACCATTTCCTTGTCCAGCTCATTTTACAGATGAAGAAACTGAGGCAAATAGGGTTAAGTGACTTGCCCAGAGCCACACAGCTGGTAAATTTCTGAGGCCAGATTTGAACTCAGGAAGATGAGTCTTCATAACTCCAGACCTCATACTCTATCAGTGGCGCCACCTAGTTGCCCAACAACAGGACAATATTCGTCTACAGAGTAATAAGATCATTCTTTGGACCAATGAGGGAAATCCTTCCTATAATTAGACTCTGTAGGGCAGCAGTTCTCAACCTGTGGGTTATATTCAATTTGTAATAATGAAAATACATCCTGCATATCAGATATTTACATCATGATTCATAACAGTAGCAAAATTACAGTTATGAAGTAGCAATGAAAATAATTTTATGGTTGGGGGTCACCACAACATGAGGAACCGCATTAAAGGGTTGCGGCATTAGGAAGGTTGAGAACCACTGCTATAGGGAGTCTACTAGGAGTCCTGGATACACTCTTACTTGGGCCTTTGTTTCCCTTCTCTTAATGAGCTTATCTAAAGAACAAAGCATCTAGAAAATATAGACATATACCCTGAGCTCACATGCAAGAAAGTGGGAAAAGAGGGCAGGGGAATTTTTTCTTCCATTAAGTCCCCTTCTAAGCAGAAAGAAATCACCTCTAAGCTCCTGTCTCGGGTGACATTTTCCTTGACATGGGGTTGCATTTCTTCACCTGTCTAAACTAAGTAAAGAGGATCCAATATCCCCTTCTCGCTGATCTTTTCAGCAGATACTCAAAGGATAAAGAAAGGATAATTTATTATTCTTCTGTATAATCCTGTAGAGTGGATTGTGAACTGTCTCTGCTGGCTTCCAAACAGGGAGGCTTTCTCCTGAGGAAGGAGCTGCTCAGATCACTTTGGCACTACTCAAAATAACCAGGAAAGGGACTTGGCTTTGGCTCCAGGACACATTCCTTACTACTCCCACCCACACCCCCCATCAATAACTCACACACAAAAATCTATGTTACCACTTTAGATAGGGAAAAACTGGTGAAAATTTGACTACTACACCTATCTAAGAGTGCCAGTGACCATAGCTTTCCTACCCAAATAGAGTTTTCAAGGAAATCCTGATATTTCAATTCAATTCAACAAATAATTTTTTAAAATTTTATTCTCAATTTATCAAACAACAAAAAATTTTCTATGTATAAAGTAGAACAAAAAAAACTGTGAATCTCTATCATGTGCAGCTTGCTCTTGTCCAAAGTATATAATGAACTCATCATGTTGCTTTCAAAATTGCCCTGTATCACCAAGCATTTATTATGGTTTGACTACGTATTAGGTATTGTACCTGCCCTTGAGGACCTAACATTGTACTGCGGGGCAGGGGGCAAGGGGGCAGAGTATACCATGTAAAATATAAGTAAAAACAAAATATAGGCAAAGTACACAGAGAAAGGGGAATTTCCTGACAATTAGGATGGGACATCAGAAAAGGTCTTGTGTAGAAGGTAGTACTTAAAATTAGCTTTGAATGATGTTATGGATTCCAAGACACAGTAGTGAGGAGGGAGAGTATTGCAGGCATAGCAAACACTTTGTGCAAAGTCATGAAAGTAGGAAATGACAGACAAAATATTGTGGGAGAGGAAGAGGGAGAAGAAGAAAAAGGAGGAGGAGGAAGGAAGGAAGGAAGGAAGGAAGGAAGGAAGAACAGAAGGAAGGAAAACAGGGGTGGACTATTTTAGGGTTTGGGGTTTTGTTTTTTTATTTCTTGCTTTTGGGTTGTTAGAAAATGTTTTTTTGTATCATTGATATAGGGAACTCTCAGTGTGGAAAATCCCTCTAATGATACAAATCAGTAATTTATCTATAATGAAGTCTTAGGAAGTTGTCTGAGCAACTTACTAAGATAAATGACTTGTCAATGGTCACCCAGTCAGTATATGTCTAATCACCCAAACTAAGGTTTCCTGACTCTAAGGTCAGACTATTAACCACTATGCTATGCTGATTATCAATTTTATTATAATTTTTTTAGATGTTTTCCTTTTACAAAAGTTGTAATGCCCATTTGCATTCTACCAGCAGAAACTTCTGATTTTTTTTCTTTTTTGGCTCTGAAGAGACACTCAAAATGGGATTACTGGGGGTAATTTTTCAAGGCAACCACAGAGAGTTTGTTTGTTTTTTCAAGCTAAAATTAGTACTACCCATCAATACAAATGGTCCACATACCTGAAATATGTTTAGTGTGCTGCCCACAATACCCACATGGTGCCAGATAAGAGCATGAACTAGCAATTTGGAATTATTTCAACATGTGCCTGGCCTGATTTCTTGTCTAAGGGCTTCAGAGTAATTAAAGAGAGTCAGGTCTCTTTAGTCATCTAGTAATTGGTTGGTATCAAAATGGAGTTTCATAACTAGTCCCAAGAGAGAAGGAGAGAGAGAGAGAAAGAGAGAGGGGGGGAGGGGAGGGAGGGGGAGAGAGAGAGAGAAAGAGAGAGAGAGAGAGAGAGAGAGAGAGAGAGAGAGAGAGAGAGAGCACACCCTGAGTGTGTCTTTGTATATGTCTGTATGTGTATATGCAGGACTCTTAGCATGATTTATTTCTTGCCTGAATCTTTGTCTAATGCCTGTTAAAGTCAAGGATAAGCAACATAAAAATTTTAAAATTTTTTTAGTAGTTTAAAAGGAAAGAAGTTGCCAATGCTATTATAAACCCTATGTGGAAATATATATGCAAATATTATACTTGTGTATTATTTTGTTGATTATAAATTTATTAAAATTATAATAAATATAATTTACCCAGTAGAGAGACAGTATGGGGGTAATTGAGAAAGTTAGCCCTAGAGCCAAGATTCACATTCAAATTCTGCCTTTGAAGAGTTTGCTTGCATGATTCTAGGTAACTCATAAGTCACTTAACCTCTCAGCACTGGGCAATTCTCTAAGACAATAAGTTGCAATGAAGACACTAAGCTTCTTTAGAGGGAATTTCCTCATCAAGGGAATTCCTTATACCAATAATATTACAGATTCAGTCCCCAAAATGTGTACAATGTGCACATTATAAGCACATAGATAAATATGTGTCATGCAAATAAGTGCACATGAGTAAATCCAATGTTGGTGACTTGGATCACGTTCCTTCAGTCAAAGGAATAGAGGTGATGTATAGATAAAAACAGTTGGACAGAGTGAATACCCATGACTACAGCTCCTGACTCCAAAGGAATTCTACCAAGCCTACAAAGGTGTGGAACCTTTTCTGCCCTATTCATGATTGATGCATTCAGAGGTATCTAGTATCTGATTTCCCTAGAATTGAAATTTTTACAAAAGATTCCTGCTGTCTTTGTCTTCCTCAGTATAAAATCACAGCTCCACAAACCATCAAGGGATCTTGTTATTATTATCTAGGTTGAACTGCCATCTGAGATCTTGTGCGTATATAATAGTTTCATTTTTCTAGGTGAGACAAAGACAAGGACCACAGTGAGTGGCTTCACAGCCAGGTGCAGACATAAGTCTGTCTTCTTGAATCCTTTTTAAGAGTATATTCACTAAATTTGTTTTGCATATTATCAATAAAATCTTATAATTAGATCAATTTATATTGAGGCTTTCTCTCTATGCACCTTGAAATCTCTAACTTGATTAACACAGTACCTTTATAGTTAATAAAAATCAGGAAACCCCAACATTCCTTCACATGTTGTTGTTCAGTTGTTTTCAGACATGTTCAACTCTTCCTGATCCCATTTGTGGTTTTCTTGGCAAAGATACTGATATGGTTTGCCATTTCCTTCTCCAGCTCATTTTCCAGATGAGACAACTGAGGCAAACAGGATTAAGTGACTTGCCCAGGGTCACACAACTAGTAAGCGTCTAAGGTCAGATTTGAACTCTGGAAAGTGAGTCTCCCTGACTCCAGGAACAGCATTCTATTCACTGTGCCACCTACCTACCCTTTTTCACATATAATTGTCAATGATTATTGCTGGATTTGATAGTGTTTCTATGGTCAGGCATCATAGGAACACCAGTTCTGACTAGAAACATTTCCCAAAAAGTTCCTCTTTATTACAAGTTTTAAAATTATTTGCATACATTTTCAGACACCATAATTCCCACCAAAAATCCATGAGATGTGCAAAAAGCATGAAGTAATAACAAAAATTTTTAAAGTGGTGGGGAAGGGTGGTAAGGGGAGTAGACCGGGGAAATATAGGAAAGTTCCAAAAATAGGCCGTCTCTCTTAAATGGTGCAGGGTTTTCTGGAAGTCCTTCCTTAGCCCAAGATAACTGTGTTTGTAATTCAGTGGTATTTATGAACATGAATACTATGTATCATGGTAGCACAAACTGGTGCTGGTTTTCAAGCCTACAGCTTAGAAGATTAGGTTAAGCTTAAAAGGACCAGGCTACAGACAAATTAGAAATCTAAATCCTAGTTGTAGTGTTGTGCTTCAGCTAGCTACCAGTGCTCACTGAAAGATAATCCCTTCCTAGGCTACAGCTAGTGTGGCTGCAAAGGATTGAGAATCATTATAAATATACTAGACTTTTCTTTTAATCTATACAATCAGCATCTGTCCTTATATAAGGGTGAGGATCAATTGAATCACAATCAATCAAATCACTCTACTTAAAGAATAAGATACTCTATAATAACTTTATCAGAGGAAAACATCTCTATTCCATCAATCAACCAATCAAAAGCATTAAACTAATGCACACCCTGTCACATGATTTGAATCTTCAATAAAAGAGCAAGCCATCAGTATTTGAGTACCCAAAAGGTAAGCAGAGAGAGCTATTCTGGAAAAGACTTGAAAGGAAGTTGATTAATGATGGAGTAGAGGAGAAATAGACCTTCTTTTTCCTTCCCTATCTCTGAACCAGAAAAAGATTTTGTGAACTTCCAAAGTGGGAGGATATTGACATCTCTTTGGCATGCCTACAACATCCTCAGAACCTCTTTGAAGCTGATGTCTGGATAAGGAGTTGAGAACCATACTTTTGCTGGGTTACAATAAACCCATCAGAAAATTATATTATGCCTAAGGGGAATTTCATTAATATCCTATGAAGGGGTATTAACACATACCTCAAAAAACCAGGTGTGTGTTATCTTTTAACCCATTTTCCACTGAACTCTATAAGTACTGGTAAGAGAGACATTCTCACATTTTTGAGATTTTTCTAATACCAATTGTCCTTACTATATCTCAGTAAGTAATTACTTATAAAAGCATATTAAGTCTAACTGACTAATACCAACTGATAATAATGTAGTGAAACACATTGGTGGGGGCTCATAAGAAAATTATCCCCCCTCACCTTATTGCTGCCTTTAGAAACCTGAGGGGAGATGTACCCAACCACATTTTGAAGACTTGATCTGTTAAACCTAGTGTAGGCTGGGAGCTCCAGGGGATGTACTCTATTTACATCCCACCCAAAAAGGAAAAAAAAGGAATGTAATTGGTCAAAGCACTACAGAACCATTCTACCTGAAGAAAAAAAAATAAACTTTTGAAACACAGACTATGTCTATAAATGGGTATTACCCTGTGTGCCATAATGAGAGTCATCCTTTATATACATAGAATGTAAAAGTTAATATTCCTGCCTTGTTGATCCCTGACTGTAACTTTACCTGCTAGTTCTCACCCTTCTATTCCCTCCTCCAATATCATGAGTTCCACTATGGAATGTAAACACATTTCAGAATCATAGAATCTCAGAACTGACAAGGATCTTGAAAAGATGGAAGACACTCAACAGAAGAGATCAGATCTTTTCCACCTTTCCACTTTGAACCTGAACAGGAATCTTCTATATACTACCCCTAATATGTCGTCATCCAACCTTCACTCAATTTTGCCATCTTCCACAAGTGTTCCACTTTCAAGGTAATGAGCTCTAGAATTCCCTTATCTGATGATCACAATCTACTGCTATTCTACCTCTCCTTCTGCCTGGCATCACCTAATCCTCTTCTTTGTCCTCACTGTGACCTCCAAGCCCTCCACCAAAGGAGGTAATTTTCTAGTGCTATATCTCATGAGCCCCCAGCAATGTACATTGATTATCAGTTGACATCAATTAGTCAGTCAGATTTAATTAGTTCTTTCCCAGGCCATTTGGTTACACTATATTGCATTTTCCATCTTGACACCTTGGTGAACCAGTTTAACTCTAAACTGTCCTCTTTCCTTTGGTCCTTTGTCTCCTCATCCTATCACCAGTCTTGCCCTACCAAATCTCAATTTAGGATTATTTTCACCATTTTCTTCCTACTCACATACTACTGAATGAAGGTGGAGAAAATTACAAAACCATGCTGACTAGAACCACTATATATTATGTTACATAATCTTAATTGGCTTTCACTAAAGCAAGGCAATTCTTTTACATCTCCCAAAAGATTCACTATCCTACTCAGCATAGCAGCTTTTCCAAATCTTAACATCCCTCCTCAAACTTTCCCCTACCCTCTTTGCTTAGAACCTTTCCTTTTCAAGGAAAAAAATTGAAGACATTTGCAGAAAGATCCCTCTTCTCCCCTCCTCCTCATCTCACATCATTCAAATACTGGTCACTACTATCTCCTCCTTCACTTCTGCCTCACATGAAGAAGTGGCCTTTATCCTTACCAAGTCAACATCTTCTACATGCAAATGATCCCATTCCATCCCATCCCAACTCTCCTTTGTGGTTTCAAGAAGTAATAGCATACACAGCAGCCACACCTCAATAAAACCATAGATTGAGGGTAACCAACAGACCTCAAACCTGTCAGTAAGTTGGGGGGATGTCTACTCTGAACATGTGAAGACTTCCCCTGCTGAAATGGGCAGATGAGAACAATTTGTTCCAACAGCCATGTAGGCTGCTGAAGCAGGCGCTGTGAAGTGCTTAGAGTTTGGTCAGACATTGAAGATACCAGGATCAGCCGCTGCTTCTTAGGTCATCATCAGTCATCTTGACTTTTGTCTTTCCACTGAATTTCAATAACTGTGGAAGAGAGAGTGAGGCTGACAATTTTGTGCAACTCTGCCTCACTTAAATCCAATTCATGCTTGAGTAAAGATCCCCGTGATGTCACTGGTACTTTTCAAAAATGAAGGACAAACAACAATAACTACCTACAAACATGGCCACATCTCCCCCATCCCTAACAGCAATTGACCTCTGCTTCCTTTCCTTTCACTCTCTTCTTAACTTTGCAGAACTCAACTGCTTTCTCCAAGTTATCATTGATATCTTAATTGTCAGGATGAATGGACTTTTCTCCATCCTCATCCCATTTGATCTGTCTGTAGCCTTTGACACTGTCAGTTGATCACCCTCTCCTTCACCACTACCCCTTTGAATACTCTCTTCTACTTCCTCTACTACCTGTTCAACCCACTCCTCAGTCTCCTTTGATGGATCTTCATTCAGGGTTGGAGTCAGCTCAAACTAGGCCATGAGAGCACTTCACAAAATTTTGAGTTTGAACAGTGACACTGTGGAAATGAGCAAATGTTACAAATAAGGACTTAATTTATTGTTTTGTTGATTCTTAGACTTAAGAAGGTGATAGAGAAAATGGTCACTCAGATTGAACCACTTTTTCTCAGATGCCCGAACGTTAAACATTTCCCAGCACACCATTGATATTCTCCAAGGACATATTCTGGGCCCTCTTCTCTTCACCCTCTAAACCATTTCTTTTGGTGCTCTCATCAGCTTCCATGGATTCAACTATCATCTTTATGCAGATGTTTCAAATTATCTGGTACTAACTTCTCTCCTGACTTCCAGTTTTCCATCTCCAGCCTTCTACTGGATATCTCTAATTGAATGTTCCATAGATTTCTTAAACTCAACACATCTGAATATTAATTTTGCCTTAATAACATCTCTTTAATGCTCCCTTTTCTCCTCTGACACTGCCACCACTTTCCCTCCTGTAGGTTCTCATCATCTCATGCCCATACTATAGCAATAACCTGCTGGTTGGTCTCCCCATCACAAGTCTCTCCCCACTGCAGTTCACCCTGCACTCAGCTGTTAAACTGATTTTCCTAAAGCACAGGTGTGACCATGTCACATTCCCTTTCAATTAACTTCAGGGGCTTTCCATTAACTCCAAAATCAAAGGTAAAATCTTGCTTGGTGTTTAATGCTCTTTAAAATTTGGGCTTTTTCTGGCTTTCCAGTCTCCTTATACCTTAGTCTCATTCACATCTTCTGATCCATTAACACTGGCATCCTTGCCATTCCTTAAAAATGACACCCAATTCAGTAGATTTTTCACTGGTTGTCTCACGCACCTGGAACTTTCTCCTTTCTTGTCTCTACTTCCTAACTTCCCTGGATTCCTTCAAGTCTAAGTTAAAGTCCCAGTTTCAGCAAGAAACCTTTCCCACTCTTCCCTGATACCTTCCCTTCGAGAATATTTCTACTTTATCCTTATTCAACACTTATTGTTGGCATGTAGTGATTTGCATATTGTCTCTCCCATTAGATTATGAATTCATTGAGAACAAGGGCTGAGTTTTTTGCCTTTCGTCGTAACCCTAGTGCTTAAAACATAGTAGGCACTTAATAACAACTTGTTGAGGTGTCTTGACTTGAGGCCTTCAATAACTGAGAATCCACTGCTTCCAAGAGCATGCATAACTCTAATTGGTACAACATTTTTTATAACAATCCTAATTCTGTCTCCCTTCAACTTCTACCCATTTCTCCCAGATCTGTCCTATGGACCTAAGCAAAATAAGTCTAAAGACCCTTCAACATTTCAAATACTTGAAGACAGCTGTCATAATCCTCCTAATTTGTATCTTTTCATAGCTTCACATCTGCGGTTTTTTCAAGCAATCACCCTATTGCCATAGGTCTTTAGTCCTTTTACCTATTGGTTGCCCTCAACTTGACACACTCTAACTTATCAATGTACTCCCTAAAATGTAGCATGCAAAATTGAGTTCCATTTTCCAGATGTTATATGACTAGGGTAGACTTCATTCTAGCTATCACTTCCCTCATTCCAAATACCATGCTTCACTAATTTCAGAGAAAGATCTTATTAATAATGTTCTACTGTCATGTCTGACATTATTAACACATAGTGACTTTATGGTTCACTCAATGTCCCAGATTTTTTTCTGCAAGAACTATAGTTTATCTATACTTGTGCAGTAGTTTTGTGTGTGCATGAACACATGTGTGCAAGTGTTTTTTAACTTAAGTTTAGGATTTTATATTTATGTAACCCTTAAAGGATTTTGGGTCAAAGTAAGGGTGATGAGGAAAGGACCAAAAGACATAAAAAAGTAAAGAAGAAAACAGGGTACTGTCATATTGAAAGTATTCTGAGATAGTCTCATCAAAAGGGAAGTCAACTCTGTAAATTATTCAATTCAAATACCCCACCTTTGAGCTCAGTGGATTGCTAGCTATCAGTCCTCTGGAGCATGGAGCTCTATAAATCTCTCCAGTATACATGTCATTTCAACTACTATTTCTTAAGAATCAGCTATGATCAGAACAATATGCTATATGCCAAGGGAAATACGATTTTAAATGAGAAATTGTCACCATCTTCGTGAAACTTGCAGTCTGATGGGAAAGATGTCATGTACAGGGGTACCTAAAATATACAATATTACTACTGCTGATACTGAGGACGGGTGCATTAGAAATGTACAAAACAGTGCTAGGTGAATACCAAAAGGGTTCCAGATTAATCCACAGGTGCTTAACCCAGCCACTTCTTTACAGGCTACTGAAACTGATTCCAAGAGATTTTGAATGGATTCACATACATATGTGCACACATGCGCGTGCGCGCACGCACGCACGCACACACACACACACACACTACCATGAAGTTTCACACTCCTCAATCAAGGCTTGTCTTTTCCTACTGTGTCCTCAACTACCTCATACCTCACCTAAAACAGTGTTTTAAATATGGCATCCTCTTATCTAACACTGTCATTGGTTAGTAAATAGTCATTCCCCTCCCATCCAGATTTATGGAAACCACATATTAGGGGGAGACGCAGGACAAAGGTCCCGATTTCTCTTTTAAGATGAACTTCACTAAGTCTTTGTAAGGGCACTAGATAATCAATATAATATAATTGAATTGTAAACTCTTATCCACACCCCATTTATATTCTATGCTCAGTAAAAGAACATAGGAAAACAGTGTCATTTCCATGTCAGGTGAGGGAGTTAAAATCATTTCTTCCTCATCACTTTTTTTTTTCATGAAGGGCAGACAGGCACTTTTTGATGCTTTTAAACTAATCCATTGCCTTTATGCCCAGGAAGATCATAAGTTCACAGAGTTAGGGCTGAAAGTGATTTTAGAGTTAAATACCCTCATTTTACAGATTAGGAAACTGATGATCAGAAAGGTTAAATAACTTGCCTGGGATCACAGAGTTATTAAGAGCCAGTATTTGAACCCAAGTATTCTTGGCTTCAAGTTCAGTACTTTCTCCACTATTCCATGTAGAAAATTAAGCTCATCAAATTCTGCCAAATCCAATATATCTCCAACTGATTTATCCGTGCCACTTCAAGACACAAAATATTAAAAGATATGGTGGTCTTATGGATCTTGGATTGACTGCCACACATTGTAGCCAAGATTTACACAGAAACCTTATGCCCAAAACTAATAAAGCTCATGCCATCAAAAGCAAGGCAAAACACAATGGCATCTAAAGGAACAGCCAGTAGATTATCAAAGTAACCTCTTAAGCAACATGTCTGCACCAGAGCCAGAGAAGAAGCTGGAGAGGAAGCCAGCTAGGGAGCTAGTTACACAGGCCCTTGTTCTGTTCCTTACCCCTGTTGCTTCTCTTGGCATCTGGACCCTACAGATGGGAGCACTGGCTTCAACTGTGTATGTGTGTGTGGTGTGTGAGTGTATGTGTGTGTGTGTGTGTGTGTGTGTGTGTGTGTGTGTGTGTGTGTGTGTGTGTGTGTGTGAGAGAGAGAGAGAGAGTGAGAGAGAGAGAGAGAGAGAGAGCACAAAGAGCAAAATTCGAAGAGGATTAGACTCTTGGCAATTACCTTATGCAGTAATGGCTGAGGTTAAGAAATCGAGGATTTTTCCTTTGAAAGAGAGACACTTTCCCAAAGAGAGTGTGGAATCTGGGTGCTTGCTTCACAGAGAAATTCTGTCTCTCGAGTAGAAAAGTGCTTGGGGAGCAGGGAGTAAAAGAATCATAATTTTACAGTAACAGTAAAGAGAAGCTGACATCAGATGAGAACATTGTGGGAAAATGAGGCACATTTTTAAATAGCGTAAAATCAATATACTGTCTTATAAGTAGATTATGTCAAACTAGAACAGCTCTGAAAGGGATCTCCTACTCTGCACCACTTTCTTGCCAACCGGCCGGCCTTTCCACACTAACAAGACCATTTTCCTTTGAGAGGCAGTCTGTCTACTTCTGCTGCCAAGCCTAATCTGAAGGCAGGGGCCTCCAGGATCATCCTAATCCTCTCCACAGCAAAGAGTAACTGCTTATTGTCACAAACAGATGAATATGACTTGAAGTATGAAGCAGACAGGAGAAGCAGATGAGTTTCTAAGCTCATCAACATCTTGTTTTCAGGCAAAAGCACACACATACTCAGACACACACACGTGTGTGTATCTGTTTCTGTGTACACATACAGATGTGTATGTATGACACAAACATGTTTATATGCATATGTACAGGTGTGTGCATATTGATTATGTAAATATATTATTTATATACACACATAAATGTATACATATATTTATAAACATGTGTGCATATTTTATATGTGTATATTATATATGTTTCTATATAATGTATATATATTTTACATGTGTGTATATGTTAATGCCAACAGGAAAAGGAAAAAGTAATATAGGAATGGCAAAAGAACTGATAAATGAATATAAAATAATTTACTAAGCACTTAATATGCACCAGACACCATGCTAAGTGCTAGGGATATAAATACAAGTGAACAAGACAGACCTTGCCCTCAAGGAAGAGAAAGGAAGGAACAGATGCAAAAAATATTGCTTGAGTAGAATCTACAAGATTTGCTACCAGATTGGATATGAGAAATGAGGAAGAAGAAAGTGCCAAAGACAACACCAAGGTTTTGAATACGGCCAGTGGATAAATGAATAGTAGTCCCATGAACAGAAATATTAAAGTAAAATGAAGGAGCAGGATTATTAGAGAGCTAATGCAGGGAAGTAGCCTTGGAGTCAGAAGACCTGGGCACAAATTCCACTTCTGATGCTTACAGGCTGTATGACCACGAAAAAATCACTTAAGTTTCCTGGGCCTCAGTTTCTTCATCTGTATAATGAGTTGTTTAGACTATATTATTAGATAGAGGAACTATCATTGGTGGGGGACGGGCTGTTATTGTCTTTGAAGAGTTTGAATTTTCAATGAACTGTGTGCTCTAAAAATCACCAATATTGGACTACAAGCCAGTAAAGCATTTTTGATGGCCTTGGAGGTCCCTCCTAGTTTGGGTTCTATGAAGCTATGAACATCCACTTTTTTAAATGTGGACTTTCAAGTACTGGGGGAAGGGGAAGGTGGCAGCTGATATCCAAGTAGAAATGTCCTATGACAGTTAGAAATCAGGTTTGGAGCTAACTGTACTTTCCCAGGGGCTCCAAAGTCAGTTCTCAGAAATAGAACCATTCTGTTTCTTGCTCCCACTGCAAAATTAGCACTGCCTCCTTGGCTGGAGACTTGAGAAAATGTGGAAGGACATTTAGCCAGAGGTGCATGAATGGTCCTCTTACAACTATGTTGCTTTACAGATGGTGAAGTAGAAAGTAATTCAAGCCTGATAAAAATCCTTGGGGCAGTGCACTGAACTCTACAAACAGGGGGATTTCCTGTATAATCAGGGAGACAAGAGCAGAGAAAAACTTCTAGGAAGCCACAAGGCCATCTTAACCCAGAGAAGTGAGAGATGATGGAAACAGAAAAGAGGAAGAGAGGGAAGAGAAGAGGAAAATACACAGAAAAAAAACAGAAAAGAGGAAGAGAAGAGGAAAAAAAAAAAAAAGAGAGGATGGGAAAGGAGAAGGCATGGGTCATAGAAATAGCCCATAGTAGTTCCTCTGGCCTACAGTCAGGCATCAGCATTTAATATTCCTACAATGTATACTTGATAAACCCTCGAAGTCTGGGAAAACCAATGTAATGGCAATGCATGATGGCAATATCGCAGCCTTTGTCCTTAATTCTCCCAGATCTTCTTTCCCAAACTACATGATATTGTTTTACCTGAGCCCTCCATTTTGGGCTGTCTTCATCGTAGAGCAGGCATCAAACAGCAGGTCAGTTTTACAAAGTTGCTTCACTCTAGGAGGGCCATCCAGGATTTCTAAATATCTTTATCAGTGCATTTACTGTGTATTCATTTACCTTTTATTTTTTCCTTTAAATGCAAGGGTATCCAATGTGAAAGCCAGCAAAAAAAATGGACTTCAGTACCTTACTGAAACATAAAGATTTAGAGTTCAACCAGGGAAGTTATGGTCCACAGAGAAGTCATAACTCAACCACATTATGGGCCTGTATTAAGCCATAAATTTAGCAAGCTATAGTTAGGCTGTAATGAATGCCCACATATCACATTGTCAGAAACGATTCAATGGGTGCAAGAGTCAGCCGAGTTGACTGTCGAGCATCACTCTGGAGATTTTGTTCCTCGTGAATTTTTATTCTCACACCTAGCGGAGCATCTACCTGGAGATTTTAGAGAATGTATTGTAACAAAATGACCAGGCGGGTGAAGAACTGTCAGGGAAGAACAGATGCTATTGTCTTTAAAGAGGCCACATTTTCAATGAGTTGTGCGTGCTGACAAATCATGAATACTGCATTATATCTTAGCCTGATGTATTATTAATGTTACACAATGGAAGTAGTCATACAACTCAATCACAGGCTAGACTACACTCCTCTCAGAAGACTGAGGGTTAACTTTTGGCTCTGACTTGCCCATTTACTCAAAGAATGCTATATTAATTTAACTCAGGGAAATGAAATGAAAAACCTATTTTCCTAGGTCATTCTTGTATCTCTTATTTACCAGTCTTCTTAGAATCCAGCATCTTGCCACTATAAAGACTGGAAAGGTAGACATTGGATAAAATATTTATTTTCAAAAGGTTTCTATCAGCCATGAGCCCATGTTTATAGCTCATACTTAAAACACAAAGAGAAATTACCTAATCCGACTGAAATCCAGAAGATCAGTAAGTCAGTTATTTACCCAAAGACAAGAACCTGTTTACAGAAGGCAAAAGAGGACAAACAGTCCTGAGCAGTTGTTTCTGGACCATAGTCAGACTGCGCTGACAACAGATTTTAAGAAAAGGCTTAGTAGCTAGAAGAATCTTTCAGCCTCTTAGCAGGTACTCAAAATGACCAAAGAGTCACAGCAGCCCTGACTTTCACACAGTTCCTACCAACTTTGTGAGTGTCAATGAGCACCTCAACACTGCTTAGAATTCACTTCCATTCAATGCTACTTAACAAGCATTTCTTGAATGCCTACAACATACAAGGGTATGCTAGACTAGGGATCTAAAAAAAAAAAAACAAAGCAAAGAGAGCCTGCCCTTTACATAAGCAAGGAGCTACAAAGGGTATAAAAAAATGACTTCAAGAATGAGAGAGCCTTAACACCTGGAGGATCTGAAAAGGCCTCACATAGCAGGTGACATCTAAGCAAAGTGATAAAGAAATTAGCTCTTCTGAGGGTTAGTGCATTCTGTACATAGGGAGCTATTTTACAAAGATATATGGGTGGATGCAGATTCAAGATGGCTGAAGGGGTGAACTCCTCTCCACAAAACTCCTCTGAAGAGTTCTAGAAAGTACACCAGACTAAATCCTGAGGGGAAAAATTCAGGAAAAGTCAATTGAATCATTTGTCCTCCGGGGCCTACATAGGGAGATAATCTAGTCTACCTCTTTATTTTATAGAATCCATAAGGGAATGTCAAAAGTCCTACCAAGTTAAGCTCTAAGCCTGTTGCTGCTAGTATATGTTCTTCTTCACAGTTAGGTCAGGATCTCAGTGAGAAGTGAAATGTAGCTGGAACTGGTAGTTCTTCATTTCTGTGGGTACCAAGGGCTTTGCTTATAAGTGCCTGTAATGTTAATTACAGGAATTTAAGATGTTCCCTGCCCATTAATAGGCCTCATATGGAGCCCATTAAGGGAAGCTTCCTTAGGGGAGGCTTGCTTGTAGGAAGGCTTTCACACCTTTTACTAATTTCTAATTAGGCACTAAGTTGGAAGGGTTGTGATGGCTTCTGGATCTGGGGGGGGGAGGGTGTGTGTGGGGTGTGTGTGTGTGTGTGTGTGTGTGTGTGTGTGTGTGTGTGTGTATGT
>CM053588.1:148669240-148728850 GCA_028646515.1 Pseudochirops corinnae | reverse complement strand
TGGGTGGGTGTGGGTTTGTGGGTGGGGTGTGTGTGGGTGTGGGTGTGTGGGTGTGTGTGGGTTTGTGTGGGTGGGTGTGTGCAGCGCCATTCTGAGTTGGTATTTTGCTTTAGGGGACCGCTTATAAGAAGGATCTTGTGATTCCCTGGTTGAGATTCTGAGTGGCCATATGTTCAGAGCTCCTCAACTGCTCAGATGTAAAGGCTCTCTTGATCCAGGGATGTATGTAAAGTATATAGGCAGAGTCCTGTTTGTTGGTCCTTATTTTTCTGCTTATATTTTCTCTAAAGTTCAGGGTACTAACTTTTCCCCTGAACTAGTAAATGTAATTTTAAAAAGACTGTTGACCAACAGCTATCTTTCTTAGTTAAGCAGATCTAAGAACCTGTGCTAGCAGACATCCTGGGTATGCCAGTGTGGTTACCACTACACTGCTCTTTCCCATAACTTGATTCACAACCCCAAGGCCCATCCTTCATTTCCTTAAGGTAAATGAAAATTAGCTCCTTGTCACAAAGAGTTAAGGGAACTCTTGCTTAGGAACACAGATGGAACCCCAATCAGAGAGGTTTTATAGTCCCTGGAAAGGTTTCAGGTAGACCTATTGTAGACCTATTGTAAAGGGTTTGGGGTGAGAGCTTATTCTCTTGTAGATAACAGCCCAAATGCAAAAGTTTGGTGATGGGGAAAAAAAAGAGGAAATTGGAAGAAGAGCAGAAAAGATAAGGTATGTGGCCCATGAGTTTCTACTTGCAAACAAAGACTGACAGAATTCATACCCAGGCTTTCCTACTCAACTCTGTACCTTCTTTCATTCCTTCCTTAGGCAAAGTTTGGAGAGGTAAAACAGATTTTGCAAAATTCACTAAATTAGTCTTATCAGAGCACTAAACACAAACAAACATTTCATAAATTTTGTTGCAAGTAGCAGAGATTGAAGCAAGGAAGGAATTAGTACAAGCTGGGAGAAGTATCAATAGGAACTGGACTTGCATGAGACCTTTTGCCTTTTTGCTTCTTTGGTCTCTGTGATGCTTTATATCTCTGATCTTTCTTCCTGCTTCCCTCCTATGATCCTTCTATCTCCAAAAGTCATTTGTGTCAGATATTAAAGCGTCTGACCTAAACATAACTGCTACCGAAGGACATGCAAAGAAAGCTCTAAGAAGGTCAAAGAAAGGCTCCCAATTTGTCCCATAAAGAGACCCCACAATCCTATCATCTGGATATAGATTCAAATATGTTTGAAGGTCCTGGTAGGGAGTAGCAGAAGAGCTACAAAAAGTGTGTATGAAGGAAATACTTGGGAAGCTACCAAACCAGCCCACACAAACCATCTGTTTGCCTCCTTGATACATTTTACTTGGCACGCAGTAGACAGACTATGCAAAAGGAGGGAACAAGTGTACTTGAATATTCATTTAACAAATACTTATTGAGTACTTTGTACCTATGAGTCACTGGGCTGAGCATAGGAGTAATACAAAGAAGTAAAAGATACAGTCCTTGCCCTCCAGATGTTTACAGTAACCAAGTTGGAAACAAGATGTAAAATGCATGAAACATTTAAATAACAGAACAAGATTACATTTGATTAAGTATGCTAAGCTGGCTTCTCCTCTCTCTAAACTCTGTCTCTTGGCATCATATTCATTATTACCTCTAGACTGATGACTAACAAATTGATAGTCTTGGTTTTGACCTCCGTCCCAGAACTCTGGACCCACATTTTTACACGGAAATGCCACTAGCAACTCAAATTCAACCTGTCTGAAACTGAAGGAATTGTATTTTCCCCCAAGCCTGTTCCTCTTTTTGAAATCACTCTTTCTTCCAGTAGCTTTATCATCCATCCAATATCACACATTGTAAGACTTTGACTCCTTCCTTTTCCTCCGTTCTCATTTCTAATCATCCTGTCCTTTCAACTTCTGTGATATTTCTCACATCTGTTCCCTCTCTAATCTACTGCCCACATTCTATATGACAGGCCTCCCTTACAACTCATCTGGACTATTGCAATATTTACCAATCTTCCTACCTTTATTTTCTCCTGTTGCATCTGATGGGATGATGGGACCTGGACCCTGAATTTTCCGATACATTTCAGTAGCCCACATCACTCTTCCCAAGGCACCTGGCCCACCCCAGCCCACCTTGATTATTAATTAGCTTACCTAATACTCCTTAATCCAATCTAGACTCTTTCACTGTTCCACCAGGGTCCCCAAGGCTATTTACCACTCTTTAATCCCATCCAAATCTTTTCAGTTTTTTTTCTGTATATAAATATTAATCCTATCCTCATCAAATTCAAAGATTTACTAAGAATCTGCCCACCATGCTGTTTGTTACAATAAAACTCACTACTCTGACTGAAAAAAGGCTTGATCAAGTGCTAGAATTCTTTTCCCATTTTGCCTTTGCATTTCGGGTTCCCAGCACCACAAACCACAGCACAATCTGTCTTTCAGTCTACTGCCAGGGTAATTTTCCTTTTACATAGATCTAGTTGTCATTCCTTAGGTCAAAAATCTTCAATGGCTTCTGCCTAGGAAGGAAAGTTCATATTTTTTTGCTTATCATTCAAAGCCCCTCATAATCCTGCTCTAAATATTTTTCCAGCTTTATCTTAGACTTCTATGTACTCTGCTCCAACCAAACTGGATTGCTTTCTGTCACCTAAACCCAATCCATACTTTAGCACCTTCGAAGTCCAATTCTAACTTCCACCAGGAAGTATTCTCTGGTTCTTATAGTCAGCAGCACCTTCCCTTCACCCCTAGGATGTTATATAACATTGTGCCACTCTAAGAGATCCCTTTATTATATTATTTTGTCTTTAATGTAAATGTGTTACATATTTCTATTAGACTCTATGATCCATAAGGAAAGAAATCAGATCTTAGCTATTTTTTTTCTATCTCAGATGTTTTCACATAGTAACCACTTAATAATCGTTATATTGAATTGAATTAATTTTGTTGAATAAAACATTTAAGTAATAGGAGCTAATACATGTTTAAGCATTAAAGGAAGTGGTATCATAAGAGCTCAGAGGAAGAAGAAATCATTTTGGACTGAAATGGAGGGAAAAAGCTTCAAGGAGAACATGGGACTTAAGTCTGACATTGAAGGATGGATACAATTTATATGGGTGATGAAGAGAAAGATCATTTTTTAAAAGATAGCATGAGAAATGGTACATAAGGAGGAATGATTGTAGTGTTAAGGAGAGCTCAAGAAGATGGGTCTGCCTAGAGGTGCAGGTTACTGTTTGAGAGCTATCTGAAATTGTGAAACCTATATTTGGAGAGATAGAAGAGGCATTATAGTTCTTTTGGGCAACACCCTCATTTCATTGGGAAAGACATTCAAATAACACAAGGACAAACAATTCAAATCAAGAATAAAAGGGCGAGGTGCCTAAAGACACTAATGCAGCTACACTAAGAGCTCATCAACCAAGTTAAATTTTTAAAAGACATGTATGGAAAATGGTACAAGGGCAAGTAATAGAGAGCAAACATACATTAGTTAAGTGGTTTTATAAGAAGAATGTAAAGGGTCTAAAGCTCGAATAAACTGAAATAAAGGGAAAATGCAAAGAATTGTTTGTAAAGTTATTTTCTTTTTAGCTCTTTTAGGGGCAAGAGGAATATAAAAGAAGAGATGGGAGCCCTGCCAAGATTGGGTGAATGATAAAAGATTACAAACAGAAGGCTGAAATAACCAACTCTTATTTTGCTTTTGGGTTGTTGTTATTGTTGTTTTTTCCCAGCCAAGGAGGATGATATTTGGGGGGTGTTTCCACTTAATAGTATTTTTTTCCAATTACATGCAAAGATAGTTTTCAAAATTGGCTTTTACAAGATTTTGAGGTCCAATTTTTTTTTCTCCCTCCCTCGTGCAATCTGATATAGGTTATACATTTACATTAGTCGTGTTGTGAAAGAACAATTAGAACAAAAAGGAAAAACCACAAGAAAGAAAAAAAGTAAAAAATAGAATACTTCAATCTGCATTCAGACTCCATAGTTCTTTCTCTGGAGGTGGACAGCATTCTCCATCATGAGTCCCTTGGAATTGTCTCAGATAGTTGCATTGCTGAGAAGTCTATCAAAGTTCGTCACCATACAATGTTGTTACCATGTACAATGTTCTCCTGGTTCTGCTCACTTCACTCAGCATCAATTCATGTAAGTCTTAAGGAAGATGATATTTGAAATGGGAAGGGCAGATAACAAATGGATGATGGAATTCAAACCTCAAATAAATTAGAAGATAGTAAGTTTCCCTCCCTGAATTCTAATCAATAAGCCCGGACTATATCCAAGGCATGAAAAAGGCATTAATTGAAGACAGGAAGGGACTTCAGATCCCATTTAGTCCTACAGCCTCATTTTATAGGTGAGGAAACTGAGGCTTAGCAAACTAAGTGACTTGCTCTCATACAGAGTAAGCCTCAGAATCAGAATTTGAAAACGGGTCCTCTGACTTCAGAAATCAATGTTCTATCTACTATAACACATGTTAAGACCATAATGGCTGAGCCACTATTAGGGATCTCTGAACAATCAAAAACAATGGAAAAGTGATAAAAGATAAAAGACACAGGCATATATTGTCCCCATATGCAAGTTCATTTCAAGTACAGATTACTTCTTTGCACTCATAGCTCCATTTCTGGCATAGGGTAAGTGCTTTATAGGTACTTGATTGATTGATTAAAAAGAGAAAAGAGACAAATCATTATGTTATAGGCCAGTGATCTTGACTTCAGTTCTTAGTAAAACTCTCAAATGAATATTAAGGGAATGTTTTGTGAGCATCTGGAAAAGGAAGCAGTGATCACTGAGTACCAATACTAGTTTCTTAATAATAGGTCATACTAAATGTCTTGTCTTGGTAGGGTTGATAGGATTGGAACCCTTGGTAGGATCCCTAGAATGTGACACAGAGGGTATACCTTGGTTTAGCAAAGCATTTCATGAAGTTGCTGGCAGACAAAATAGATATGTGAGCTACATAATAGCACAATTAGATAGTTTTGAACTAGTTGAATGACCAGACTTGAAGAGTAGCCACTTATGAGTCACCTTGGAGGAAGGATAATAATAAATGTACCCATGGATATAGCCTTAGTTTTGAGTTGTTTGGCATCTTTTATCAGTGATTTGGGTAAAATTTAGGTGGCATGCTTGTCAAATCTGCAGATGACACGAAGCTGAAAGGGATATTTTACACATTGGATTCAAAAAGATATTTATATGTCAGAACAATGGCCAGAACCTAATAGTTGATAAACATTTATTAAATGTTTACTATGTGTCAGGCATTGTGCTAAACACTAGAAATACAAAAAGAGGCAAAAGATAGTTCTTGCCCTATAAGCTCACAATATAATGGGCATCTAGTCAGATTACTTTTAATAGAGTTACATGTAAAGTTCTATACCCAGATTTTTCAAATAAACTTTACAAGTATAGGAGATGGGAAGTGTGGTTAGTGAACAATTTGTGTGCAAAAGATTCATGAGTTTTGGTGAACCACCAAATCAAAACAAGATAATAAGCATGATGTCAGCCAAAAAAAAGCTAATGCTGTCCTAGAGTCTTAGGAAAAGAAGAGTGTACCAAAAGAGGGAGGCTATGGTCTCACTGTATTCAACTTTGATTATACCACACTTGCAGCATCATCTTCATTTCTGGGCGCCACATTTTAAGGATATTGACAAGCAAAAGTTTATCCAGCAGAGGACAATCATACTAGTGAACAAACGGGAAACTATGCTATTAAGAGACAAGTTGATTTTGGGATATTTAACCTGGAGAAGAGAAGTTGGAATTGGAGGAAAGGAAGAGAGAGAGAGGGGAGGGAAGAGCTATATTCAAGTACCTAAAATGCTTTCACATGGAAAAAAGATTAGACTTCATTTACTAGGTCTTGGGCAGAATCAGCAGATCAGAGAAAAGTCACAAAGCAGGTAGATTTTAATTTAATGTAAAGGAGGAAAAAACTCCCCTACAATTAGTGATATCCAAAAAATATTGCACATTTTCTAATGGTTTAGGAAGAGATAATACAGAAGATTGGAAAACTAGGATTAGACAACAGAAAAATGAGAGATCTATCTCTGTGTTATGCTCCTGTGGCAGATTAAAATGGACAGTTAGAGCATTGGTGTTTTAGAATGTATGGGTTCTTGACTGAGGATACAGGACCTTGGGTCTATATCCATTACATCCAGAATCTTGGTAAGAGTGGGGCAAAGGGCTGTAGAATGGATGTCTGATGAACATCAGCGATAGTTCATCCATTAACCAAAACCCTCTATTCTCTGATGTGCAGTCCCAAAGTTCCATCGTATTTATATTGTATTATAAGTTTAATGCATTAACTTGCTAACTGTGCAGTTATACATAATTACGTAAAGTTGTCCATGAATGTCAACATGGGTTTGTCGAAATGTGACTCACAGGAAGGCATCTCTGGAATCTCTGCACTCTCCAAAGGAAACTTTGATTACTACTAGAAAGGGAGCAGGAGATTGAGGCCATAAGACTAACAACTCTGCTCTCCTCAAAGAGGGGTTACAAAACTAAAATTGTACTTTCCCTTCCTCTAAATATTGTTTGTCAAGGAGAAATGATTTTGGGGTACAAGTTGCTTTCTTGGTTGCTATTCCTTAAAAGAGGAGTACTCCAAGAATCAACATGTTGAGATTTAGGTTTTAGGGGTACAAGACTCCAAAATACAAACATGCTGGGTCCTACCGAATGAATTTGACTCACATCTTCTCTCAGCCAAAGTAAAGCAAAGTTTATTAAAGATTTGCCATAATGGGTAGACTCTTAAGGAGCCTAAGTATCTGTGAAACTTGTATTGACAAGGAAGTCAGAATAATCTGACACAAAGTGAGTCTGAGCTAGATTACTCTCAGCCCCTTCATGGAGGCAAGATGGATCTCATAATACAGAAAGACTGTGGGAGGGATCTAGGGGTGGTCTAAAGGAGGATTGTGGGGAGGATATTGAGGAGGACTCTAAGGAAGATCTTGAAGAACCGAGATCAGACTCCAGGAATGGGATTAAAGAAATAGCTGAAGGCTAAGTGGAGATGACAGACAAAGGAGGGCTAGGCTAAGGGTAACAGATTTGGATATAAATATTTTGATAGGATCAAGAATGGGAAGTAGCTGGACAATGGAGGGCTAGGCTAGATTAAAAGTAACAGAGATTTGGGCCTAGGATAATGAAAGGCTTATGATCTCAGGCAAATGCCTCATCAACTGGAAGATTCAATCAGAGTTCAAGGGGTTTCTCACAGCCTGTCCCCTATCAATCACAAATAGTGAAGTCAAAAAATCCATTTATCCAATCATATATAGTAAAAAGAAGTCAGGAAAGTTATACAAATTAGACTATATTGGGCAATATACAGAGTGAATGAGATCTCCTGCTGAGACCAAGATATCTTAGCCCCACTAAGAGAGTTTCTGATTTCACACAAGGGGAAATACCCTAAAGTCTCTAATGAGGCAAGGTATCATATAGAGAATCCTAGAGAACCAACTAAAAAACTGGTTAAAATAATTAACAACTTCAGAAAATTTGCATAGTACAAAATAAACCCACATAAATCATCAGCATTTCTATGTATTACCAACAAAATCCAGCATGAAGAGAAAGAGTAATTTCATTTAAAATAACTGCAGACAATATAAAAGAATTGGGAGTCTACCTGCCAAGACAAATCCAGGAACCACAGAAACATAATTATAAAACACTTTTCACACAAAGTCAGTTCTGAACAATTGGAAAAATATTAATGGCTCACAGGTAGGCTGAACCAATATAATAAACTTGACAATTCTACTGAAATTAATTTAATAATTCAGTGCCATACCAATCAAATTGCTAAAAAAATTATTTTACAGAGCTAGAAAAAAATCATAACAAAATTCATCTTGAAGAACCAAAGTGATGGGGTATAGGCTCTGGGAACCACTTTGAACTCTTCTTGAATCTTCCCACTTGATCTGGCTTTCACCTGAGGCCATAGGCCTTCCATTATCTCTAATCCCAAATCCATTACCCTTAACCTAGACTAGTCCTCTATAGTCTGTTATCTCCAGGTAGCCTTCAGCTACTTCCCACCCATAATCCCATTCTCTTGTTGTGGAATCTGACCTCTAGTCACCCAGTCCCACCAAGATCCTCCTTAGACTTCTCCTCAAGATCCTCCCTGGACCCCTCCTCCCATCACCACTACTTGGCCATGCCTAGATCCCCCCACAGTCTCTGTATATAAGATCCATCTTGCCCCCATGCAGGTGCTCAGATTCAATCTAGCTGAGATTCAATCTGGCTCACTTGTCAATACAAGCATCAGAAATGTTTAGATTCCTTAAGGGTCTACCAAATATGGCAGATTTTTAATAAACGTTGTTTTTCTTTGACTGAGAGAAGGCTTAAGTAGAATTCATTTGGGTAGGACTCATTGTGTCAGTATTTGGGGGTCCCAAGTGATGAGGTGCAGGCTCTGGGAGCCCCCTTGAGCTCTCCTTGAATCTTTTGAGGTACAGGCTCTGGGAAACCCCTTGAAGTCTGATTAAATCTTCCCACTTGATAAGGCATTTGCAGAGGCCATAAGTTTTTCATTGTGGCTGGGCCCAAACCTCTATTACTAGCCTAGCCCTCCATTGTTCATCTACTTCCCACCCTTGAGCCTATCAAAATATCAATTCACCCTTGCATTGACCTCATTAACTCCTCCTGAAGACCCTCCCCAAACTCATTACTGGAGTCTGACCTCATTGACTCCTCCTGAAGACCCTCTCCAAACTCCTCCTCTAGACCACCCCTAGATTCCTCTGTATATAAGATCCCATCTTCCCTCCATGTGGTGTGAGAGTGCCACAGACTTATTTTGTGTCAGACTTACTCTGTCCTGCTTGCCCAATGCAAGCTTCATAGATACCTAGGCTCCCTAAGAGTCTACCCCATATGGCGAACTTTTAATGAACTTTTAATAAACTTTGCTTTTCTTTGGCTGAGAGAAGATTTGAGTCTAATTCTTTCAGCTGGACCCAGCATGTTGGTATTTTGGGGTCTCTAGAGCAATCCTTTATGGATAACCACATCATTTTTAAGAATTTGACAATTCCACATAAAATCCCTTCCAGTACTTGAAAACAGCTATCTTGCTCCTCTTGTCTTCTTTTCTTCAAGCTAAACACCCCCAAGTCTTTGAAAACCTCTCTATCTTCTTATCATCTTGGTCACCCTCCTCTAGATACTTTCTGTCAATACTCTTCCCAAAATGTGGCAAGTAGAACTAAACATGGTATTGCAGATTGGGCTTTCTCTGTAACTATTCTCAGTCCTCTGTTTTCATCACATCCTTCATATCTTTCTTCTGAGACCAACCTCTTTCTGGACCACAGGAAAGAAATTCATTATAATTCAACAACCCAACTTTTGAACTTCTCTGTGCAAAGCAAAGACAAAAGTAGGAATTCTGGCACCTGGTGAAAGTTCAGCAAGTAAAATTTAGTGTAAGTGAAACTTAGAAATAGTCCAGTCTGCAATGGAAAGAGGATTATCCATTCCCTCCCCAACCTCTACCAGTCTGTAACCCTCTTCTGGTGCCTTCTCAAGGACTTGCCTTCCCCATTAATCTCTACAGAAACAATGGCCATCAGAGGACCATGTGGCACAGAGATGACACATGCTGGATGTTGGCACCTGAAAGAAAGTCCTGGCTATTCAGTCTTAATTGTGGCTTTGGTGCAAAGCCCTGTGCTAAAGAAATGAATGAATACAAGACCATCTCTGCTTTTATGGAATTTTACAGTCTAGTAGAAGAGAGAGACAATAGAGTAGGAAGACATAGTGTCACTTAGAAAACAGCTTGTGAGCAATACTAATAACTCACGTTTGTATACGCTTTAGTTTGCAAAATCCTTCTCTGTGAGGCCAGTAGTTCAAGCATTATTATTTTCATTTTTACAAATGAGGACATTGAGGTTTTGCTAGGCTTAATAACTTGCCCATGGTCATTAGAATTTTCTAGATCTAATTTCCCCAGACATTGTTTGCCTTGAGAAGTTAAGTGGCTTGAGTGTGGTGACTCCCTCTGAGGCACAGGAAAAGAGGAGGAGACATGGAAGCTTCATCAGTCAATGGTCACTGAACCAAGATTTATAGAGCACTTAACAGTGTGAAAAGAAACATTCCGCTCATTTTCTATAAGAGCTAAACATGCAGTTCTGGCAATCAGTATCAGTCTGCTGACTAGATTTTATACAAAATGTACCCATTTATGACACATAGTTCACTTTTCCATTCTTTTCCCTAAATACATTTTATCTGTAGTGCCTTACCTGTACTTACTGTTTCTGCCATTTGCATTGCATTTGCAAATGCAATTTGCAAATACCATTGCAATTGATGTTTTGAATAGTTCTGGATCACAACTATACCTTAAAATAACTCAGGAATTCCTACAGGTCACACCTCTTGGCTCTCATGGACTGATAGATGTAGATATTTACCGAAAACACTTTGTCAGTATGACTTCTACCTGATATTCAAAGGAGTTGTTTTCCCTCCATTGATTCTTGGAATTCATGGTTTCTCAGTGCTCTCTGACGCAGGCATCTGGAAAAACTTTCTCAATCTTGTATTACCATCAACATTCCATCCTTCTGCCTATCAGCAAACTGGACCTTTCAGAATTTGCTTTCACTTTCCCACCTTCCCTTTACCAGACCATTAGAACCAATTTTTCTCCTACCTTTCTCTTGGAGAGAATTCTTTAAGAATAAAAAATGTGCATGTTAGGGGGAGATAAAAGGGGATTTGTAAGCTTTGTCAACCATCAAAAGGCTTTTCAAGTACAAGTAATAGACTGGTTTTCTATCTCCCCAGTAAAAGAAAATAAAGGGTCTTTAGTCAGTGAAGTGATGATTCTCCACAAAGTATGTTGTATGTTCTCTTCTAAGGAGATATTATTGCTATTATTATCGTTACTGATGTTGCTGTTAATAATAATAATATAATATCTAGCATTTATATAATACTTTAAGATGTATGAAATATTGTCTCCTTTTATCCTCACAAAGACCTTGAAAGGCAAGTACTATCATGATTTCCATCTTGCAGATGAGGAAACTAAGGCCGGCAGAGTTTAAGTGACATGCTGAGGGTTATACAGTGCTTAGTCCACTGTGGCACCTAGTTCAACAGTTCTTCTTAGAATAGCAATAGATTTAATTAAGTTGGCCTCTCTGAATAAGTTCTATTGATTCATAAGTATATATAAATTTTAAAAATCTCTGCTCATAGGATTATCAATTTAGACATGGACAGGACCTAAGAGGTCATCCAGTCCATCCCCCTCTTTCTATAGGTAAGAAAACTGAGGTCCAGAGAATGTAAGTAATTTATACAAGGTAGTAAGTGGCAGAAAGGATTCAAACAGATTCTCACTTCAAATTCAGTATTATTCCCACTGAAACCTATTGTGTCTTCTTAACTAGGTAGTGGAAAATTATAGGTAATATATTTTTATATTTAAGAATTTTAGATGTTTACTACATAAATAAATCTTTTTTTTAAATGTACTGCTGTGCTGTCTAGCCACATCTCCATCGTCTTTATACTTGTGAAGTTGAGTTTTTGAGACCAAGTTTAAAGCAGAGAGGTGGTTCAGTAGTACTGGATCTAGAGTTAGGAAGACTCAAGTTCAAATCCAGCTGCCTCTTCTCACTAGTTGTATGAGCCTGGGTAAGTCACTTAAACTCTGTTTGCCTAGGCTTCCCCATCTGTAAGATGAGGATAATACTTATCTCCTGGTGTTGTTATGAGGATCAAATAAGATAATATGTATAAAGTACTTTGCAAACATTAAAGCTCTATATAAATGCAAGCAACATACAACTTTAGATGAACTCTTGGCAGATCAATAAAAATCCTAATTGTATTCCAGTGTTTTAGCCATTCTTCTCAGCTTTGTGTCATCTGCAAATATTTTAAACTAATCTCAAAAAGATTATTAGAATGAAATCTTCAGTTCTTGCTATTTGAATGACAGAAATGTAAGCTATTTTGGAAACATCTGGCTACTGGTTAAATATAGGATATTGTTAATGGCCACCAGAAATTGTCAAATGGAAATAACACTACAAAGCTATATCTAAAGGCAGGGGTGGAATCTTAAATTTTATTATATTAGTCTTTAAAATTGCTCTCTCCTCTACTCAAGCAATAACAGAAATAACAATAGAGACAACAACAGCAATACTTCTGGCCGCGTGTCTAAATCTCCACTCCATTTTGATCTTAGAGCACAAGTCTTTCCACATGGGAAGACTAACATCTGATCAAGGCTAGAGAGAGATTTTCCATTCTTTCTCCACTTTTCTACTTGCTTGTTCTTTCTTTAGTGTTTTTGTTCATTTTATCTTGTTTCATCACAAGTATACACACACACACACACACACACACACACACACACTGCTACCAATAAAACTAGACCAGAAGAAGCTGGGAACTACCTTCACTGATGCCTTTAAGACCTTCTATTTCCAAACTGCTATTGAAACCAGACACTGAAGATCTTTTTTGAGCACAGAAACATATCCTTTTAAATTCTTTTCCCTGTACAGTCCTTCCTGGGGCACTCCAGCTGACCACTGTAGTGCATATGTTATTCTCAAGCCTCTTTACAAATATCTACCCTAGACTGAAGCCATAGCAACAACCACATAAGATTGCCATTTGCTTAAGCACTGCACATGTAGCATAATCAAATAAGAAATGGTCTCTCTGTGGTTCCTCTTTTTTGTTTGTAATTTCCATCTAATTTCCAATAAAAGGCAGTTTATGGGAGAACATAGGCAGACCTTTGGGCTATTCGGTTAAAAGCGTTTCTTAGGTCATTAAATCAATCAGTCAACAAGTATTTATTCAGCACTATTTATCAGGTACTGATACAAAATGGTTGTCTGATGAAGCTTTACAAATACTTGAGAAAAGAAGGAAAGCAAAAAGGAAAGAAGAAAGGGAAAGACATGCCCAATTGGATGCAGAATTCCAGAGAACTGCAAAGAGAGATAAGAATGTTTTCCTAAATAAGCAATGCAAAGAAACGGAAGAAAACAAAATGATAGAAAAGATGTGAGAACTCTTCAAGAAAATTAGAGATATCAAGTGAATGTTTCATGAAAAAAAATGGGCATAATTAAAGAGGAAATAGAAGCAGAATAGATAAAGAGGTGACTAGAATACACAAAAGAATTATATAGGAAAGATCTTAATATCACTGATAATCACTCTGATGTGGTTACTGATCTAGAGCCAGATACCCTGGAGAATGAAGTCAAGTTGGCCTGAGGAAGCATTGCTAACAAGAAGGATAGTGGAGGTGAAGGAATTCCATATGAACTATTTAAAACCCTAAAAGATGATGTTGTACTCAATTTGTCAGCAGGTTTGGAAGACACAACAGTGGCCACTGGATTGGAGAAGATCAATATATGCTCCAATCCTAAAGTAGGGAAAGAACAAAGAATGTTCAAATTGCTGAAGAATCATGCTCATTTCACTTAGGCTTCAGCAATATGTGAACCAAAAAGTACCAGAACACCAGGCAGGCTTTCAAAGAGGCAAAAGAATTAAAGATCAAATCACCAGCATCTGCTGGATTTGTTGCTGTTGGTCCTTCATTCTTAAAGAGGACTATAACATCAGGAAGATAAAGTTCTGACTTGCAAGTAAATTGGATTTAAGTGAGGGAGGGTTGTGCAAAGTCACCAGCCTCACTCTCTCCTCCAGAGCCATCTGGGTCCAGTGACAAGACATAGATCAAGATGAGTGGAAGTGGCCCCAGATTATGGAGAAAGCAAGGAAAATCCAGGAAAAAAAATCTACTACTTCATTAACTACACTAGAGCTTCCCACTCTGTGGATCACAACAAAATATGGCAAGTCCTCAAAGAAATGGGAGTACCAGGTCATCTTAACTGTCTCCTGAAGAACCTGTATGTGGGCCAAGAAGCAACAGTTAGAATCAAATACAGAACAACTGGTTTGAGATTGGAAAAGGAGTATTACGAGGCTATATTGTCACCTTATCTCTTTAACTTCTATGCAGAATACATAACGGGAAATGCCAGGCTGGATGAATCAAAAGCCAGGATGAAGGCAGCCAAGAGAAATATCAACCATCTGAGATATGCAGCTGATACCACTCTAATGCAGCAAGTGAAGAGGAATTAAGAAGCCTCTTGATGAGGGTGAGAGAGGAAAGTTTAAAGCTGACTTGAAGTTTAACATAAAAAAAAAAAAACCTAAGATCTTGGAAACTGATCCTATCACTTCCTTGCAAACCGAGGGAGAAGAAATGGAAGTAGTGTCAGATTTTACATTCTTGAGCTCAAGGATCCCCGCAGTCAGTGACAGCAGCCTGGAAATTAAAAGATGCCTGCTCCTTGGAAGGAAAGCTATGGCAAATCCGGACAGCAAACTACAAAGCAGAGACGCCGTCTTGCCAATAAATATCTGTATAGTCAAAGCCATAGTCTTCCCAGGAGCCATGGATGGCTATGAGAGTCGGACTATGAAGAGAGCTGAGTGCTGTAGAGAACACAGAGGAAATGAAACTGCCATGACCTCAGTCTATATCAAGCTAACCCCATCTCCCTTTTTACAGGTTAACCAGTCAGGCAGATTACAGGGAATGGTTTAGTTCTAGTCATCCTAGGTTTCAGCAGAGCACTTGACAAAATGTCTCATGATATTCTTATGGGAAAGATGGAGAGATATGAGCTAGACAATCATTAAATTAGGCAGGTTCAGACCTAATTTAATGATAGGATCAAAAACATAATCAGCTATCCACTGCCATCTTATAAATGCATTTATATAAAGGGATCTCAAGTGAATTTGTCCTAAAGATTTGTGCTTGAGATGATACTGTTTAACATAGCTATCAATGACTTAGATAAAGGCAAAGATATTGTGTTGATCAAATTATGCATCACATAAAACTGGGAAGGATATAATGCACTGAATGATAGAACCAGGAGACAAAAAGATGCTTTGACAGAGAATGTTGGGTCGTATCTAATAAAGTTTAATTGAATAGGGATAAATATTCAATCTTTACCCTTGGGTTCAAAAAAATCAACTTCATATTTATAAGATGGGGTAGGGAGATGACTAGAAAGCAATTAATCTGAAAAAAGATTTGTGTGTTACTGTAGCATAATTAAGTGTTTTACTGAACTGCAAGTTCAATATAATTAAATAGTTTAGAAAGTAAAAGACATTTCAGGTCAAGATGCATTAAACAGTATTGTGTTCAGAGAAAAGCTAGATGACAATCCTACTGCATTTTCCACTCTTCAAACAATATGAGTTCAGTTCTGTGTTGTGAGAATCCTTTCTGAAAGAGGAAAATTTGGGTGATCAAGTTACAGGGAGAACTATAGACAAATCTGAAAAAGGAAATTAATAGTCCTTATGTTACCTACTTCACAAAATTATATGGAGCAAATGAGATTATGTATGCAAAGCATTTCATAAGCTATAAAGTACCACATAAATATGTGCTATTAGAATTAACAGCTAAACTCCACCCCCACCAAAAAAGTTATTGGCTGGTTTGTGAGGTGGAGTGTTTCCTGTCACTGAAGGCAACATTCAATGGTACATACTAAGTGTTTAATTAATGTTTGTTGCCTGACTGGCCATTTTTCATTCTGGAGAACAGATGATAAACTCACTTTCCTTCTCAATAGAGGAGTGAAGGGATAAGGGAATGCTATAGGACATAACTCTGAGACATGGTGATGTTATCAGTTTGCTTTGCTTAAGAATTTTTCTTTTTTATAAGAGAAAAGCATAGGGAGGATGTTGGGAGATTATTGTGATATTAAAACAAAGGTATAAAAATAACTTTAAAAGAAATAAATGAATGTAAAATTTTTAAAACATGGAAATTCTTTTCCATCTTTAGGTCAAACAATGATATTTCTCAGTCTTTGCTCCATACACACTAAAAGAGGTCCATTAAAACTGGTATCACAATGATAGGCTGCATAATATATGCATGGATACATATATAGAAATTTTTTTCTCAAGTTAAAAATGTATTCCAAAATGCTCCAAGATACCTCCTTCCCTTAAATTCTGTTTAGCTTCTTCATATGTCCAAGTCAGAAATTATACCAACATCCTGGTCTAGAATACTCTATGGAAAAGATATATTTACATAGCTGGTCATTGTACTGATAAAAGTTCCAGTATAGTAGTATTCTTTCACATTTACAAACTCTGTTTTTCCATTCATTCCCCAATTTATGGGTACCCTATAAGCTTCCTATTCTTGGCTACTTCAAAAATCTCTATAAATATTTCTCTGCATCCTTAGAGTTTGTTTTGCTTGGAATTAATCTCTCTCTTAAGCTTTCTTCTAATTCACCCTTTTCCCTCTTATTTCCCTGATGAGTGAAATATATTTCTGTAATCAACAGTGTCTGTATTCTTCCTTTCTTTTTTTATCATATCAGATGAGAGTAAGGTTTGAGTGTCAGCTGTTCTCTCTATCCCATACTCCTGGTTTGTATGGATGTCTACTTATATAGTCTGATTATATGAAATAATTTTCCCTAACCTTTCTTTCCCTCCTCCCTTCTAACACATTCCTCTTCTTCTCTCTTTCCATTCTTTTCTTAAGATGATTACAACATAACAAAAACTACTCCCAAATCTTGTCTAGTTGGACTCTGTGACTCTTGGTGATGAGAGGCTTCCTAAGGGATATGTTTATTATCTCTCCGTATTTGAAGGTGAGTAATGTTTCCTTCTGTAGTCCTTTATCATCATTCACTCATATTTATCTTTTTATGTTTCTCTTCATTCCTATGTTTGAACTTTGAAGTTTCTATATGGCTCTGGTCTTTTCCTGACTGTAAACTTATATCCTTTGTCTTCTGGAATATTTTCTTAGTAGTTCTCTCCTCGTTTATAGAGGTGGGTACTACATTATCTGTGATCCTACTGTGGCTTCTCAGTACTTGAATTTTTCTTCTGACGTGTTGTAGCATTTTCCTTTGACTGGGAAACTAGATTTTGGCTATGATGTTCCTGGAAATTTTCATTTAGGGATTTCTTTCAGGAGGTGAATTGTCAGATTCTTTCTATTTGCATTTTGTCCTCTACTTCTAAGGAATCTGAGCAGATTTCCTTTAAGATTTCTTGAAATAGGATGTCTAGGTTCTTTTTGGGGTCATAGGTAGTTAGGTGATCCTTAAATTATTTTCTCCTCAATCTATTTTCCAGGTCAGTTTTCTTTTGTGTGTTTTTTTCATTTTTTTTAACTTTTGACTTTCAGTCTTTTGTTTTAATATTTCTTGGAACTTTTTTAACTTATTAGCTTCTGTTTGACCTATTCTAATTTTCAGAGAGTTTACTGCCTAAGCAAGGTTGTGTACCTTTTCTGCCAAGCTTTTAATTCCTTTTCCAACAATTCTCATTTATTTTCAATTTTTCCTCAAGTATCCTCTCTTTTTATAAAAAAAAACAAACCACTATAAACACTTTAAAAAAAAACTCTTCCTTCATTTCTTCCAGGCATTCCAGTTGAATTTTTGCCCAGGGTATGTTTTTATCTGAGGTATCGCTTATAGATGTTTTGGAGTCATTCTTTTCTGTGTTTGTGTTTTGAGTTTCTCTCCCACTCTATTATTTTTTATGATAAACTTCTTTTTTATTTTTCATTTTCTTTTCTTTTTCTTTCATTCTTCTAGCCTACTTCCTAACTTCAGATTTAGTGTTACATCTAATCTTGGAAGAACTTCTAAAAGTAAGGTTTGGACTGATCCCAATGCTGCTTTCTTGGGGTGCTTAATATTGTCTTGAATCAAAACCTCAGGGACAGACCAGGCTGTGGACCTGAAAGCTTTTATGCTTCCAGCATGGTCTGCTCCATGGCCTAATCTGATTATTTCCCCTCTGGTCCAAGCTCTGCTAGTTACTGAACTAAAGTTTAAGTCTACACAAGAGTGAAAATACTGTTCCCTTCAGCCCCTATCAGACATCAAGAAAGCTCTGTTGGTTCAGAGTGGCCAAATTGCAAACTCCCCTTTAGTCTAGGATTCCTATCTGGGTTATTCTTCAACAAGTTGTGTCTAGATGCTGGAAATTATGCCATCCTCTGAAACTGGGAATTCAGTCACACCATTACTGCTGCTATTGCTGCTTGCTTCTGATTTGAACTTTTTATTTTCCTGTACATGGCCCAGGGCCTTCCTACTCCCATGTGCTGGTTGAGACTATGACTCAGAATGGGGTAATAGACAACACAACCACCACTTCACATTTATCCCTCTTGTAGTGCTTTAGAATGGGTCTGGTGGAACCCTGCTATGGATCTGGACCTCTTCTTGCCTTGGTGTGCAACCTACCCCTATGCACTGGAGTACTCCTTCCACAGTGTCTGCAGCCCTCCCTGTCTATCTCTCTATGCCATGCTGGGCTAGGCAAAAACTCACTGGGACTCTTTTAAATTTATCCCTCAGGATTTGGTCTGGTGCATTTTCTAGATCTATTTAGAAGAGATTTGAGGAGAGGAACCCAGCCTCATCAGGTCCTACCACTTAATCATCTTGACTCTTGTAATACATCAAATTCAGCAGGGAAACAAGCAAAGAGTGGAGAGAGTAAAAAAGGAGGCTATTACAAAGGAGGAAATAGTCACAAGCAAAACAAACTTCTTGATCCTGAAGAAAGGCTTCAGATTGGGAAAGGAGCTAGGAGAAGAAGTAGAATTTATGGAGGTACCTAGCTTGTCTCTTAGACAGTTAGGGGATGACTGAACAAATTAGGATACATGAATATAAAGAAATAGTAATGCACCATAAGCAATAAGGCATGATTTCAAAGAATCCTGAACTGAAAAAAAAGTAAAGACAGCTGAACAAATTTATATTTATACAAATTTATACAAAGACAAAAACATGAAGAAAAATCAACTCTGAAAGGCTTAAGAACTCTGACCAAAGCAATGATGAATCATGCCTCCAGCTGACTATGAAGCATATCACTAGCTTCCTGAAAGAGAGGTGATAGGTACAGAAACATACTTTTGAAATATGGTAATTATGTGAATTAATTTTTGCTTGACTGTGCTTATTTAATATAAGAAATTTTTACTTGTTTCCTTTCAGTTAATTGGAGATAAGATGTTTAGTTGAGTTAGTAACAGTGATAGAGAAAAAAATTACATCATAATATCATAAAAATGCATAGAATAGAACAGAAGGAAGTTCAGAAGGAAGCACAGACAGGTGGGACAGTTTTGAAAGTTATGCATGGAATTTCTTATGTATAAACTCAGTGTTTTTTAATTATTATTTCAAAAGTCAAGCCATGTGGAATAGAGATTCATGACTTCATAAAGAATCTCCTTTTAGTGTTATTCCAAGGTATGGAAATGTTCTTTTTGGTGTTTAAATTGAGGGTTTGGATTGGATTGGGTTAGATTGGATGACATAACATACATATTTGCAGTTCCCAAGTATAGCCTTTATATAGTAAAAGAAAAAAAAAGAAACTCTCAGACACCTGCAAGCTAACCAATATTTGCCAAGCCATTAGTCTAGCCAGAGCTCAGAGACAAAAATCCATGGTAAAGTCATCTGCTCCAGACAGACCATGTTTGTAATGGACATGCCAAAAGAGCCTTGAGGTCGGTAGCCCTGGTGTGTATCTGAATCAGGAAATCTCATCATATTTCTTCAAGATTTCCTTCAGTCCTTTACTCCAAAACACACTGCATCTCAACCATATGAAAATCAAATCTGCAAAGTAGTTGGGTCTGTTTTGAATTTTTAAAATGTAATTGGAAAAATGAATTGCACCAGTTCAAAATACATTCTTTCAGAGTTTATTCACATTTGTTCTAACATTTTATAGCAGATATTGCATTTGGTGAACTAAAGGAGCATTGGTTTCATTCTCCCCATGGGTATATATCATTTATAACCTTCATTTGTCAAATAAAAATGATTGGTAGAGCTTGCTTTGTTTTAGTGATTGGTAATATTTAAATTTTGGCAATTCAGTTACTTCTTTAACTGGAATTAGAATAGATGGAAACCATTTAAATGTAGTTTAACACATGCTAGAATACACATTGGAGGTTCATGCAGTGATTAAATGAGTAATTCCAACATTTTGCTTTCATTTGTCTGGTATATATATATATATATATATATATATATATATATATCCTACTTGTGAACTTTTGGGGACTCTTTTATATACATTTTGGAGCCATTTAAGAGCCAAAAGAGCAAAAAGGAATAAAAATGCCTTTTCTGACAATTCTACAGCTGCAAGTCATGCACATTTATTCATATATGGGTATGTGCATGTGTACAAATATAAGCACATATATTTTACACATATGTAAAGTATTATAACCACTATGATACATAAACATGATCTTAAGTACATTTAACATTGGAAATCAATTTTAAAAATCTTTGAATCTCATTGAACCTTAAAAGAAAATGAAGGTGTTAATTGTTTGCAAGGTAGTAAAAGCTTATATGTATCACTGGAATACCTCAGTAATTCAACACATCAAGTTATGATTTTGAGCAGTGTGGGAACACATAGATTTCAGGGGTTTTCAGATTGAAAGGGCCTTGGACATGACTTAGTCCAGCCACCTCATTTTGCAAATGAGAAAACTAAGGTCAAGTTGGAAGTGACTTGCCCATAGTAACATGGAGAATATAAGAGGTATTATTTAAACCCAGGTCTTCGGAGTCCAAATCTGGCACTTGACATATGTTTACAGATTCCAAGCTTCACAGAGGTCCATTGACATACAGATAATAATTGTCAGAGGCAGTATTTGAAGACAGATTTAGAATTTTTCTTCCTGATTCCAAGTCCAGCATTCCAACCATTATTCCATGCTGCCTGCCACCTCTGTTGTAATAGTTCACTATAACAATTCACTATAAGCACTTTATACATTACAAAACACTTTCCCCACAGCAAATCTGTGAGGTAAATAATGTGACTTCCATCGCCCCCATTTTACAGATGAAGAAGCAGATTCAAACATTTGTACAGAATCAGAGAGCTACTGGATTGTAGAGCTGAAACTTAAATTCTATCTCCTTACCCACAGAGTTGCCATCTATGTCACTACTATGTAAGCCCAAAAGATGAACCAAATTTAAAAAAAATTATGTGCCCCAAAATTATTGGAGCAGAACAAAATGTGTAGCCCATTATCGAGGGCATTTTTATTTGTTTGTATTTAACAGAAGGCTCAATGTTTGGTCATAAGCCTTAGGCTGATTGAGACATTCCTACAATTTAACACTTTCTTCCTTGTTAGTATCATGCTGTAGGTGTCAATTTTTCTTCAACCAAATCTTTTTTTTAAGTTGTGCTCCTAGCTCCTGGGTCATTTTGGCTCCAGGGTAAAAGCTAGAAATTTTAGCAAGAAAGCCTGAGTCACTCTAATCCAGAGCCTAAATGTGGTAAGTAAATGACAAGAGATGTCTTTTAATCACCCATGGTCAAATTACTCTCAATTTGCAATCTTTTCTATTAAGAACCTAGGCTCTGCTAGACTCTGGTCATTAAAAGCACATGTGGTCATTATTGTGGTTCAGAAACAAAGAGGAGTTCTTTTGTTTCCCATTTCAAAGACCCAAACAGTAGCTTACATTTTTTTATACATAACCAATTGTTGAAAAACATCTGGAGAGCTATACCTTTCTTCCTTTATAGACAAATTCTTTCTTTAAAGGAAAATCGGAAAATCTTATGAAGTCTCTTTCCTATGAATCCAAAACTTTCCACTACTGTGGTATAATTCCTTTGCCTGTATTACTCACTCTTTCCATATTATTAATCAACAGATATACATGGGTAATATAAAAATCTGCAAATACAAAATAGTTTCTCCTCCTCTGCCATGTTCTTTAATCTCTACTCTACACTTCTATGATGGCTCAGCACCACACTCACTCTAGGATGGCACAGAACATAAATAAAGTATCCTGGAAGCAATGTGGGCACATCAGCCATGTGCACTGAACATTCCTCACATTTAAAAAAAAAAGAAAAAGAAAGAATGTCACGCCAGACATATTTACTCTATTATGGAAAAGTGTTTCCCAGAGAGATGGAAAGTCTGCAACGACCTACATTTCTAAATCCACTTGAGTGCTATAAATTGTAAGACATGTTACCTATGGCTCTGCTATACCAATAGATGCAATCTTCCATAAGTTTGCTGTTGATTTTCCAAGTCTCACCCTTCAGCAAATGAAACATTTTGGTGGCAACAAAGAAATGTTATATGGCCCCAATCTAATTTAGGGATTATATTACTAGAATTTTTTTTTATAACATTAAAAACTGGGAGAGATAATAGAGATCATCCCAGATAAGGAAACTAAGGGGAATTAACTTACCCTATATCTCATGTCTAGATAGGGGCAGAGCCAGAACCAAAACTGTCCCTTGCCTCATGGGTCAGCATTTTATATACTCTGTACTGCCATTGAATCTAAAGATGTTCTATGTTACATTATTTCTCATTTTAAAATATTTTTTATTTCATTTAAAATTTCCCAATTACATATTAAAAAAATCAACATTTATATTCTGAAATTTTGAGTTCCAAATTCTTTGCCTTTCATCCTTCCCACACCTTGAGAAAGTAGACAATATGATATTGATTATACATGTGAAGACAAGCAAAACCTATTTACATATTAGCCATACTGCAAATGAAAATACACACAGAAAAAATAAAGTGTTTTCTTTTTTAAAGTAGGCTTCAACCTGCACTTAGAGTTCATCAGTTCTCTCTCTGGGAGTGAATAGCATTTTTCATCATGGATCCTTTGGAATTGTCTTGAATCAGGCTTTCATAGTTAATCAGCATTAACATATTGCTATTATTGTGTACAATGTTCTTCTAATGCTACTCACTTCACTTTCTGTAAGTTTCTAAGTCTACTTGGGTTTTTCTGTGACCATCTTGCTCAACATTTATAGCACAATGGTATTCCATCACAACCACATACCACAACTTGTTCAACAATTCTACAATTAATGGGCTTCCTGTTGATTTCCAATTCTTTTCCACCACAATAAGTGCATCTATAAATACCTTTGTTCATATAGGTTGTTGCCTACTCTGTATTGTATAACTAATCTATTCCACTGATACACCACTCTATTTCTTTGTTGCTGTTTAGTTTTTTCAATCATGTATGACTTTTTGTGATCTCATTTGGGGTTTTCTTGACAAAGATACTGGATTGGTTTGCCATTTCCTTGTCCAACTCATTTTATAGTTGGTATAGAGGTAAACAGGGTTAAGTGACTTTCCCAGGGTTACATAGCCAGTAAGTGCCTGAGGCTGACCTGACTCCAGTACCAACACTATATCTAGTATGCCTGCTAGCTGCCCTACTCAATTTCTTAGCCAGTATCAAATTGTTTGATGATTAAAGCTTTGTAATATAGTTTGAGTTCTAGTCTCTTAAGCTACCTTCCTTCACATCTTTTTTCAATGATTCCCTGGACCCACATGGTTTTTCTAGATTAATTTTTGTTATTATGTTTTTCTAGCTCTATAAAATAATTCTTTGGTAGTTTGATTAGTATGGCACTGAAAAAGTAAATTAATTTACATAGAATTGTCATTTTTATTATAATGGCTTGGCCTGCCCATGAGCAATTAATATTTCTCCAATTGTTTAGATCTGCTTTATTTATTTGAAGTGTTTTGTAGTTGTGGTCCTATATCCCTGGGTTTGTCTTGACAGGTAGACTGCTAAGTATTTTATATTGTCGGCAGTTATTTTAAGTGGAATTTCTCTTTCTATCTCTTACTGCTGGGTTTTGTTAGTAACATATACAAATGCTGAAGATTTATTTGAGTTTGCTAAAGGTCTTAATTGTTTAATTAGCTTTTGCTTGATTCTCTAGTGTTCTCTGTGTATATCATCATATCATCTGCAAAGTGATAATTTTGTTTCTTCATTGCCTATTTTTATTCCTTGCATTTTTTTCTTGTCTTATTGCTATAGTTAGCATTTCTAGTACAATATTGAATAGTAGTGGTGATAATGGACACTCTTATTTCACATCTGATCTTATTGAAAAGGCTTCAAGTTTATTCCCATTACAGATGACGCTTGCTCTTGGTTTTAGATAGATATTGCTCGTCATTTTTAAGAAAGGTTCCATTGATTCCTATGCTTTCTAATGGTTTCAGTAGGAATGGATATTGTGTTTTGTCAAAGGGTTTTTTTTTTCCTACATCTATTGATATAACCATCAGATTTTTGTTGTTTTTCTTACTGATATGGTCAGTTATGTTTACCCTTTTCCTAATACACCTGTCCTAACCAGTCCTACATTCCTACTATATATCCTACCTGGTTACAACTTATGATCTTTGTGTATAGTGCTGTAATCTCCTTGCTAGTATTTTATTTAAATTTTATTCATCAATATTCATCAGGGAAATCAATCTATAGTTTTCTTTCTCTGGTTTTGCTCTCTCTGGTTTAGGTATCTAAACTTAATTTGTTTCATAAAAGGAATTTGGTACCAACTTTTTCAAATAGTTTATATTTGGAATTAATTGTTCCTTAAATGTTTGGTAGAATTCATTTGTAAATATATCTAATCTTGGGGATTTTTTCTTAAGGAACTCATTTATGGTTTGTTCAATTTATTTTTTTATGGTAGGGTTATTTAAATATTCTATTTCTTCTTTTTGTATTCTGATCAATCTCATTATTTCTCATCAACTAGATTGTCAAAGCAACTAATCTGCTAGTGGTATGTCCTTGGGCAAGTCACTAAGCCTTGATTTCCTTATTGAAATAATACAAACCGCAAAATTGCAAACTTCAAAATAGGCTATTTTTATCCCAGCCAATTACATCTTTGAAGACATCCTTTATACTAATTTTCCTCAGTAATTCCTCATTTGTAAATTATTGCAACCTGCACACAGTGGCCATGCCAGAATAATAATGGCTCTAAAAAGATGGCCTTTTGTTTCAGGGGGAAAGTTGAGGTCATAAAAATAATTATTCATTTTCCTGAAAGCAATACAATCTACTCATTATCCTCCTCCTGTTGAATGAATGAATGAAAAGAAATATTTATTAAGAGTTTACTGCATGCCAAGCATTGTTCTAACCACAGAAGATACAAATTTTAAAAAAGCAAGACAGACTCCGTCCTCAAGGAGCTTACATTCTAGAAGAGGAAAATGAGCCATAAAAGACAGTGTTTACCAAGGTGGGGTTTTTTGGTCAAGGAAGCCTTGGGATTGATAAGGGAACTTACAAAGCAATAAATTAACACATTCTCTTCTTGAATTGTAGTATCGATTTGATTTTTGTTCCCTGACCTAGAAGGGGAAAGGGATGGAGGCTGGTGGGGAGGGAAATACATGACATGAAGATGGATTGAGAGTGGTATCATGATTTGTCTGGATTAGGTTCAAAACAGTAAAGTTCTACCAATGTGCAGGAAGAGAGGGATGAAAGATCTGGAGCCATTTGGGCAATTGGAGCTGTACTACATGACCAGAGGTAGAGATTAAAGAGCATGGGGGCACGTCATGAAGATGGCCAGGGAGAAGCTCATCACAAAAACCATAAAATCACCCAGCATGTGGAGCAGAAATTGGATTAGATGAATTCTGTTATGTTACAGTTATAATATTATTTGTTTCTATGAATCTATATGAATTATAGAATTGAGATAGTTTTTAATGATAGAGGAAATTCTCCAAGTTCATAATCTTACATTGTAAGCAGAATGTTAGAACCAGAGAGTATAATAGAAGTTATTTATCACAATGCTTTTATGTTACAGAAAAGGAAACTGAAATGAACCTAGGTCTCAGGTTTAAAGTCAAAGCACTTTCTGTTATAGTACACTGTCTCTTGCCTTCACAAACCCAATGCTATAAGTATTATATTATTCTGCAGGTTTGAAATCTTGGCCAATTATCTCTCATTAACACTTCATATTTTTTTCTTTAGTTAAGAGATTTTCTCCTCTCTCTCCTGATTAAAGTGTAGTAAAAAATGTTTGGTAAACCTTACAAGTCTTATACAAAGGCAAGCTAATCGAGGCTTTATTTAGTTAAGATCTTTTTCTTTCTAAAATATACCTACAATATGGTGAATTTGCTCTGTGCTTTTAGTATAATAGACAACTCAGTGCTTTAATTTTCCAAAAACATTTCTCTCACTGTGATCCTTATTATCATTAGGTCTCATCATCAATAGACAATGATGGCCAATGGCTAGTCTATCAGTGTGAATATAAGTGGGAATATGAAGGCACTGAAAGATCTTTTCTTCACATCATTCTGGTTCGGTATTTGCCTTACTACTATAGATGCTATTTTCAGCAGCATGTTGTTTATGACATGTTTTCTTATTCTATAAAACAAAATCTACAGATCAGAAGACCTGATATCATGAATTTTTTCTTCATTTTTCCTCCCCATTTATTATCACTATTATTTGGTTTAGCATTATACATACATATGTACATATGTGTATATATATATATATATATATTCATTTATACAGGATTTAATGGAAAACAAATGATAAAAATCTAGAAATACTCCTTTCATAAAATATGTTTCACATGTCTGGTATGATTCTTATAGTAAAAAACCCATGTCTATTCCAATCCAACTAATGAAAACTTTATGGGAATAAAGACTGAATTCATCATTTCAGTGACAGAGAGAACTCTCAGATAAGGAAACTCCTTCTGCCAATGCATTTTGATATCTTCCCTGCAAAGTTATAGTCTTAGAGAGATGTGTACAGCACTGAGAAATAAGTGAATTATTCAGGGTCATATAGTCATTATTCTTAAAAGGTGGGACTTGAACTCAAGTTATCCTGTCTCTAAGACCAGTAATCTGTCCAGCATACCATGCTGCTTCTCCTTCAGGTATAAAATTTAAAAATGGAAAATTATGTATATATCTAATAGTTGGAGTATGCCTGAACATATATTGGTATAATCTATATAATGCAATACCACTGTTCTGTTAAAAATTATAAATACAAAAATATGAAGAAACAAAAAATAAATGGATTGTAAAAAAATGGATTGCAAGGTCATAGATTCAGAGCTAAAAGGGTCTTTCATTTTGTACATAAGGAACATAAGGCCCAGAGTCTAGGATCTTCCTCAACGTCACATAGGTAGTTAATAACAAAGCCAGTATTCTAATCCAGGTCCTCCCATTTGAAGTCTTATGCCCCTTATCCTAAAACTTTCAGTTCATCAAAATACTTCTTCATTTCTCTGTAACAGATGCTATTGTAAACCACCTTTCCTTCTTTTTTTTTGATCCCTCTTTCCATAAATTCCATGAAACTGCATTCCCCTGTTTCTCTTACTTCTATAACTATTCCTCTGTATTCTTTACCAGGTCCTTTTCCTTCCCCTAGCCCTTAAACTGTAGCCATATTCCAAGCATCTGCCCTTAATGCTCTTCTTTACATACTATCTTTTTCTTGGCAATCATATCTACTATCATGGCTTCAATCATGTATCACATTTATGTAAATTGCTCCTAAATCAATATTTCCAGTCTTGGCCTCTCTCGAGCTCCTAGTCTGCATTTCCAAAAGTCTTCAACTAGATTTTTCTGTAGCATCTCAAATTCAATATGTCCAACACCAAACATCAATTTCCCAAGGTCTACACACACACACACACAGACATACACACACATACACACACACACACACACACACACGCACACACATGCTCCTGACTTTCCATTTCTCTGTTTCTCTTAATGGAACTGTCATTATCCTAGTCATACAGGCTTAAATCCTCAGTTTTAGATGATTCCTACTTCTCTTTTAGCCCACATATCTAGTTAGTTGCCACATTCTACTAACTCTTCCACCATAGGACTCTGCAGTGCTAACCCAATATTCACAGCACTGAGAGCAACTGTGAAAATGCCAACATAGTGCTAATTCATGAAATATAACAGACTCTCCATATAGAAGACAGAAGCAAAACATTTATTCAGATATCAGAAAGCCAAATCCATCACAGTAGCAAAGAAGTTAATACAGCATAGCACAGCATGAAGCCACACCATCCTTTAGCCTTCTCACAAACATTTACTCACAAGCCTAGCTGTCTCCCTGAATATGTCCTCTCCTGGGCTCTAACTGCTGTGACTCCCAGCTTCCTAGGGGCTCCGCTCCATCCTTTGGCCAACTCCTCACATCATAGGCTCCATGTGGTTATATTCAGCCTATTAGGAAGCAGGGAAGATCTTCGAAGCAAGGTCTCCAAATTCCCTTAAGCTTATTAACGTGCAAGGAAGATCTTCAAATTATCATTACCATTACAAGATCCCTAGATCTTCTCTATACTTTCTACTTCTACTACCATTATAGAAATCAGTTGATCAATAAACATTTATTAATTATTATTAGTAAGTGCTTACTGTGATTAATGTAGGCAGTTAGGTGGTGCAGTAGACTTACTGATTCAAATCTGAGCATGGACACTTGCTAGCTGTGTGACCCTGAGCAAGTCATTTAACCTTCAGCTCTTCTATAAAATGAGCTGGAGAAGGAAATGGCAAACCATCCCAATATCTTTGCCAAGAAGACCCCAAATGGGGTCACGAAGGTTCTAATCACAATGAAACAAAAAAACGACCAGCAGTTCAGGCTTTCACTATTTCCTGACCAGACTGGAAATAGCCTCCTAATTGATTTCTCTGTTTCCATTCTCTTCCTGTTCTAATCCACCCATCTCTCCTTAAGATCCACCGCCTTTAGGGTCCTGGTCGGATACTTTCAGTGATTCTCTTTTATCTACTGAATAAAGAACAAAAGCCAAACACCTTAGTCTTTAAAAGTCCACCTCAACCTTCTCTGCGAGGCATATAGCGCTTCTCCTCACATAGTCTGTGCCTGAGCTAAACTGGACCACTTCCCATCCCTAGACCGCGGCTCCTGATTTCTCATCTCCACGCCTTTGCTTCCAAATACCTTCATGCCCTCTCTACCCATTTCCCCATCTCTCTCCATTGAAATCCTACCTCTACTTCAAAGACAAGCTGGAAGTCCAACTCTTCTATAAAAACTTCCCCGATCCCCTCATCTAAGAGTGATTTCCCTGCTCAGAACACTTTGCACTTCTTATATGCATAGACTATGCTCTATTTTTGTAATGTATTATATGCTTGTGTATGTGTCCTATCCTCCCATTAGACTGGAAGCTCCTAGAGGCCTGGGGTCATGTTTTATTCATGTCTGCAGCCATCTCAGTACATTGTATGATACTTTTCATATAGGCCTTAATGACTGGGTGGCTTACTGATTGAATAAACGAAACCTCCCAAGACTGTATTTTCTAAACTATAAATATGAAAAGAAGATTATTAACTATATGCAAGACAATTTTTAAGTAATCAGTAACATGCAAAACTAATGACTTAGGATTGCCTCGTTTCTCCTTTCACCAACATCAATACTATGACTGAAATCAAAGTTTAGTAAGGTTTGTTTGTAGAGAGGATATGCATAATAATTTGTGTACTCAGCTTGATAATGGGATTCAGAGCTAGAAGGGATCTTAGAAGTCATCTAATCCTACCCCATCATTTTATAGATTAAGAAACTAAGGTCCAGAGCAATTAGGTGACTTGCCCAAGGTGACATAGGCAGCAAATGACAGAGGTGGCATTGGAAGCCCACATCCTCTGACTTCAAATTCAGTGGGGGGGTTTTCCCATTGTATCATATTGCCTTAATAATATTCTTCCCTTTATCTGATTTTACAGCTGACTTGGCTAAATTTTAAAGACCCAAAATAATTTATTTATTCAAGATCAGTGATTTTGCCCTTGGGTTTCACTCTTTTGTTCTGAAGAATAGATGACATTATTAAAAGCTAATTTCAATGATTGCCCCTACAATGAAACCTTGAGCAAGCAATTTAAAATTTGTGTGAGCCTCAGTTTCCTCATGTACAAAATGAGTTTGGACTGAATGACCTTTTAGGTCTTTTTCAATTCTACTATTTTATCAGATCCTACTACATCAATTTCTATACTAGATTGAAGAATTTCTGGTCTCTAAAATCTCTAAGAATCCATGACTGATGAGCTTGATTTCAGTTGGTCAAATGTATATCATATACCTTCTTATTTATTTTTTCTTCTCAGAGAACTAAATTATCTCCACAAAGCTAGTAGACCAATACCCACAATTCTGAACCATTAGGTTATAGTTTCCAGGTGTTATTTTCCCTTTCTTCTTCTTTCCCTCTACCCCTAATCCCAGAAAATTACAGATTACTTTATAGATCACTGGGCAAATATCCAAGGTGACACTTTGGTTTTTAGCCCTAAGTAGGTGGGGAATAGCATCCAAACCAGATAAAATCTCTCCTAACAAATGAGAAGTTATGCAGCATATAAAACTGAGTTATTTATCAAGTAAATTAAATTCTATAATCCATATCCACAATAGTGCACCTTTAATGGGTCCATTTCCAGGAAGAGGTGGGGGGGGGTAAGCATCATCGCAGAACAGGATCTGATTTTATAAATAATCATTTATTAATTGTGTGCTGAGAGTACTTCTTGATGATACCAATGACAAGAAGAGCAATTTTTCATTTTGTTGTGACATGATACCTGCTAAATGATGTCTGATTTGTAAGCTTGCTCAGTAAATATTACCAAATAGTGATAAATAGTCATCCCCACAGGGGTGGGGAACCTGGGCCTCAAGGCTACATGTGGCCTTCTAGGTCCTTGGGTGCAGCCTTTTGACTGAGTCCAAGTTTTACAGAATAAATCCTTTTATTAAGGGGATTTGTTCTGTGAAGTTTGGATTCAGTCAAAAAGCCACAATCCAATCTCTACTAAACCTGCTACACACACACACACACACACACACACACACACACATTTTTTTTCAAAGCAGCAAGTCTGCTCTTTTTACATTTGATTTACAAGACAGATTTGGCATGCAGTTAACTTACATGCCCTGATGTGGACTTATTGAAGACAGGTGTACACTCTAATATATATGGGCATAGGGACCCCCTTTCAGCCTATAAAATGATGCTGGGTAGGTTCTCATGTGGAATAGCCTTATGATTTTAGGCATTAACCTGAAAATATGAGACATGTGTACCATATTTGCATATTACCATAAAAAAAACATAGACTAAGCAGAAATAAAATGCCTACTTCACAGTGGTACCGTATTAAAGATGTATGAGCCAAAATGTGTCCTCTGCCCATTGATTCCATGGGATCTGAGAACAAAATACAATCTTCTGCTTAGAGTGTTTCAGTTAACATTGTATAAACAAAGGCTTATGGTGCAAAGGGGAGAGATAAATGCAATACCAAATTTCCACGTGAGTGAGAAACACACATCCCCATTGCAAGAAAATGGAGCAGCTCTGGAAAATGTATCCATGCTCACATTAGGATAAACTATAAAAAAAAATAGCTGCTGCAAGAAGGAACTCTCTTTAATGGAATGAAAAGTAATGTCATCTTTGTGACTGACCTTCAAAGCCCAGACATCTAGTGTAACATGATCCTGCCCACAGGTAAGGGCATCAGGTAGTCACAAGGCTTTGGTAACATACACAAAGTAGATTCATTCTGTCAAGTTCACTGAACGTGGTTTAAAGAAGAGGAGAAAGAGCAGCAACATTGAGGACTACAAAGATTTTAAAAGCATATCAAAGAACAGAATCTTTAATGTGGAAGGGGCCTCAGAGATCACTGAGTCCAATACTCATATTTTACAGAGGTGGAAACAGAGATTTATTGAGATAAAGTGATTTGCCACACATCACAAATGATTGGTGGCAGAGCTGGGAGAAGAATATAGGACAAGGGTTTTTTGACTGTACCACACAGCCCTTGTGTGGTTTGTTCTTCATTCTTGAAGAGGACCATAACATCAGTAAGATGATGCCATGACTTGCAAGTCAGTGAGATTACAGTGAGGGAGGCTGTGCAAGGTCTCCAGCCTCACTTTCTCTTTCACAGTCACCTGGGTCCAGTGGCCAGATATAGATCAGAACTGGAGATGGCCTAGGATGTAGTAGGAGACTTTGGTCTTTTTAAGCTAAAGTCTTTCTGAATTCTCACTCTAGCTCTCATTGACTGGCCAACAATAGGTCCCTGCACAAGCAGGGCAAGGGTCATGGTTATTGTTTGGGTCCTGATGGCTCAGAGAGAATGTAAATAGTAATTGTTTCTCTTTCTGCCAGAAACAAATCCCTGTCCCAGTTTGATTTTTTTTTTATTAAAGTAGATATCCTTTGACTCGCTTTTGAACAGCCATAATCACTGAATAGGTGTTGCCCATACCACACAGCCCTATACAGTGGTTTTCTGCACAACAGTGCGACACCTTTTTGGGGGCTCAATTAACTCAATTTACCCAAACAATTACCCTCACTCTCAGGACTCTATGGGTAATCCTGAGAGGCTGTATTTTTAGTGCAAATGGGCTCATGAGCTCACATTGTGATATTTCCACATCACAATCAGCCCACAAGACAATTCACTTTTGGAAAAGATACTACACTCAGATGGCATAATACGATTAGACGGCATAAAAACTCTTCCCCCAAAGCCTTGGGCATATTCTCTTATTAATTTACAGGATGACCAAGGGCACACTGGGCTTTAACTTAAAGTACATTAACAGTGAAACGTGTAGGGCGGTGGTTCTCAACCTTCCTAATGCCATGACCTTTTAGTACTCATATGTGGGCATATCTGCCTGGAGACGGATAGAGGAGCGGTGTCTCGATTCCTAAGACCATCGGAAATATGTGTTTTCTGAGTGACCCCTGTGACCCCTGTGAAAGGGTTGCGACCCACAGGTTGAGAACTGCTGGTGTAGGGAATACATTTGATGAAGAGGTAAGCCTAACACATCACTGGAAGCTGTTTTCTCCCTCTTTTTTCTCCCATAGATTACCAAAATGGGCAATACTGGCCACTGGAGGGCACCAGAATTATGGGTGGGGTGGTAGTAGCCCCAGATGTAATTGGGGGTGTTGAATAATAATAAAGGGTTGCTGGAAGCATAAGGAAGGAAAGAAGAGAAGATTTAAAAATTTTCGAAAATCTATTCATACATGTTCCATCTGTTGTGTAACAGAATTAAAGTTGTAGTGATTATATTATTGTCCAGATAAACACAAAATGCAAACTAAAACAAATCAGTGGTCAGCTCTGTCAACAGGTCTTACCAAGCGAGTGTTGGCAGGCAAGCAGGTCACACATTGTTGGGAAGTTCAGCACGCCTCGGCAAAAGTATGTGCATGAAATGAAATGTTTATAATAAGGTATTACAAAGTTACATGTTTCCATATTGCATCATCAAAATTTCAATGCAGATAACAGGAATGGATTTCTCTTCTTCTTCTGCTCAGGTAAAGGACTGATCAGGAGGTTGCCCACAGCTCTCCAAACTCCCCACTGTAGCATGGAGTGTGTCTCTCCCAGTTACATGCCAGTCTCTCTCCTTTGAGAAAAAGACAAGTTTGCCTTCAGTCATGTTCCTTTCTATCCTCCTTCCTCCCCTTCCCCCCATGCCCAGATCCCTGAACTACAGAGCCCTTCCTTGCCTTATCCAAAGCATGTCTTTTGTGATGGAATATTGCCAACCCACCATCTCCATAATAAAAACATCCCAGTGAATATAAGAGAGAACAGATCAGGGGAAGGGGTGCTCAGTAGGCTCTGTATTTGGGGGTGGGGGGTAGGGGAAAGACAGGGAGAAAAATTTGTAACTCAAAATCTTGTGAAAATGAATGTTGAAAACTAAAAATAAATAAATAAATTGGAAAAAAATTTCAATGCAGAAAAAACATATTTACATTAAATTTTAAATTTAAGATGCATCATTTTTAAAAATATACTTCATATTTTTTTAAATGACACAAATTTTTAAAAAACATTAAAGGGTTAAAGAAAGTAGATTTCTGGGAGGGGGGGCACAGAGTAATTTTTTTTAAATGGGGTGGTAGGCCAAATAAGTTTGGGAACCTCTGCTTTATAGAGTCCTTATAAAATTCTTTGTAGATAGTACTCTCTTCTGCACAGGCTTCTTATGATATGTGTCTTTTGAGAAGAGCTGGCACTCCTTTTTCTTTTTCTTTCTACAGAATTTATTTATTTATTTTTAGTTTTCAACATTCATTTCCACAAAATTTTGAGTTGCAAATTTTCTCCCCAACTTTCCCCTACCCCCACCCAAGTTGGCAAGCATACTGAATGCCTCTTCCCCCAGTCTGCCCTCTCTTATGCTCCCCTACCCCTCCTTAACCCCCTTACCCTTTACTTTCTTGTAGGGCAAGATGGACTTCTATACCCCATTGCCTGTATATCTTATTTCCCAGTTGCATGTAAAAACAATTAGAGCCAGCACTTCTTTCCACTGTAAGGAATTATGCTCCCTGTGTTTTCATATCTATTGGACATACTTCCACAGCCATTGGTCACTCCTACTACCTCCAGTAAACACCATGACTGCTGCTATTTGGTTCTTAATTTTGACGGGACATTAGATGAGAACTAGGGGTCCCCTACCAACACAAGTTTTCTTCAATATTTCCATCTCAAAATACTTCTTTGCCTCCTTGTAGCTCCAAGGAAAGAGAGTAATATAGGGGTGGACCACTCCTTTAGTATAGCCACCCAGTTCTAGCACAACAATCCCTAAGTCATAAGGTTTTCTGACTCTACAGCCAGTTAGAGGCTTGACTTCACACAGTATAAGTCCCTCAGTCACACATGACCAGAAACTGCCTGTTGCCAAGTTTCCTCATGAGAGTATCTGTATTTTATGACAGCCAAACTCATTATATACATATATATGTATGTATGTATATGTACATACACAAATATATACATGCATATACATGTTTATGTATACACACATATATGTATCTATATATTGTGTCTATGTGTGTATATTTATATATATGCTGTATTCAAAATTAAAATATAATAGTATTATTATGAAACTAGTTTTGGCTTTGCAGATACCAAGTGTCCTCAGGTCGTATTTTGAAAATATCTGCTCTGCAAGCTTTGCTCCTAACTTTCTGAACTTCTTTCTCTACCATGCCCATTCCCAGGTATCTTTGCTCCCTCCTCCACCCCTTTTCAACTTCTTTTTATGTGTTCTCCTTCTTTATTAGAATGTAAGCTTCTTAAGGACAAAGACTATCTTTTTGCTTACATTTATATCAGCAGTGCTTAGCATCATACCTGACACAAAGTAAGCTCTTAATTCACACTTATTGATTTGCTGACTTCATTTTCATGGGCAAAAGATTTATTATTAGATTCTTACACCATGAGACTGAAGTGCTCTTCTGTAGTCAATTCATTGCAAAGCCTGCTTTTAAAATCAACTTTTTTTCCCTTTCCCACAAGTTTTTTCTTTTCTTTTTTTTTAATGTGCATTAGTGCCTCTATTTTCCATCAGGCAATAAAACCTCTTGAAGCAGTTTTAACAAGCTCCTAATGTGGGCTAATATTTTGTTAGGCCACAAAGCAGTACACAAACTCTCTCCAGTTTCTATTCATTTATCCTAAAACTTGACTCCAGGACAGCGATGCTTGCAGATACTCACAAAAACAGAGAATGTTGTTTTGACCAGTCCAACATTTCCACAATCAGAACATCAGTCCACAGACCACCATCATTGTCTGTGGGACCACTTTTTTTTTTTCCATCAGTTAAGCTACTTCATCCATGGGAAAGCTGGAACCAGCCCCTACAAGCTTCAGTTGGTCAATTTTTATCATGAGCATTTTCTCCTCAGAAATATACAAACACTACAAATCAGAATTTGATTGTTTTAATTATTGCCTGGATATAAGAAAGAAAGAGAGAAAAAATAAATAATGCAGATTAAACTTTAAAAGTTATCATGGACACATACTAGATAGATAGATAGATAGATACACACACATATGTGTGTGTGTGTGTGTGTGTGTGTATGACAGCAGATTATTTAACATTTACCAGCAAACTCTTGATTGCATGCTTTCCTGTTATTTTTGTTGTTGTTTCATGTCTGACTCTTTGTAACCCCATGGAACACAGCGTGCCAAACCTTTCTCAAACCCTTCTGTCCTCCACTATGTCCAAGTCCACGTTCTTTGCTTCAATGACACTATCTATCCATCTCATTCTCTGCCGTCCCCTTTTCCTTTTGCCTTCAATCTTTCCCGACAAAAAGGTGTTTTTTTTCCAATGAGTCCTGTCTTCTCATTATGAAGCCAAGGTATTTAAGCTTCAGCTTCAGTATTTGATCTTCCAGTTAATGGCCTAAACTAATTTCTTTAAGTATTGACTGATTTTATCTCTTTGGTGCCCAAGGGACTCTCAAAAGTCTTTTCTAGCGTGACAATCAGAAGATATCAATTCTGTGGTGCTTATCTTTCCTTATAATCCAACTCTTACATTGCTACTAGAAAAAAAACACAGCTTTGACTCTGTGGACCTTTGTTGGCAAGGTGACGCCTCTGTTTTTTAGTATGCTGCCCAGATTTGCCAGAGCTTTCCTTTCAAGGAGCAGGTGTCTTTTAATTTCATGGCTGCCATCACCATCTGCAATGATCTTTGAGTCCAAGAATGTAAAATCTGACATTGCTTCCATTTCTTCTCCCTCTATTTTCCAAGAAGTGATGGGATCAGTTGCCAAGATCTCAGTTGTTGTTGTTGCTTTATATTAAGGTTCAGGCCATCTTTTGTATTCTCCTCTTTCACCTCCACTAAGAAGCTTCTTAATTATCCTTCACTTTCTGTCGTCAGAGTACTATCATATGAATATTTGATTTTGCTGATATTTCTCTTTGTAACCTTAATCCTGGCTTTTGATTCATTCAGCCTAGTATTTCACATGATGTACTCTGCATATAAATTAAATAAATAAAGTAACAATATACAACTTTGTCATACTCCTTTTCCAATCCTAAACCAATCAGTTGTTCCATGTTTGGGTCAAACTGTGGCTCCTTGACCCATATATAGGCTTCTCAAGAGACAAGTAAGAGGATCTGGTACTTTTGGTGCAGTGGATAGAGGGCAAATCCTGGAGTCAAGAGGACCTGAGTTCAAATCAAGTCTCAGAGACTTACTGGCTTTGTGGACCTGAGCAAGACATTTAACCCTTTACCTCAGTTTCTCATCTGTAAAATGAGCTAGAGTAGGAAATGACAAACCACTCCAGTATCTTTGCCCAAAAATGTGAAATGGGGTCACAAAGGGTCATCCACAACTGACGAACAACAGTTATCCCTTCCTGTACCCAAAGGCAACTGCCTCAATACTAATCAATTATACTTTTGATATTAAATACTAATTAAATTGTTTAATGATGGAAGCCAATCTACTGCGAATACATAGTCCCACGTTTTATAATGAATTTCAGGATCCTAATTATATTGGACATAAACACTTTTTTCAATGTCATTCAATCTATTTTTACGACTTTTCCTCTTTTGGTAAAACTACTCTGCCTCTTGAGATTTTCATTGTTGAGTCATATTTATTTCCCTACTAGACTGTAAGTTCTTTGAGGGCAGGAACCATGCCACATTTGTGTTTAAACCTCCCCAAGCATCTAGCATTCTACTCAGTTGATCATCCTGTTTTCCTTGATATTTTCTTCTCTCTACATTTTCCACATAATATTTTCTCTTGGTTCACCTCCTATGTCTAAGACCACTCCTTCTCAGTGTCTTTTGCTAGATCCTCATCCATCTTATGTCTTCTAACTGTAAGTGTCCTACAGGGTCCTATGCTGGTCCTTCTCTTTTCTCTTTATACTACGTGGTGATTTCATCAACTCCCATGAATTTAATTATCATTTCTATGCTGATGATTCTCTAATCTACCCACACTGTCCTAACCTCACTGTTGACCTCCAGTTTTGAATCTCTGATTGACTTCTCGTTATCTTAAACTCAGTACATTCAAAACTGAACTCATTATCTTTCCCTTAAACCCTCTCAGCCTCCAAATTTTCCTATTACTATTGAGGATCCTCCCGGGCCCCCAGGTTTGCAACCTAGGTAACATCCTTATTCCTCATTTCCTCTTATTCCCTCCCCCCATATCTAGTCTGTTATCAGTTTCATCATCTCTCAGTTATGGCCCTTCTCTACTCTGATACTGTCACCACCCTACTAGAGGCCCTCATTACCTCATACTTGTACTATTACAATAACCTGCTAGTGAGTCTTCTTATCTCAAGTCTCTCTACTCTCCAATCTATCCTCCAAGTGATTTACTAAAGCACAGATCTGACCATGTCACTCCCCTATTCAAAAACTCCAGTAACTCTAGGATCAAATGGAAAATGTTCTGTTTGGCATTCAAAACCTTTCATAACCTACCCGCATACACACGCACACACACACACACACACACACACACACACACACACAGCTTCCTAGTCTTATACTCTTCTCCTCACCACATACTCTTTTGTCTGTTGACATCGGTTTTGGTTCCTTGATGATCCAGAAACAAGATACCCCATCTCTTGGCTCTAGGCATTTTCTCTATTGCCCAATCCTAGCATGCTCTTTCCTCATCTCTGCCTCCTGGATTCCTGGACATTATACTTCAAGTTCCAGCTAAAATTCCATCTTCTACAGGAAGTTTTTCATAACCTCTAATTGACTAGGGCCTTTACTCTTATTAATCATTTCTGATTCATCTTACATATAGCTTATTTGTACATATTCATTTGCTTGCCGTTTTCTCCATTAGATTATGAGTCCTTGAGGGCTAAGAAGCTCAAAACTGCCTGATCTACAAGAAAAAGCACTGAGGCAGAGCTCTGAGTCAAAGGTACTTTATTAAAAGGTCCATGGCCCCCTATAATGAAATGGACTTCAGATCTTTCTCATGATCTGAGATGCCCCTTCATCCAGGGCATTAATTTTATAGTACTTGATAATACAGATGAAGCAAACTAAAAATGCAGAATCTTATTGGTCGATAGATCTTGCCATTGACCCTCCAGGGGTCTTTACATAAAATATAGAATCATACTGGTTGACATATGGGCTAATGAACAGTCTGTCACAGAACTATCTTGACCTTTCAGGAGATCCTGACTGGACTGATAAACAGATGTCAAAACATCTACATAGACTGATAAGCCAGTAGACAGACAGTATAAAGGCTGGCAAACATGGCCAGTTGTTGGCCAACTGCTCATGGTCATCTCCTCATGTTGGGCAATAGACGGATGGCAAGAGAGGGAGGGGTAACAAACACAACTGGGGGAATTTCATGTAATTGAGTCAACTTTGCCATGTTGGGCTTGGTCATCATAATAAGGCAAAAGCAAGAATGGAGTCCTCTAGTTAGCTTCCTATGATTAAACAAGTGAAAATATTCACCAGCCTCTATATAAAACATGGTCAAACAAAAGAAACTGTACTTTTGCCAATTGTATTAGAGATACACAGAGAACACCATGGTCTTTGTACAAATCCTGACCCTTCTAAAGTAGAAGAACTCTCCTCTCTTCACTTCTCTCTTTCTCTCATCTTCCTTCCCTCCTGCTCTCCTTTTTTTTTTTTTATCCAAACACTTTAAACATCTAAAAAAGATGTTACCAGCTACCATTTAAATTTTAGGAAGGTGACTATACCCAGAATAAGGCCACCCCTACTCTCAGTTTAGTGCAAGAAAATAGCAACTTTCTGAGTTGAAAGAACTGAATAAAGCTCATGATGTATAACCCTGATATAACACCAACATTTGGAACATGCATTCCATCTTTTTTCCCTTGTTTTTGTTTTTGTCTGTTTTGTAAAAAGTAGGTTTACTCACTGAAAATGCCAGTTGTTCAGTAATCTAGGAAGAAGATCCATTACTTCCAAAGTGTGGTCTTGCAAAGATTAGAGAGGGATAATGTTATACTTACTGGACACCATGGTTTTCTTTTTTTCATCATGAAATGAGTGCTTATGTAATGTAGTTTGAAAATCTCTTGCCAGATTTTGTACAAGGCAGTGTGGTTTACTATACTTCAGAGAACTAGTGATCTCATCAGTGAGGGAGAAAATAGCAAGCATGGACTCAGAATCCATAAATTCTAAGGTTTCAACTGGTCACCAACTATGTGTCCTTAAATAAATTATTTTGCTTTTCTATGCCTTGATTTCATATTATGCCAAATGTTGCAAGTTCTTCCCCAAATAATGATGACTATTGCAAGAGTCACTCTTCTCTTGCCATAGATAAGGCTTGTCCATTCCATCAGATCCTACTATTCACCACAGTGTGCTAAATTTCATTATTTAATAAATCGATATTTTGAGATACATTCTCAAACACTTCTGCCAAGACTCCAAATGCTGTCTCCCACTCCAGACCTAGCCATTTCTTTTTAAAATTTTCTCACTCCTAAGAAATACTAAAGACTAAGTAAGTTCCAGCCATATATAGCACTTTTATCAGGAGAAAGACATTCTGATCATTCAATACTTCTGAAAAATCAATCAGTATTTATTAAGAATCTACTATGTGCCAGGTATTGTGCTAAGCACTGGCTCCTAGAGAAGCATGGAGAAGTGGTGTGTTATAGCAAGTAGAAAGACAGACAGATTTGCACTCAGAAAACCTGGGTTCAAGTGAGACAGTGTAACCATGAGCAAGTCTCTGAAGTTGTTGCTGTCCTGGGTAATTCTCTAAGATGATATGTTACACAAGGGTAGCCAATCTGCCTTAGAGAAAAGAATTTCCACACTAGTACTTCACTATACCAGAAGAGGAGGAGAACATTTGCAGATGGCTTTTTTATGAGACAGCAGGGAAATTACTCTCAAATCACACTCTGCAGAATACAGCAGTCCTGTATGACATGGAGGTCAGGGCTGACAAGAATAGTGATACTGCAACATAGGGGCAATATTCTCTTACCTAATCCAGGTAAAAGACCAGACCTGACCCTGACACACCTCCTTCACACTCCGTGTTCTATTCAGGCAGCTCCAGTCCAGAAAATTGGTCACTGGAGTCCCTCCCTTAGCAGTCATTAAAAAAAATCATTTTCAGAATGAATTCCTGTCCATGAAGCCTTACACCCTTGGGTGCAGAACTGGTGAGCTTGTAACTGATGAAGAAGAATGATAACTAGGGAAGACAAAATATTCTAATGAGATATTTTATGAAGAAGTGGCTTAAATTGGTTTTTAGAAGTATGTAACAAGATTGTAAAACTGTTAAGTAGATTGCAAGTTCCTTGAGGACAAGGACTATTTGTCTTTTTGTTCTCATAGGGCTAGCACCCAGCACCATACCTTGTACGTGGTTGCTACTCAGTAAATACTTTGAAAGGAATGGAAAATGTGAGGAATGATGAAAGTAATTCATTTACTTCTGATTCTAAAATAACTAATTAGCAAACCAAACACACACACACAAAAAAAAACCCAAAGGGGCCTGGCCATTGAAAGTGCAAAAGAATTAATTACTTGACATCAACATTTCCAAAGACAAATTCACAATGCAAGAAGAGGACAGATCAGAAGGGGACTAGGATAAGGAGATTATATTTCGCTTTCTTTTTTCTAGCTAGCTTTTCTGAGGAGATTTCTTCTGCCTCCTATAATAGAAGTTAAAATGTCTTTCAGGGAAGCAGATAAACCTCCAATCTATGTGTACCTTTGCTTTACTTCAGGAACGCCATTCTTTGAAGACTCAGACGAAGCTTTTGCAAATGTCCTATATATCAGCTACTGCTTGTTATGCACCTTTAGCTACTTAATAGCCTAAATAATACGTACGAACAAGGCACCTTTGCACTTTTTGATACACAGATTCACAGGCGTCCCTCTTACACCCTACCTACTGGCCAAACTGAACTGGGCCCTACAAATTCTGTCCGAGGTGGAGAGGATGCGGTGCCACTTACAAAATTAGGCAAAGACTGGGACTTTTCACAAGGTGACTCAATTGCGTTTTTCAGGTCTGGAGAATTTTTAGGAGTGTGTCATGAAAACACCTTCCATAAACTGTCTCTCAAGAAACAGCCGTGATAACACGCAGTCAGCCTTACCAGCCTTCTGGAATTTGCATTATTTTTTTTCAGCTGAGGCAGAAAATCTCTCTACTGTTTTGAAGTGTTACCAGCGAAATTTTCAAAAGTGCTCAGTTTCTCCTTTAAATCCCCAGCCACACTAATGATTTGAATGCTGTATAATTTTAAACCATAAGGAGCTAGTTTTGCTGCTCTTGAGATAGAGGACCTGGCAGAGAGAAGTGTTTGCTTTGAAAAGATCTTCACCAACCAGGTTTTCTTTTAAAGCTGTTTTCCTTTACTATTTTATGAACAAGTGAAACTTCTTGGCATATGCAGGACTATATATTTATGTTATATATATATATATATATATATATATATATATATATATACATATATAATTAGGGCATTTTGTCTGTAGTTCATGTGTATGGAAATTTATTAACAAAACCTTTGATTTCACTGATAGGGAAAGGTCATAAAGAGAAACCTCCCTCTACCCAAGGGTAGATGCTCTGAGTACTCACTTTGCAATTTATAGTCTCAGGGAGGTATTTGGTACTCTGAGAGGGTCATACAGCCAGTATTTGCCAGAGGCAGGACTCAAATCTAGTTCCTCCTGGCTCCAAGGTCAGCCCTATCTACTAGACCATGCTACATTTATCTTCATATTTATAGATAGAGAGATAGATAAATGCAGTATGGTATAGTAGATATGTATGTACATATATATGTATATATATATATATATATATACATATATATATTATATAAAGTGTGCATATTCCAACTCCAATCAGTTTCCCAGTTTGGGATAATTAGAGAACTAAGACCCTCTGACATAATACAGGACTAAAAAAGTGAATAGGTTTTGCTTTATCTGATGCAGTGGAAATCCAGCAGGATTTAGAGTCAGAGGAATTGAGTTCAAATTCTGCCTATGCTATGTCAGTCAATCAGCAAACATTTATTAAGTGTCTGCTGTGTACCAGGCTCTGAGCTATGGGGTGGGATAGAAAGATAAACCAAGAGTGCTTGTACTCAAAGAGATCTCACTCTCAGTGTCTTCATCCAAGGGATGAGAGAGTTGGATTCAATGATCTCTAAGGCTCCTTCCAGCTCCAAATCTATGCTCACATGATGCTAAGAGTTTAACCATTATTAATATGTTAAATGATTAATGTATTTTGGGACCTGAACCTTACTGCTTTGTAGTATCATAGAAAGAACACAGAACCTGGGTTCTTCCGAACCCAGATTCAGGCAACCTAAGTTCAAATTCTGGCCCTTCTAAATATTACCTAGATAACCATTTAACCTGTTTCGGCCTCAGTTCCCTCATTTGTGAAGCTGAGGATGAGACTAAGATGGTCTCTAAGATCTCTTTATAGCCCTCAGTCCTGTGATGGATGCTATGAATGGGCTCCAAAGAATGCCTATGAATCCCTATGGCTCATCGATGGGGTGATTGTCAATGACCAGAGACACAGTGCAACTAGTTGAGAAAAACAAAACGAAAATAGTTTTAAAATCCTCCTCTGTCACATGTTCTCAACACACAAGGGCTTTCAGTAGAGGAGGCACTGATTTTGAGAAATCTCAATATCTTTAAAGGTCATATTTGTTAAAACAGAACTTTTATCCTGGAACATGCTGCACTTACAAATAAAACATTAAAATTAGAAGATAGCTCTTTGGCCAATATTTTTCAGTATTTGTTCTGCCATCATTGCAAAAGTAATGATGTTTCCTCTTCATGAAAGTTTCTCCCTCACAGCCTCAGTCTTACTCTCTTTTTTTAATTCTCTACTCTAATTTAGGGGCAGTATGGCATAATCTATATGGAACTGACTTTTAAGCCAATGAGACTAGGGTTCAGGTCTTGCCTCTGATACATACTGGATAACTGAACCTGGGGAAATCACTTAATTTCTCAGTGATTTAGGCAACTCTTTAAGGTGAAAAATTGCAGAGAAGGTGTTGACCTGCCTTGAGAGAGAGAATGTCGTCATGGAAATTTTCTGGGTCAATGAAATCAAGGTCCAATCCCTGAATTATACTCACAATACCACAGTCCTCTGCCATGAAATCCCATGAACTGCCCCTAACACTTACTGGGTAGTAATCAACAGAACAGACATTTTATGGAGTACTCTGATTGAAACTGAAATTGGCAGCAATGAGGTTTAAAAGGAAATCTCATGAAAAACCACTTAAGACCCAGTTTACAGATTCTGATTGTAAAGAAACATCACTTCATGTTATCGAACTAAAATCACCAGTTTATAATAAATACTTTTCAGTCTATCAATAATTCATTACTTCAGCAAACAAATGTTTACTACTACAGACAAGGATTACACTAGAGGAAGCTACAAAACCAAGTACAATATAATCCCTACCTTCAAGGAACGTACAATCTAATAGTGGATTAAAATCATGGGTGAGGATTGATTTTTTTTCTGCATTTTTTTTGGAGGGGGAAGGCAGGGCAATTGGGATTAAGTTACTTTCCCAAGGTCACATGGCTAGTTTTGTGTTAAGTGTCTGAAGTCCAATTTGAACTCAGGTCCTCCTGACTCCAGGGCCAGTGATCTATTCACTGCACCACCTAGCCGCCTCGAGGATTGATGTTTTTTAAAAAAAAATAGAACCTGGGGTGGCTAAGTGGTGCAGTGAATAGATCACTGGCCCTGGAGTCAGGAGGACATGAGTTCAAATCCAGCTTCAGATACTTAACACTTACTAGCCGTGCGACCTTGGGCAAGTAACTTAATCCCAATTTCCCTCTCTTCTCCCCTCCAAAAAAAAAGCGAAAAAAAATAAAATAAAACCTGATAAATGTGAACAAAAGGTATAAAAAGTCCTATGAGAATTTTGATGAAGTAAAGTACTTCTGGCTAGACAGAGCAGGAAATATTCCGTGGAATACATTGCATTTGAAGTGGATCTTGAAGAACTGGAGATGTAGGGATGGAAACTGAAGAGATATTATATTTAGAATAAGGAATGATATGTGCAAAGGAAATAAGGAACATATTTTTGGAATAGTTGGTAACCCCTTTGGGCTGGAGTACATGAAGGAAACCGGTATAACACAAAACTGGGAAGGAAGGTTTGAGCCCATACCTTGGAGCACCATACCTAAAGTGCCAGGTTAAGAAGTTTGGGGTTTACTCACTAGATAATAAGAACCCTATAGAGGTTTTTGACCAGAGAAGTAAAATTATCAGACCAGAATCTTCTTTATGAAGATTAATCTGGAAGGGACATGAAGGATATGAGGGAAGACCTTGCAGACAAGTATCCAAAGAAAGATTAGTTGAGAAGCTGATGCAGTAGTTTGAGTGAGAGGAGGGGAAAGATTTGAGGCTACAATTGACAGGCCTTGATGACTGATGGGATCTTCTAATAGATGATGAACACACCACTACAGAGTGAAATAAGAAATGAGATGTTTCAAAGAATATATTTACATAATTTGGTTCCAAATAGTAAGAAGACTAATTTCACATTCAATCTAACTAATTCAAGTCAGAAAGTTTATTCTAGACTCCTCTTGACTTCATACCAAATTTTGGAATTTTTTTTCCTAGTATTTTTTCTAGGCCTAATCACTCTACATTATACTGGGAAGAGAGGTCATGGAAGAGAAGAGAAAAGCCTTTGAACAGGTGCCCTATTTATGGAGTCATTTATAGCTGACACAAAAATGTGAGGCAATTATTGTTCCTCTTCTCAATTTTTTTTTCCTAAAGAGGTAGAACATTCTAGGATCTGAACCACATGAGCTTTCATATTACCCTGCTTAGATTAGTCCATCAACTGCGAAACAAATTTGGTATCTCTTTTCTTTCATTCATTTTCCTGACTGTAATGTAAATATATTTCTCAGGTGCTTGTCCTGACTACAGGGGCAGTCTTTCAGTGGGTCCATGGTAATAATAACAATAATAAATAATAAATAATGCATTCAGGAGGCCTCTGAGCTTAATCTCACACCTGTGAATTGACACAGAAAATAGCCAGCAACTAGGCGACAAGGCATTTGCTTTTATAATATAAACTTAACAACCTTGAATCTCTTAAATCATGGCATTATGAAGAAAATTTCACATCTTCCCTTCTCTCATTAACAGCTCCCCACTTCACACCTAATTATCTCTATCCTCTGAAGGGAGCACTTAATCATTTTAAACAGAGATAAGGTCCTAGAGAGAGCATTAGTGATCATTTCAAGACATTTCACATCAAACACATATTGGGAGGCCTTAAAAATTCATCTTGAATCACCTGGCTTTGAGAATGGATTTTAAAAAATTATACCTACTTTTTTAGCAAACCCACAAAATGGAGTTAATGTTGAAAGGAGGCCCTACCTTAGAACCTTCAGCCTCTGGTAAGGCCACTTTAGCCAAAGTAAGGCATCCAATACCTACGGGAAGTTCCATTCTAGGAATGCCTATGCTCCACAGACTTACCTGGAACATGTCTAATTTTCTTTTTCCTTTATAGCATCTTTCACATGTAGCCTCTTTTCTCTACTCACAGATACAGTCCCTATTCAAGCCCTTATTATTTCTTCTCTAGAGTATTGTAGCAGCCTTCCAGTTGATCACCCTAGCTCAAGTCTCTCCTTACTCCTACCCATCCACCAAACAGCTGACAAAGTAATTCTCCTAAAGTACGGGTCAGACCACATCACTCCCCTTCTCAATATGGGACTTAAGTTGCTCCCCGCTACCTCTAGAATCAAATATAACTTCCTTTCTCTGGCATTTAAAGCTCTTCAGAATGAGATCCCTTTCTACCATTATAATCTGTTTACACTTTACTCCCCACACACACAATCTACAGTCTGGCTACACCAGTCTTTTTACTGTTCTTACACACGACATTCCATCTCTCATCCCACTGCCTTTGTACTGAGTGTCCACCATCCTTGGAATGTTCTCCCTCCTCACCTCTGACTCCTGGCTTCTCTGGTTTCCTTCAAGACTCAGCTCAGATCTTACCTCCTGCAGGAGGCCTTTCCCAATCCCCTCCTCCCCACCCCCAGCTTCTAATACTATCCCCTCTAAGGTTATCTTCCACCCACACTGTATGTCTCTTCCTTTGGACTCAGAGCCGTAATTGGAATTGTAGTCACTGTGGCAGTCTAAGGCATGACTCTAACTATGTGTGGCTAAGATTGATTGGAGACAGAGGATTACAGGACTTGAGGATGAGGAATTGGGAGGTCATGGTATTTTGAGGGTATAGGGATTGTTTAAAGGAAGAGAAGTTATGGTTGAGTGTTGGTGGTAAAGGGAAGCCTTTTGAATTCCCTCATTTACTCATTCTCTGCACCCTGTTACTTTGCATAGCAGTTGCCTGTTTAGTTGCATATTGATTCCAACATTAGAATGTATGTTTTTGAAGTCAGAGATTGGTTTTTTTAAATTATATCCCCAGCTTTTAACATAGTACCTAGCACCTAGTAAGTGCTAAATAAATGCCTGTTGATTGATTGATTGTTTGGTGATTAATTGTTCTAGGAAAAATAGTATGGCCAAATATGAGATAGAGGAGGAAGAGTAGGAAAAGTATAAGGAAGAAGACAAGGTCATCAGATTAATGAATCCATGTGAATAAATTCAGATAAACTCTTTCTCCCTGCTACTTCCCACTCCTAGCCCAGGGTGCCTAGAGAGGCATATTGAAGCCCACTTAAAGCAACAATCAAAAGAAAATATCCATATCTATGAATATGATGGGAGAAAACGAATTGCTGGAGGAGCCAGTGAGCAACGACCCTTTGGTTCAGTTTAGTCTAGGGAGAAGACCTAGGATCCTATTTAGTTTGATGGAAGCAAACACCAGCTGGGGGGGTCAAGGGACAAGCCAGGGGCCTGACCTCAAATTCAGAGACAGTGGAATGAAGCAAAGTGTGTATTTTATTTTCTAACCTTCATGTTTATGGCTGTCTGCTGGTGGGCTGTTTTGTAAGGTTCTGGTCAATTTCAACATCCATTTCTGCGCTCTAGCTACGTTAATAAACACATTTTTTACTATACCTTGCCAAGCAGGAGTACTTATTTCTGGACTCACCCCAATAATAAGCCTGGCAGTCTCTTATATCTGATTTAGGGAGCTAAGAAGTCTGCTGATCATCCCCTTCCATTTCACCTCACAGGGAGAACCCTGTAATTTGCAACACAGTTCAATTCCAGGAAGAGAATAGGAGCCCCCAGCAGCTTTATGAACTCTGGCAAGATCTGACAGCTGAGTATCCTGGATATGATCTGGTGGAGAAAGAATCCACGTTGCTTTTCAAAGCTCAGCATGAACCCCGCTGATTTTCCTTACAATCATATTGGTTTTCTTCCCATGGCTAAATCTGTGTTCTGGTATGGTAGACTTAGGAGCATACACCCCCAGGATAGGAGAATTAAGATACGTAAGGGGAAAAAGAGTCCATGGTAGACAATTTTTCCCAAAGAGCCAAATTAAATAAGGAATAGCTCAGCTATAAAAAAAAAAAAAGTTGTCACACCAAATAGCTTGACTGGTAAGCAGCACAGAACTTAACATGTATCAGTCACTTAATAAACGTTTGGTGATTATCTGATTGAGTGATAACTGTGAGATTCACCAATAATGTACAGAGATATTTTTCTCATGGTATAATCAATGGGAATGCTGGCTTAAAACAAGGTTGACTATGTTTGACTTAGGCATTGGACCTGGCTTGCCCATTGATCTCTGGGTGCCGTCCCTTAGGAGTTAAAAATAGGACAGTCTCATAGGCACACTCTGGAAAGGAGTCTAGATATTTTAGTCTGAACCTGAAAGTACTAATCAGTGGCTTTCACTTCCACTTTCCTAGAACAGGCAGCAACAGACTAGCATGGACAGTAATGATGCACACTTCCCTCTTGTGTGAGGTCCCAATGGGTTGATGGAGGAGACATTCAAATTCACACTAATGAATTGGGATATGGGAGGAGGAGAATCTCGGACACGGACACACACACACACACACACACACACACACACACACACACACACACCCCAAGGCTAACTGGCTCCAACAGGGGAGGCTGGTAAAGAAAACCTGGTTTTTTGTGTGTCTTCTCTGACCCTGAGATGCTCTAATACCTTCTAAAAGGAAATTCCCCTGACAAGTAAAAATCAGCCTTGAATACAAGACATTTAATGAGTGGTATGAAAGTCAATTTCTCCTGCTGAGAATGTGGCTTGATCATGAGACTCAACAGCCTCCAGCAATCTGACCAGGGGGAAGCCATCTCCATCTGGACCTCTCCATTTAGTTTTCTCCTTCACGACCTGGTTCACCCTAAACTCTAATGGAGAGGAACAAGGACCAAGGTTCCTTGCCTTGGGGAGGGAATTATGTTTATATTCTAAACAGAAATTAAGTCTCCTAGTAGGGTGGTGTCCCACCCAAGATTGACTAGCATGTTCCTTGAGGGCTAGGAGTAGCCCTCAGTAGCCCATCAGTCATGTCCTTCAGAGATAGACTTTAACTAGAGCTGGGCCTTAATGAGGAAATTGAAGGAGAAAACCCTGGATCACAAATTAATAATTAGTTGTTAATATAATTCTGTAATAATAATTTCTATCAGAAAGAACACTGGGTTTCGATCCAAAAGACTTGGATTTAAACCCCTCCTCTTCCAATAAATTGGCAAGTGGACAAATCTGTCCCTATTACCTTCAGAATCAAATAGACAAAGCCATTGCTTGACATTCAAAGCTCCTCACAACCCACTTATTCCTACCTTCTCAGTCTTCTCATACTTTACTCTCTATGGTCTGTGATTCAATGACAGTGGCCTATTTGTAGTTACTTGAACACTACACTGTATCTCCCATCTCTCTGCCTTTGTACTGGTCCTCCCCCAAGCCTAGAATACTTTGTCTCTCATTTTCTCTAATTTCTTTGAAAATTCAGTGAGAATTCTCCCTTCCCCAGGAAGCTTCTCCTGGTCCTCCTAGCCACTGATGCTTTCTCCTCTCTTATTTCGTATATATCTCATAGGTACATAGTTTTATATATGGTCTCCTTCATTAGAATGGAAGCCACCTGAGAGCATGGATTTTATATATACATATATATGTATATTATGTATATATACGTATATATATGTACATGTATGTATGTAACCTCAGTATTTTGCACAATGTCTGGCATATTGTAAGCACTTAATAAATACTTGTTGACTAGACTTGACTCAGTCTCTCCAGGACTCAGTTTCCTCATCTGTAAAATTAGGGGGTCAGCCAAAAAGTCTCTTTAAGAACTTGCTATGTGGCAGGAACTGTGCTAAGTCTTCTGAGAATACAAAGAAAGACAAAAGATAGTCCCTGCCCTCCAGGACATCACAATCTAAGGAACTAGGTCAATTTTGCAAGTATTCCAGCTCTAAACACATGTATGTTCCATTGGCATGCAAACTCTTGGGAAGATAACCAGATAGGCAATTGTGATGTCTCTATCCTCAGCAGATCAGTGTCTATGGCTTTGCTTGGTTCCTGGCATCTAAATTAAAGTCCACCTCTCCAGACAGGCAAGTCTATTGTAATAAGTCCACTTCGACTTCTCTCTCCTGGAGTCAAGCTGACACAACAGTCCAGTCCTTCAGTTTGCTAGAAAACTCTGAGAAATCGGACTCAGGTCTCTTTTCTGCTACCATTGGCTCGAACTCCTACCAGCTCCTCCCTCTTTACCACTCTCATTAAGTGCCAGAGATGACACCCACATCAAGTTGCTTTTATGAAGGGATTTTTACTTCAATTTAAAGGGTTGGAAGCTAGAACCATAGGGGATAGCAAGAATAAAGTACAAACATTTTCCCCAATACTGCAGAGGTATACTCTCCCCTAAACCACCTCAATTTTTGCATAGTCATTCCAAGTTCAAATGTAGCATCACCACTAGATGGATCTTGTCTCAACTCCAGCTAGGCTGGGACCCCAGAGTTCACTTCCAAGGATCACTCTTTGTACCTTGGGTCATCAGCTCAGTACTAGCTTGATAACTTATGCTATGGAATTCCAGAAAGTCAGTGTTCTCCTGACCATTCAGATGCCCGAGGTAAGGGGCTCCAATTCCCTTCACTTAAAGCGGGGGGGAGGGGGGATGGAGAGACTTGGAGGCCCAGGACAGAAGCCCCTTCAAAGGTCAATATGATTTTAGAAGGAAGAAGACCCCTAAACTTATCCGTTTTCAACACTGTCTCTTAACCAGACACTATGAGTCAATCAACACACCTCCCCTTCAATATATAGTTAGCTGCCCAAAACCAGTTTGAGAATGCCAACACATTTTTTGTAGGCTCCACAAAGCTTTCATGTCTTCACGACTGGCCCATAAGTAGGCATATTATGTGAGGAAATTGCATCACCCAGCATGTTGATGGGGTTTATACATGCTTCAGATGCCAGATATACTGTGATGTTTCAGTACAAACTCTGCAGCAGGTAGCAGTCCTGAGTATTTCCCAAGAATCCTCACCACACCCTCAGGTGAAGTTCCTTCACCTCCTGAAAGAGCCTGAGACATTAGAGTCTTAGCACTGCAAACAAAGCTAACCATAAAACCAAACTGTGGCACATTTCTACATTTTTCTTCCATTTATCACAAACTTGGCCATAATAGAAGCAATCTTTGAAAATGAAGACTACTACTGGCAGTTTTCTTAAGTAACATTCTGTGAAAGGATTTATTAGGATGTGGTGTCCCAATAAATTGTTTGTGTTGGGGGTTTCTTTTAAATTACAGGATCATGGATTGAGAGCTGAAATTAATTTTGGAACTCATCCTTTCCAATTCCTCATTTTATAGATGAGGAAACTGAGGGCCAGAGAGGATGAAGTGACTTGAGCATGAAAGAAATTATTATTTCTCTCATATTAGCAGCCAATTATTAAAATTGGGGACACCCAAGTTTTTTTTCTCCCTGTTCTATTTCCTTGTCCAAACTCTCAAGGACAGAACTGATGGAAGATAAGGTTAACATTCTCTTCCTTCTGGTTATTGCTAGTCCACTCAACTAGTTCAGGCTTTGGTAGAAGAAACAGATCCTTTGTCTATATTTCCCAAGACTGGGGGGTGATCTGAGTATAGGGAGAGAGTCTTTCTGTCTAAGAGTGACATGATGTCACTCTCAGTCCCTCACTGGAGTGAACTCACTTTTCTTTGTAACCTCCACCTCTTATTAATTGTTAACCAATCAGAGCTGATTGCCATCCTCAGGAACACCCCTTTTCCAAGGGCACATAAGCCATGAGCCTGCTGCCATGATTGACTTTGGCATTTTAGAGTGTCACTGACTTTTTATTTAAAATACTGGCATTATTAATAAAATGACTAATTACCCAGAAATTATTATTAACTTTGCCAGTTAGTGGCAAAAGTTAGTCTTTGAACCCATGTTTCCTCACGCCAACACATCAACTGTTCCACTTCATACATTACCAAATTGATACCTCACTACAGTGTATTTTCTTTAACCAAATATTAGCATCTTTCTCCCTAGTGAGCTCATTTGCTATAGAAAGACAAGATTAATGTAGACATAAGGTACCTAGTTTTAGGGTAGAGGTTATTAGTTGTATGTGAACTTTTAAAAAAATATTTTGGCAACTATTTCAATATCATTGATTTCCTTTATATCTTCTTAATCATTTTATTTTACTCACTTAAAATATTATTCTGAAAAGGGGTCCATGAGCTTCACAAGATTGCCGGAGGGACCCATGACACACATAAAAAGGTTAAGAACCTTGGGTTAGAAGTTAGAAGAAAGCAGACCATTTAGTCTAACTACCTCTTTTTTATACATTAGGAAATTATGCCCAAAAGAAATTAAATGACTTGTCCAAGGTCACGTGAGCAACAAAGCCAAGATCTAAACCCAGATTCTCTTAACTCCAAAGTCAGAATTCTTTTCACTGTTTCACTCTTCACCTTTGACAATATCAACACAAAGTATGGGCCAAGGAATTGTTTTACCCTTTTGGGGCTCATTTCAACTGTTGACATTGACACTCAATGCCAGTGATGCAATCTGTCTATCAATGTATGTCAGATATATATTAGGTGTACATGAACAGAGCCTCAGACTATGTGCCAGCCTAAGCATGCATCCCTGAAAGAAAGATGCATAGAAAGAAGACAGAGAGGCAGAAGACAAAAAAAGGAGGGATAGAAACAAAGATATAGAAAGGGAGAAAGATTCAAAATTCAACAAAAATTTATTAAACACATACTTTATACATAGCCTAGCTCTGGATCTTGACATGGTCTGTGTGGTCAATCTTGAGGGGAAAGAGGGGGCACTAATGCGAGACATACACAAGTTATTGTTCTGTTGTTTTTTTGTCCTTTGTCTTCACAGAGGACCCATGATATCAGAGAGTATCTTGACTTGAACATGAATTTGATTCCAGCAGCAAGTCAAAAGGCAAGACAGCTGGCAATGGCCCAGAATTCAGTGGATGACTGTAATGGTAATGGGATTTGAAGATCTTTCATGCCCCTTGAATTTGCTGATGTAGCAGGAAGGGGTGGGGCAGGAAGGAGCCAGAGCTGAGTAGGGACTGGGCTGAAGCCAGCATGGTGACTGGAAGCCGTGGTGGTAGCAGCAGCACAAATTTCTTCTGAGAGCCAGACAGCACTTCTGCTAAGCACGCCTGCTGAGGACTGCCGGGGACAGGAACTGCGAGGGGTGTAATGCCAAGCAAAGGCAACTTCCAAGGTTCAGAATACCAGCATGGTAACTCTCCATTTATTCAGTGACAAATTAAGGCAAAACATTCACAGAAAAGAGAAAATCAAAATACAGGATAACTCAGTCATTGAGTAAGTTCTCAATTCAATCACAAAGTATCTCAATTCAATCACAAAGTATAAAGTCAGAGTACACCACCCCTGGCTAATACATTCATTTAGTCAACCACAAAGTCTCTCTTCTCAAATGGAGATTAGTTTCCAATCATAAACAAAGTACATTTATTTGGTCAGTCAAAAATCAAAGTGTTCCACCCCTGGATCACAACTGAATTACAATTATCATCAGTTACCCCCTTCTCAAAGGGGCAATGGTCTCTGTTCCTAGGGAGACAAAGCTTAACAAAGCCACAATATATATTGCCAGTGTCCTCATCAATTCACTCTCTGCCTGAAGAACAGTCTCAGGACCCCAGAAAACATTAGCAAGACGCTCTCCCAGGATTTCTGTAAACATACAACAAGAAAATCCTTCTTCAGGGCTTCTGAACCAACAGCAAGGTTCCAGGACCTCTGCAACAACAGCACTGTCCTTCAACAAAAGACAAATCTGGCAAAACAACATCAAAACAGAGAGGAAAAAATACCAGCATGACAGCCGTGCCTCCTCAGTTCTTGGCAGCTCTCAAAAGTCCTGGGCAGCTCCAACTGGCCCTCAGCAGTCCAGGTGGCCTCGGCTAACAGTTCTCTCTCTCTCTCTCTCTCAGCAACTCTGGCCCCTGGTAATTTTTTTCTCTCTCTCTGCCTCCACAATACTGCTCCCCAAAGTTCTGGCCTCTCTCTGCTTGGGCCTCTCTCTAAATCAACCACACCAGCTCCTCCCAGTTCAGCCTTCTTTCTTTACATCAACAAATCCATCCCACAAGTGGGATTCACAAACTCTGGGTTTCAACACTCAACCCCAAAACCAAGCCAATACAGGGGGATCTTTAAATTCCATTACCATTACAAGGGGCCAGAGCTGCTGGGAGTGAGCTGTGTGAAGGCTGAGCAGTTACTGTGAGTGAGGAGAGGAGGATCTTTGCCTGGGGGAGCCTGTTTTGTTTTGAAGGCTTGAGAATGTGGGTGTTTATTGAATTAAGTGTGCATGCCAGCTCCGTGGCTGCTGTGACAGCTTTGACTTTCTGGTTAGGGGACTCAGCTTTCTGGTATTTGAATAAATGTTCTGGCTATGTCCCCCATGTAGAGAGCCTGTTACATTTTGTGATTATAACTATTCCAGCATATTTATTACCACCATAGACATTGTGAATATTGCATTGTTATTACATTTGGTGATGATGATGGGATCACAAAATGTCAGGACTCTATTTTGAAGCAGGAGGACTTTAGAAGAAGAAATGGCTATCCCAGGATGGGAGGATTTGCCTTATTCCTCTCTAGGCAGAAAGTGGGCCAAAAACACAGGACTCTGTGAAAAAGGGAACAAAGGCTACAAGAGGGAGAACCCAGAGATTTGGAAAAATGTTTGCAAGGAATGTTAATGTTAACGCCAAGCAAAAGCATCTTCCAAGGTTTGGATTATGAGCATAGTAAATTCTCCATTTATTCAGTAAAAAAATTAAAGCAAAACATTCACAGAAAAGAGAAAATCAAAATACAAAGTAACTCAATCATTTGACAAGTCCTCAATTCAATCACAAGTTCTCTTTTAAACAAGATGCATCTAATTAAGTCAATCACAAGGTCCCCCCCTAGGTTGAATTGTCTTAATCTCTTTGATCAAAGTCTTTCTTCTTAAACAAAGTACATTCATTTGGTCAGTCACAAAGTACAAAACTCAAAAGTTTTCCACCCCTGGATCACAACTGAATTACAATACCATCCATCACCACCAAGCATCCTCTGAAGAGGCAGTGAAAAGCACAAAAACCATCTACCACTAGGTCACAACTAGGTTACAATATCATTGCTGCATTCAATACCCAAGGAGAGGTCTTTTCTTCATCTTGACCTGAGGCAAGTTCTCAGAGTTTCTGTTCCTGGGAAGACACAGCTCAACAAAGACACAATAATAAACATACACATTGCCGGTGTCCTCATCAATTCACTCTCTGCCTGTGAAATCAACCTAGTCTCAATCACAAGGTATGAGGAATCAGCACAAATCATCAGTACACGCCCAGGGCCCATAAAAAGACCATCCTCCAGGATTTCTGTAAACATACAAAAGAAAATCATCTTTCAGGGCTTCTGAACCAACAGCAAGATTCCAGGACTTGTGCAACAACAGTAATGCCCTCCATCAGCAGATGAATCTGACAAAGTAACATCAAAACAGACAGATAAAGTATCAGCACCACAGTCATGCTTCCTCTCTTCTCATTCCCCAGGAGTCCTCAATTCTCAGGTCAGATTCCAGATGCTGGCTCCCAGAAGTTCTGACCTCTCTCAGCTTGGGCCTCTCCCTATACACAGCACCAGCTTCTCCCAGTTCAGCCCCCTCTCATCATGTCAACAACTCCATCTTGTTGTGGGGTTCAACTTCCATTACCATTACAATGACCTTGGCCTCATTAATGACTGACCAAGTTCTAAGTGTTCCACACACCTGCTTCGGCCAATTTCATGGCCATTAGAGTAAATTGTTTTCATCTGCCTATTCCACTAAGGGAAGTCTTCTCATGCTTGGGGACTCAATGAGGGGTTTGAGGCCTTTTGGTTATCTTCAACTGGTTTACCCTGTCTGTGGACATGGTTTACCTGGGTCTGGCCATGAGGCACACTACAGCTTCTTGGAGCCACAGATGAGAACTGGGTGGCAGGTAGACACCCAAAGTGAATGAGAGTAACAGTAATTAATTTAGCAGGTGCTTAGCCCTTAGTTACTAAGGACTAAGTACAGAAGGTGTGAGTTCTGTCTCCTGTGTGAAAGAGGCAGAAGGTATGAACTCAGTCTTCTGTGTGAACAGAGGGCGTGAACTCTGTCTCCTGTTGCTGATGTGGCAGGAGGGGGTTGGCTGGGATAGGAGGCCAGTGTGTGTATTTAAGGAGAGCTCCAAAGGATAGACAGAGTCAAGAATGTTCCTGGTGGCTCCTGGTGGAGGGAGCAGAATTGTCCTAGCATCTGGGAGCTGGGCTGCTGCACTGGAAACTGAGTTGGAGTTTTCTTGACAGAGAGAGAAAGAGAGAAAGAGAGACAGAGAGAGAGTGACAGAGACAGAGACAGAAAGAGAGACAGAGAGACAGAGACAGAGAGAGAGAAAGAGAAACAGAGAGAGAGAAAGAGAAACAGAGAGAGACAGAGACAGAGAGAGAGTTTCTTTTCCAGCACCTGGAAGCTGACTGAGAACTAGTTAGAGTTTTCTTGAGACCAGAATCTGGTGAAGGCCTAAGTGGATACTGCCTGGAAGGCTGAGATTTCTACTGGGTCCTACGGCTAGCTGAACTGCTGGAGGACTGAAGAAGCATGACCAAGATAAGGCTTTGTCTGTTTGTGGCTTGGTAGATCCTTGAGTTCCCGGCAACAGAAATGGTGAAGGGTTTGAGATGTGCTGGACCCTGTGAGCTTCAGTGTGTAACAAGAACTGCCCAGAGGACTAGACAAGGAGCTGGGAGCTGTCTGCCTCTGAATCCAGGTGACTGTTTCGTGGATTCAAGTAGGAGCTGGAACCATGGAAGGGGATCCAGGGAATCAGCAAGACCACCCTGAGTCAAGATGAAGAAAAGGCCTCCCCTTGGACGCATGATGAAATTGAAGTTTGTTAGACACCAAGGGGTAGAGGGTTTGTGTAATTTTCTGATGATTGTATTTAATGACTGATTGCTAGATAAGTGACTCATTAAGTTAATCTATAGTTGCCCTATGAGTGGAAGACTGATTACTGTATCATGAATTGACTGAATGATTAAGAAAGGAGGGTTTCCCCCTTAGAGAAATCAGATGATCATTCTTTTGTTTTTTCTTCCAAATACTGTGGCCACTGTAGTGAAAACTGTGTGGACATTCTAATGTTAAGGGGTTGTGAACTCTATATTGTGATTTTCTATGATATGATGTAATGTTGTGAATATTATATTGTGATTTGTTGTGAATGTTTGCCTTGATTTGTAATGGAATAAATGGAGTGTTCACTGTACTGTATAATCTGAACCTTAAAAGCTGTTCACCGTAGCATTCTTTTGGGAATCTGCTTCTGCGTGGTGTTACAATGAGTAGCCCTAAAAAGGCAAGCCCTCAAACCAGAGGTGCTAGTCATTCTTAATCAAAACATATACCCCTGTACCTAAGTAATTTTGAAGCAAAGGAAAATGTAATAAGTCCAAGGAAGATCAAAGTTTAGTGTTCTAAGAAAATTAAAGAAGACAAAAAATGTTTTTAACTGGTAAATGGAGGACAAGGGATGGAGTTCAGAAAAGTCTTCCCATAGGAAAAAAACTGTGTGCTGAGCCTTGAAGAAAGAGAATTATTTTAATACACAGAGATGGGGATTGAGCACATTTCAGGCATGATTGAATAGGTGGGAGAAAGCAGGACTGAAAATAAGGTTAGAATATAGTGTGGTGTGTGAAGGGCAATATTGTTAAATTAAATTTGAGTCAGACTATAAAGGGCCTTAAATGCCAAGCCAAGGAATTTGTACTTTCATATTTCAAAGGCAATCATGTCTTAATGGACAAAGAGGCAGCCCTAAAACCAGCAATACAGGGGGCGGAGCCAAGATGGCGGCATATGAGCAGCAAGGTACTGCAGCTCCCATACAGCCACCTCAAAATGCCCATAAAATATGACTCTAAACAAATTTTAGGGCTCTAAAACACACACAGATATACTTCCTGCTGAAGGCAGCTCGGCTAGGAGGGACCACCTCAGTGCTGGGAGCCAAAACCAGCCCAGCCTAAAACTGGGGCTTGGCCCTGGGGGCGGCCTGACAAGCCAAGTCAAACTGCAGCTGGAGCTTCAGGAGAGCGGATCTGCGGCAGCTGTGGCAGTATCTAGAATTATCAGGCCATAAGAAAAAAAGGACCAAGTGAAAGGTCAGGGAAACTCGGCTAAAATTCGGAGAGATAAGCAGGTCCGGGCAAACCACCTCCAGGGCAAGGAAGCGGCAGAAGCAGAGGCCCTGCAGCCCCCTCCACCTTGCTGCTTCAGAGCTCCTGGCATGCAGACTGCAGGGGGGCCAAGTGATCGTTCAGAGGCCAAGTGCTCTTGTGTTGAGGAGCCTGGATCCAGATCGCGGTCTTGGGTGGTGGTCCTGGGGTGCATTTTCAGTAAGCCAGAGCTGGTGGGGGCTGCAGCAGCCTCCTAAAAGCTCTGGCAGCTGGGAAAACCCCAGTGATTTGGGACAGAGCTTTCCCCTCTGGAAACAGAGTTCCACAGAGCTAAAAAATCAGTGACTGGCCAACCACGAACAAGCACAGGAAGCAAAGTAAGAACAGCAACCAAACTCTAGATTCCTTCTTTGGGGAAAAGAAGAACCAAAGCAGGAAATGGGAGGAAGACAGCACAGTCAGAACTCCCACACCAAAAGCTTCCAAGAAACATGAAGATTGCCTAAAAGCTAGAGAGTAGCTGAAGAAGGATTTTGAAAACCAAATGAGAGAAGTGGAGGAAAAATTGGGAAGAGAAATAAGAATGATGCAAGAAAATCATGAAAAGAGAGTCAACAA
>CM053588.1:148638590-148668740 GCA_028646515.1 Pseudochirops corinnae | reverse complement strand
GGGTGGTGGGTAGGGGAAAGATGGGGAGAAAATTTGTAACTCAAAATCTCATGGAAATGAATGATGTAAACTAAAATAAATAAAAGTTGAAGACTTAAAAAAAATAAAAAATAATAAAAATTTAAAAACCCAGCAATACCTAGGCTCAAGTCTCACCTCTAATACCTATTGGTCATGTGACTTTAGTCAAGTCACTTAACATTTCTGAGTTTTAGGCAACTCTCTAAAACAATAAGTTGAAAAGGTGTCAACCTGCTTTGATAGATAATTTCCTTCCCAAGTGGCTCCCATAGCAATGAAATTCCAGATCCAATTCATATTCCTGAGCCTATCTTGTAGGGAATAGAAAGTTGTTGAAGACTTATGAGCAGAGGAATAACATGTTTCAAACCTATGCACAAAGAAGCACAACATATCAATGACAACATATCCCTCAGGTACCATTTTCCTCTTAATTTAAGGAATCTACTACTGAGGTTTTATAACTCTAAGCTCAGAATCAAGCAAACAATTATTGGAAGTGCAGCTCTACAACATAATGGATATTGTGTTGATGTCATTCCCCCTTCTCAGATGAGCCAATCAATTATGTTGCTCAGTTTTGTTCATCCACACCAAGTAAAAGAAAAAGAACTTTTATTACTGATAGAGGGAAAATGACAGAATTGCAAAAGTTCAATTCATTTCTAAGAATTTTTAATGATCCAACTTAAAACTTTAAAAACATAAAACAAAATGAAAAGGAAGATCAAGTGGAAAATCACTAGCAATTTGAAAGGCGGCATGAAGTGAAGAATTTTATTCAGTGGACCTGGATTTAGCTCAGTTATGCACTGCCTTTGTGACCAGGTACAATTCATTCTACCCCTTTGAGGATCAATTTCCTCTTCTAGAGAAAGAAGGGATTGTACTAATTTTTTTTTTTTTTTGCTTTTCATGGGGGTAATTGGAATTAAGTGACTCGCCTAAGGTCACGCAGCTAGTAAGTGTTAAGTATCTGAGGCCGCATTTTAACTCAGGTTTACCTGACTCCAGGGTTAGTGCTCTATTCACTGCACCACCTAGCCACCTCCTAAAGAATTTCTAAGGCCTCTCCAACAAGCTGAATTTTCCCCACTAAGACCCTCTCTTTTTGTCATAAAAAAAGTTCATCTAACCTCATTAGCTGCCAAATTTTAATTCAATTAAGATCCCAAATATAATATAGTTTTTATTTTTTTCCAGAATGACTATTTCTTATGGCAAAGTCAAACCCCATTCAGTGAAGCCAAAAGGCAAGAAGTTGTTCTGAGAAGGCTTCATCTCAAGGCAATATTATTTTAAAATCCCCAGTATACTTCTAAGGGATTATAGAACCATACAAAAAGATGGAACATGGTCCTGGAGCCTGGGACACTTTTATGCTGAAATAATTCGTGTGTGACTTCATCTCAGAGCTGACCTTCTGCATAGCAGGCTGTACACTTACTTTTTTTTTCAGACTTGGCAAATACATTTCCTAAACCCAGTTAGTTCAAATGCTAATCTATGCCCAACCCTGAATTGATTTTCATCTAGTGCTCAGAAATGCCTTCTCTGTGGAGGTGGTGTAATATTATTTGTTTTCTGATACAATGTCAAATATAGAAATTCATAGACCATCACAAGAGACTTTCATTTGATACAGTGATTTACTTGTGCCAAAAATAACCTCAAGGAAATTAGTAGGGTATATACAGAATGGGGATAAAAGTAAGTAATGTAGCTTCAAAATGAGAGGCATGAATCACTTTATCTATCCTCACATCCCCCTGACAACGATAGATGACACACAGTAAAATATCAGGGCAGGAAATTCCAGATGGAAAATGAGATACAATGGGTATCTGAGTTCAGTTTAAATTCATTATTATGTGTTTCCCCTTCAGAGAAAAAGCACTTATACAAAATTAAATATGAGAAAGATTCAATAAATAAGATTAAAATGTTGGCAACAAAGATGAAATTATCATAGAAACATATCTCAAAGCCAAACCTAGTCAAATATTCAATTAATATGTCATTACAGATCATTTACGATGAGGAAGGCAGTGTGAACTAGCACTAGGCAAGTTGGGCTGTGCCTGATCTGCTGACAGCACAAGAAGCACGATTCCTCTTCAGGGAGGTGTGTGTGGGTACCAGTAGGTACCCAGTTACTTGCTCAGCTGCCATCCACTACATTGTTGTGGTCATTGGACCATTTCTTGGGATAACTAAAGCACATGTCTCACCATCTCATCCTCTACTCGATGAACTCCAATGACTCCGGGGCTTTTAAATCCTCTATTTGGCTTCAAAGTCCTAGCTCCTCCATATAGTTCTAGATTCCTTATATTTTATACTCCCTACTCCCACATACTCTGCAATCCAAGGACATTGTTCTCTTTTCTCTTCCTCAAACAATCACCATCTTCTAGCTCTGGGCCTTTTCACTGACTGTTCGTCATGCCTGGACTGCTCTCTCTCCTCATCTCTATCTCCTGGCTTCCCTGGTTTCCCCAGTGCTTAGCTTATTAAATTTGCTACCAGGGCCAAAATTCCTAGTAATAGATCTGATGCTAAGGCAGTGGTAGATAAGTATGAAACTCCATTTTGATAACTTACACTCAATGTCATAGAATTAGAAGATATAACAGAATTGGAAATTAAGACCTAAGAAGGACCTGAAAAAAAATTCTACTCCAACCACTTCATTTTACAGTGAATTTTGTACACCTTTTCCATTTGGCCAGTTTGCTTTATAAGAAGTTCTTCTCTTCAGTGGATTTTTGTGTCCCTTTTACCATTTGGCCAAATCTGTTTTTTAAGCAATAATTTGTGGGTGTGGGTGTGGGTGTGGGTGTGGGTGTGTTTGTGTGTGTGTTTTACCAAGATGCTGGTTTTTTTCATAATTATCTTGGATCATTCTTATTTCTTTTACCAATTTTTTTTCTCTATAATTCTTGTGTTGTTGTTTTTTACTCTTACAGGAATTCTTACAGAATTTGGGTGCAATTAGCACTTTTCTTTGAGGCTTTTTTATAGCTGTTTTCACATTGTTTTCTTGTGAGTTTTTGTCTTTGTATTCCCCGATATCACAGTAGCTTTTTATGAACAAGTTCTTTTTTTTGTTATTGTTGCTTCCTCATTTTTCCAGCCTATTTCTTGACTTTGAACTCTATGTTAAAGTTTACCTCTGCTTACCTGGGGATGGGGAGACACTGTTCCTAGTTTCAGTCTTTTTTCTACTGTTGTTTTCAGAGCTGTTGCTGAGGGTCTGCAAATTTTTGGTGCTTCCAAAGTGATGTGATGGTGGGAGAGGTGTGGTCACTGCTCTCCTGATTTGTGCTCTAGTTTCCACCCTGGAAGGTCACCTGGTCTTCTGCAACCACAGGTGCTAGTATTACTCTTTGCTTTGGAACTGTGACTCCTCCCCCCTTGTGACTCACCCCCAGTGCTTCTCTCCACCCTGGAACTGTGACCAAGAACATCTCTGGGCTGAGAGCTCCTGAAGCCACTGCTGCCACCACTGTCACCACTGCCATGTGTGTGGCCTCCAGACAGGACTTCACCCCAGTGTCATAGACTTCTCCTGCCAATCTCTTAAGTTTTCTTAGACCTGAAAAAAATGGTTCCCCCTGATAGTTTGTTGACTCCACCGCTCCTAAATTTGATTTGAGGTGTTATTTTAAAGTTGGTTGGAGGTTACACAAATTATACTTTTTTAAGTGAAATCAGCAAGATCAATGCAATTACTGACAGCTATACCTCAAAAAAATTTTAAACATACAGACAGACAGTACTATAATGCACTCATAGATGGTTCTCATACACTCATACAATTATTGGTGAGAGTAATAAATCAGTATACAAATTAAACATTTCCAAAATGTGCAAAAATGTCAACCTTGATAGAAAAAAACATCTTTGTACATACATTACAAACTGTGTCCAGTCTTCGATTGAGATTTGAGATATTTACAAAGAGAAACAGATTAAATACATGTAAGTTAATGGTTACCTCAAAAAAATGTACATTAGATCAAAGGGTAAATTTACAAGAGTGTATTCATATTTTGGAGACAATTATAAGTCTACTTTCAAACTTATCTGAATTTACTTTTATTTATAATGGTATCTGAACAAGAACCATGTGAAAAATAGATGTCAGACAAGTGGGGGTTTTTCGGTATTAAATGTTTTATATATAAGAATACAGGACATAAAATTTATAAACCAAGGTGAAGGGAAATGTAAACCTCTCATGTACTTTTAAAATATTTTATTAAAGATAACTATAAAATTAACAATTCCTATCTTTCTAGGTGCTTTACTTGTATTTAGCAAGATATTGCAAGGCTTTGGACTATTCTGTCTTACCCTAATATCTTTTTTCCTTTTTGATTTTTTCTTGGGGCAGTAGAAGGGGTAGAAATCTTTGGAAAGATAAGCACATACCAAGAGCTAGTCAAAATCATAATTTTCTAAGAGAGTTCAATATGTAATTTTGCTAACATATTTTCCACCTATCCTCATATTATGAATGGCAGTACCATCAATTATTGGTTGCAAATAAAAGATAGAATATCTTATAATTATAAATAAAAATGCTTTTTATAACAAAAAAAAAGTTGTTTGGAGGGGAATGTTGGGAGAGTTCAACTGGATGACTGCCTCTAATTTGCCATCTTGGCTCCACCCTTATAAGCTCAGCTTTCATTGACAGGCCAAAAATGCTTGAAGATAAAAGGATTTTTTTTGTTTTTTTAAATTAATTGTATTGTTTACTTTTAGTTTACAACATTCAGTTTCACAACCCCTTGAGTTTCAAATTTTCTTCCCCTCTTTCTCCTCCCCACCCTTACCCCCATGGTGGCATGGAATCAAATATAGGTTCTACAAGAACCTTCATATTGAACATTAGTCAAGTTGTAAAGAAAGATTATAACCAGTGGAGCAATAAGAAAGAAAGAACAAAACAAAACAAAACAAAAAATAGAGAGAGCAAGTAGTCTGTTGCAGTCTACATTCAGACTCTGCAGTTCTTTCTCTGGATGTGGAAATCCCTTTCCATCATGAGTCTTTTGAAGTTGTCTTCTAGCCTTGCATTGCTGAGAGAAGCCCAGTCTATCAAAGTAGCTCATCACACATATGATGTGTGTGTAATTGTGTACAAAGTTTTTCTGGTTCTGCTCTCCTCACTCAGCATCAGTTTATATAAGTCTTGAAGATAGAAGTATTTTTATCTCCTGGTACCAGGGTTACTTCAAAAGCTAATCTAGACCTACCAAGATGACTGCCCAAATGGTAGGCAGGCTACTTCTTCTCATCAACTCTTGCAAAACCCTAAAATTGACACAACCAAAAAAGTGAGCAAGAAATTCAAAAAGAAACTTCTTCCACCCTGGAACTGCATAAAAAGTCAGCCAGAACCCTGAGGGCAATCGGGAGAATTGCCCAAGGAAAGCAAGTACCAGCACAATCAGAAAAGAGAAACTGCAGCCTGCAAGGCTAGAGGGATCTCCTGAGAAAGTTGAAGGTGGTCAGAAAACCCCCCGGGTCAGGGGAGGGGGGAGAAAGTACTATAGAAACCCTGGGGAGTGGCAGTGATCAGCACAGTCTATGAAACCTTGGAGTTAAATGGAGACAGTTCAGGACCAGGGGCTCTGAAATCCCTGACATTTCATTACTGAGATGTCAGAGAGGGCTTTGAAAATTCAGCAGTCTGAACCTTAAAGATCTCATGGGGATGCTCAGTGTAAAAACTTCAGAAATCCCAGATGAGACCAAACAGGGTTAACCATCCTACCCAGAAGCTTGGCACAATTTGGAACCTAGTCCTAGACCAAAGCCCCAGTTCAGGAATGAAAGCTGGAGAAATAAGTAAATCAGGGAAAACACCACCTAGTATCAAAAAAGTATTGCCAGTCTAACTCCTGAAAGCAAAGACTCAAAGGTTGGGGGGGGGGGTGGGGAGGGAAGGGAGGGAGTGGATATTTAATTCACAGAAGAGAACAGGAAGAAGCTCACAAGGAAGCACAAACAGGACAATACTGAAAGTAATGTATTGAATCTATCAACATTTTTAAAAAGCACGTTGTATGAAATGGAGATTGACAGCTTGACAGGAGCTTTCTCTTTGTGTTCTGCTATATATGGAAATGCTCTCTTTGGTGGGGAGAAGGGTCGTTAAATTCAGAATTTCAAAAATTTTCTTAAAAAAGCTAATCTAGGTTAGCTTACTCCAGCCATCATGGATTTGTCCTCCTTCCTGTGAGGCAACAATGAACAAGGCATTTATCCCTGAACATGCTAAAGAACAAATCAACCTACTAAATTAAAGGAAAGATAGATATGCCTTCATAACACTCCAAAATGTGACAGAAGTCAATAGTTCTAATGATTTCAAAAAGCTAAAACAAAATGAAAGCAAGTAGAAGTCGGAGGTAGCCTTCAGTACCACCTATCTAAACTATTGCAACAGCCTCCTGACAGTCTACCCACCTCTACTCTCTCCCACCTCTACTCTCTCCCACCTCTAATGTACCCCTTGTAAATGATGTCTTCTTTACATGGAGGTTTTGGGATCACTCTCAGCCGTTCTCGGGGAGCCCTTTCCATTTTCTGCCTCTGTGTCCAACAATCTTAAAAGCTTCATGTGTCTCATTCTTGGTTGTCCTAGCAATCAAAATAACTAGTTATTTCACCCTCTACTTTAAAAAGTCTTCAATGGCTCCCACTTGTCTATCAAGGAAAGCTCAGGGTTTTGGTTTGTTTTTCCATTTGAATCCGAGGCTTCCATGATTTCAAGGTGTGGTAAAAAGATCTGAAGTCAAAGACCCTGGGTAGAAAACCCAATTTCATTACTTTTTATTTTTTTTATTAGTTTTTTCCCCAAACAGATCGTCATTATAGCACTTTCATGTTAATTTTCTTTTCTTTATTTTTCTCTTTTTTGTTGTTGTTGTTGCTTAATATCCTTACTCTAAGTGGGACTGGTAGTTTCTTTCTCTTTTTTTTTTGGAGGGGGAAGGTAGGGCAATTGGGGTTAAATGACTTGCCCAAGGTCACATGGCTAGTAAGTGTCTGAGGTCAGATTTGAACTCAGGTTCCCCTGACTCCAGGACTGGTGCTCTCTTCACTGCACCACCTAGCTGCCCCAATTTCATTACTTTTTAACTATACAACTTAGGGCAAGTCAAATCACCTTACTGGACATTAGTTTCCTCATGTGTAACAGGAAGGAGACTAGATGATCTCTGAAGTCCTTTCTCGTTATGGAACCATGGTCCTAAAAATAGTCTATCACATACAACTACATTTCCGGCCTTTTCTCATATTATTTCAAATGCTTCTTGTTATTGCTGTTGTTGGTGCTTTGTTCTCAAAGAGGACCCTGACATGAGGGAGGGGGTGCCATGACATACAAGTGAGTTGAATTTAAGTGAGGGAGGGCTGTGCAAAGTCACCAGTCTCGCTTTCTCCTCTGGAGCTATTTGGATACATACTCTATAGTATACTGAAACTAAATCCTTCCACTCCTGCCCAAATATATCTGTGCTTTCCCACTTTTCTGCTTCTAGCTCACACTGTTCCCCATATCTGGAATGTACAATTTCACTGTCTTCACCTGTTGAATTCCTGGTCATCCTAATCTCTTAAACTGTCTCCATGAAGCCTTCCTTGATTCCTCAAGTCAGTAATGACGCCCCTCCTCAAATCTCACAGAGTAATTTTTCTCTCTAATTTATATTATAGTTGTCTGTGTTTGTATTTCTGAAGTTTTATAAATAGAACTAGAGTTATAACCTGGGAGTCAGAGACACATGAGTTCAATTCCTTTCTCAAGTCCCTAGGCCAATCACCTATTCTTTCAGAGACCCCAGGTAATTCTCCAAGATAACAAATTACACATGAGTTGTTGAGTCATATTAATTTTCTACTCTGGGAATTTGGAAATTCCCTTATGATTTAAATCTTACTACTACATTTACCATTACCATCAGCCCCCCAAAAAAAGAAAACGGTGAAAATGGTGAGACCCTTTTTTCTAATTTTACTTTTATAAAAGGATATTTGCATAAATTGTCCACTCTAGGAATCTAAGCAGTGTTTATTAATTCCATATCATAGTGTCTTAGGACACTAATAAGCCCATGGTTCAACAATTTGGTGGCTCCATAAATATTCATGTAAGGTTTTAGTTGTGTTAATCATATGCATTCTTTCTCATCATAAAGAGAGTTTTATGGACATATATGAAGTTCTGCTATGAGGTACACCCTACTCAAATGGATAGATTATGCTTGAACCCAACCAGTTTTAGTAGCTTAATCTTAAAATCACTACCAAGAGCCAGTCGAAGCATTTACCCACCCAGCTATACGTTGATTCTGAGAACAGTATGCCTTAACCACCCACTGCATGTATTTATATCACAGTCCTTCCTATGGGCTCGTGTTCTGTAAACAAAGCCCTCCCAAACTAACCCTGCATATTTGTCAGTGGTTGGCAAACCACAGAATTTGCCAGCTAACTCTTGTCACACATATTTTATTATATTTCTTCACTGTGCCCTCTCTTCAGGTTTCTTATTTGGATGTTGACTGTCAAGAGATCTATGAGCAAAAGATTTATGACGGCTAACTCACTGACATGTCTGGATTGATAGAGTTTTTTAAATGGAAAAATATTCTTATTTTGTCTACATGTGCAAAAATGAGATGGAGCACTTCTTCAGTGGAGAAAGCAGTCTAAATAAGTCAGAATAAATACAACTCTACAACCTTCCTTAGGAAAAAGGATAGTCAGATGTAGGGATGCAATCCTGGAGATTCTGATAGTGGGGAAGATTAGGCTGTTGAATCACTTGAGTTTGGGAGTCTGGAGCAGCAGTGGGCTAAGCAAATAAACTCTGCATTGTCTGGCACCAATATGATGAGTCCCCAGGAAAAGGTGGCCACCTCACCACCTACACAAGGGTGAACTATTCCAAGTTGGAGAGGATCAGGTTAGCCCTCCCATGTGGATCTGTAATAATATTGCACTTCCAGCCTAGGTGAAATAGAGAGAACCGATCTAAAAAAAATCATAAAGGGTTGGGTGAGGTGAATCAATTCCTGAAACCTGAATCAATCTCTATGAATAATTCTGAATGAATTGAATAGTGAATATGAATAATATATAATTCTTTCTCCCCTGCCCCTCCCCAGCCCACCACCACTTTTTATCTACTTTCACTCCACAAAAATAGCGAGGAATGATTTTCAGGCTACCTAAACCTGCGAGGCTCCAGACTTGGTAGAGAGCTAAGGAGTGGTATAAACTTGCTCCTTCATCAATAAATGTGTGAATTATAGTTGTTCCCCACAGTTTTCACAACATGCAGACTAATGGATATCCGTTCTTAATTCACTTGAGCTAAAAAGTCCACAGTTTCAAAAGAAAGAAACCTATCCACCTTCTAACTAATTATTGCTCCTATCTCCAGTATCTATAGAAAATTGGAAAGATTGAGGAAAACCTGAAACCTTCTAGTGAGTTATAGCTGAATAGACATTTTAGAACCATAAAACTTTCAAGTTGGAGAGGACCATAGACTCCGTCATGCCATGAGCTCCCTGATTTGATGGGAAGGAAATTGAGGCCAATAGAAGTTAAACGATTCAGCGAAGGGCACACAACCATTTAGCATCAGAACCAGAGCTAGGATCCAGGTCACCTGACTGTCATGCCAGCAATAATTAAACTGTCCTGTACCTATCTCGGAGAAGCAGAAGCATAGTGGGGGTGAAAGGAAGCCTGGAGGTGAAGGACTGAGTTCCAGTCTTGCCTCTGCCACTCCCTGCCTACGTGACTTCAAGTAAATCAGCTAATCTCTGTATGTAGGAACTAGACCTATCATTTCATTGATAGAGACCTGATTGGATGATGAAATGTACTCCACCAATACAAGTCTATACTCTTCTCTACAACTTGGAATCTGAGAGAGTTACCCAACATCACATAGCAAATATGTTCCAGAGATAGGACTTGAATCCATGTCATTGTGGTTCTGAGGCCAGCCTGCTAAACTATGCAGCCTCTAAGGTAGGACAGCAATGAAAAAAGACTGGAGTAAAAAATAATTTAGGTAGACTATGAAATATAGCTAAAAATATTCCATAATTCTTATAGGATGCATCCCTTAAATGTTTAAATTTTTATTCAGAAACGAAATTCTTAAACCTCTATCATTTTTTAAATTCTAAAGATCCTCATGTACCTCCAGGAATTGGACACAAACAAGATCTTTCCAGCTCAAAAATGTATTGGTTCCAAGTTGGTCCTATATTAATACTCCTTACTGCAGAAGGTGTCTTGTTTCTTGCCAACAATAACAACAAACGTGTACGTGTGAACATTTAGTTTATGTCTACACATGCACAGTGGCAAACAGAGGAAACTATGCAAATAATTCAGCCTCCCACCCATCCTCTCCACAATATCTTACACTGAAATAAGCAGTCTAATAGCAAATATTTCTGACATAAATAACTGAGTAACTGTATTGATTCTATTTCCCTTTCCACGTAGATATAACCTCTTGACCATCTTTTTTTTTTTTTTTTAACTTAAGCTTCCCAAACATTTGAAGAGGAAGAGAGATCACCTTGGGGCTGATTTTGCTAACAACTATTTTGGCCTTGGAGCTTTTCTTTAAAGAAAATAGCTTAAGCAATTGTTAAATGACCTGAAACAGGAAATAACTTCTTAATTTTTACTTTAATCTTTGCTATACAAATACCATAAGGAAAGCTTTCTGTCAAAGGCAGACATGTATGGAATAAGAACCTTCCAGTACCACTAAAGCCACATTCCTGCAAAACAATACTTTCTCAATTATGGAATGCTCTAAGCTTCCTCTTGGAATAGAATCCACAAGTGTGATGTCAGTCTCCTTTTTTTAAGTCATTTGTTTTGGTTTGGTTTTTTTGGTAGTTTCACAAAATTATGTCAAGGTCCACAGAGGCTAAATAACTTACCTGAGGTCCAAAGGCAGCAAGTGACCAAGATGAGTTTTGAACCCAGAACCCCTCATTTCAAAATCTACACACTTTCCTCTATATTATTTTCTATAAAAATTTCATAGGTCAAATACCTTCCTATTGTGATACAAAACTGAAAGCCAACATTAATTTTTGTCTCTGGGATAGTAGCAGAGATGATGGGGGAATTTGTTCTTATTATGTCTGAAGTAAATTGGTGGTGGTAGTGGTGTTCATGACTCCATTTGGGCTTTTCTTGGCAAAGATCCCAGAATGCTTTGCCATTTCCTTCTCAGTCAGTTTCATAGATGAAGAAACTGAGGCAAACAGGATTAAATGACTTGTCCAGGTTCACACACCTAGTAAGTGTCTGAGACCAGATTGAAAATCAGGAAAATGAGTCTTCCTGACTCCAGGGCTGGCACTCTATCCGCTGCACCAGTATAAAGCCAATCATGAGCAGCTCTCCTGAGGACTACTGCTGTGAATAACTTTAAGGATCTAATTACATAGTATAGTGAACTCTCTATTTATTCAGAAATAAACTAAAGCAAAACATTCAAGAAACTAAAGCACAACATTCACAACAATATAACATAACAACTTATTACTAAGGTGGCCACACGGTCTTAAACAAAACATATCATTTAGCAAGTGACCGTCTCCTCAATCAACATACAGTACCCAAGTAAAGTCTTCTTTCATCTTAACTGACTTTCATCTTGAGGCTGGCTTCCAATCATCCTTAAGGGAATGCAGAAAGTACAAACACTATCTACCTGTAGGTCACAGTAAGTTACAATGTCATCAGTCAGCAATGAGCACCCAAATAGTCTTCTTTCATCTTAACTCAAGGCTGACTTCCAAACCCCATGGCTCCTCTTCCATGCTCCCAGCTCTTGCAGAGGCTCCTGTTCTATATCTCAGCCCATGGGGACTAGTCCATTCCAAGTTCTTTAATCTTCCTGTTTCTAGGAATACAAAGCTTAACAGAGCTACAACAATATTTACACACATTAAGCTTAACAGAGCTATATCAATATTTACACACACTGACAGCACTATCATCTCAATTTACTTTCTGTCTGACAAAGTAACACAAACCAACAGTCAAAGTTTATGTCTGAGAAATCAAACACAGATCAACAGTAAAGCCCTCTTTCAGGACTTTTGTAAACAGCAGTGAAGCCCTCTTTCAGGACTTCTGTAAACAGCAATAAAGTCCTCTTTCAGGACTTCTGTAAACAGTAGTAAAGTCTTCTTTCAGGGCTTCTGTGTCAGCAGTAAAGTTTTCTTCCAGGGCTTCTGGTAAAGTCCTCTTTCAACAGACAATGCTTTGTTCTGACAAAGTAACATCAACACAGACAGAACAGACAGACAGAGTGCCAAAATCACAAGCATTCTCCCTCTCAATTCTCCTTGGTCTCAGCTCATGCTCAAGCTTTTCTCTGCTCTGCTCCTTCCTGTTCCACTCTTTCGGCAAGTTCCTCCTACCTTGGGCTCTATGTGATGACCTTTAAGTCTATTAAGGGCAGAGAAGGTCTTCAAATTCCATTAGGCTTATTAAGGGCAACACAATTACTGTTGTAATGATACTTAATTTAAATTTGAAGACCCCTTTTTGTTATGTCAAGTAAGCAGGTACCTAGCCCTTAGTAACTAATCAAACCTCTTTGAAAGAAACAGAAGGTATGGACTCTGTCTCCTGTTGCTGACATAACATGGAGGGGTTGGCTGAAACAGGAAGCCAGTGTGTGTGTGTATGTGTGTGTGTGTGTGTGTGTGTGTGTGTGTAGGTGTGTGTGTAAGAAAAGCCCCAGAGAGGCACGTTCAGAATTTTCTTCTGACAAGATCTTGGTGAAAGAATCCTGGAAACTGAAGCCAGGTGAGAGAGAGAGAGAGAGAGAGAGAAAGAGAGAGAGAGAGACAGAGAGAGAGAGAGAGAGAGTTTCTCTTGGCAGCATCTGGAAGCTGGGCTGCTACTGCTGGACTGAGAACTGAGTTGAAGTTTTCTTGAGACCAGAATCTAGTGAAGGCTGAAGTTGATGTTGGGAGGGCTGCCTGGAAGGCCGAAGTTGTTGCTGCCACCTAGAAGGCTGAAATTTCTTCTGGATCCTTGGGCTAGCCAAACTATCAGAGGACTGGGGAGGCAGTTTGTTTGTGACTTGGTTGATCCTTGAGTTCCCAGGAACAAACGTTGTGAAGGTTTTGAGATGTGCTGGACCCTGTGAACTTCAATGTGGAGCAGGAACTTCCCGGAGGACTGGGTAAGGATGGGTAAGGACCTGGGAGTTGTCTGCCTCTGAATCCAGGTGACTGTTTGGTGCATTCAGGTAGGAGATGAGACAATGGAAGGGGATCCAGGGAATCTGAGAAACCACCCTGAGTCAAGATGAAGAAAAGATCTCCTTGGATATTGAATGCTGTGATGATAACATGGTTTACTAGTGACCTAGGGGTGGGGGGTTTGTGTATTTTCTAGTTATTGTATTTCATGATTAGCGATACCTAGATTGCTAAATAAGTGACTGATTAAGTCAACCTAGTTGCCCCATCAGTGAAAGACTGACTTGCATTCTGAGATGATTGAATGACTAAGTAAAGAGGCAAACCCCCTTAGGGATACCAGATGATTGTTCTTTTGTTCTTTGCTCTAAATACTGTGACCACTTTGGTGAAAACTATGTGGCCATTTTAATGATAAGCTGTTGTGAATATTGTGATTTTCTGTGATAAGATGTAATGTTATGAATACTGTATCTTGATTTGTTGTGAATGTTTTCCTTTGATTTGTTCTTGAATAAACAGAGTGTTCACTATACTGTGTAATCAGAACCTTAAAAGCTGTTTACAGTAGCATTCTTCTGGAAAGCTGCTCATGCATGGCATTACAACTGTTTCCAACAAAGACTTGACACAATCAAAGGCAAGGCTGAAAGGCATTTGAATAGCTGAAACAAGCTGTAAAGTACTACTTTGTTTGCTATTATAGCCACTTAGGAAATATACCTTTATAAAATCTAATTGATGTTAAGTGGTTAACTAGAACTGAGGTTCTACTCACTGGAGCCTTACAGTGGGGGGAATAAAGCAGATGGAGGCTCAAGCTGATAGCATCATAGAAAATACCGCCAAGTCCTTCAAGATTATCCCTAGCAGCCTAAAGCAGGATATTTAGTGAGCCTTGCTCTGAGAGAATGAAGTCAGAGAATACTTTCAATATTACTAGAGTGCTCAAAGCTTAAAAAACAGAAAAGTGTTTCAAGTGTGTCAAGAAAGTCAACTTGTTGTTCCAAAGACTGACAGACTGTACATAGCCACAACTTCAACATGGTGCCCAAACCATATGAGACAAGAGTTATTATTGTGGAGTGAAGTGCTACACTTGGGTTTGAAGCCTCCTAGATGGCACAGAGGGCAACATGCTGGCTTTCAGTCAGGAAAACCAGAGTTCAAATCCAGCCTCTGACACTTAATAGCTATATGACCTTTGGCAAATCATTTCACCTCTGTTGATTTATCAGTTAATTCATCTGCAAAATGGGGATAATAATAGCATGTAACTTCCCAGGGTTCTGTTAGGAGCAAATGAGATAATAATTGCTTACACAGTCCCTGGTACACAGTAAGTGCCATCATTACATAGTAAGTTAGATATTATTATTAATATTAATATGTGACCATATGCAAATAATAACATATCTGATCTTCAGTTCCTTATCAGTAAAAAAAAAGAGCGTAATTATGCTTACAGTACTTACCTCTCAACACTGTTCCTTCAGAAAGTATTTATTAAGAAAGGCCCCCAAAGTACCAAGAACTATGCTAGATCCTGACATATGATTCCCACCCACACTCCAGCCTATGACTACTTTTTTTTTATCATTCCAGCCTTAAGACAACTGGGCAACATAACGAGCAGGGCACTAGATTTGCCATCAGGAAGAATGAATTCAAATCCTGACTCAAATATTTACTAACTGTGTGACCTTGGACAAGTCACTCTCCCTCCTTGAGTTTCCCCATCAGTAAAATGCCTCATAAGGTTGTTGTGAGGAACAAATGAAATATTTTATGGAAAGTTCTTTGCTGTCAGCAAGTCAATCAGCAAGCAATTAAGTGCTTAAACTTACTATGAGTCAGGCACTATGCAAATATTATATAAATTAGCTATTATCAGTAGCTAATTCAAGGAGATTAGAGTCTACTGGGGAGAAAGACCATGGACACAGATAAATAAATAGAGAATATACGCAGAGTACTTTGTGGGGAAGGGCACTAGAATCTGAGGGGAGCAGGATAGGGATTGGGTAATACTTCAACTGAGTTCAGGAGCCTGGATTGTAGCTAGGGGCTCTAAGAAGTATATGGAAAAAGCTAGTTTATGTGTCTACATATATACAGACAGGACAGGATCATCCTGTGTAGGAAACAGCAAATAGGTGAGATTTCTTGGAACATGCAGTGTGTAAAGGGAGAACTAGGCAGTGAACTTGGAAAGACCTTAGTTACAAGTCAGATTCTGATTACAAACCAAAGTTTTGATTTTGTCATATTTATTTTATTATGTTTCATAACTTATTATATTTATTTTTATCATAGAGACACCAGAGCCTTTGGTACCAAAGAAGGGTAGCGTCAGAGGGATGTTGTTGTTGAGGTTAAATTTAAAACATATATACAAAGCATTGTGTAGGCTTGAAGAGGTATGTAAATGTTAGTCATTAATTCCATCTCAAAAGTGATATAGATCTGTTAAAAGGAAAATTGTTTGCTCTGGCTTTTGCCCTGAATAAAGAGGCAAAACTCAGGACAAAGAAAATTAAAAGAGTTTACTAAAACATACAATACATTGCAATACATTGATGGGCTGATCACTGGAGATCAGTAAGAGCTCTTATTGATATCTTTCATAATGAGATAAAGACAATTTAGATAGGTCCAGATTAGTAAAAGGAGGTTGACCATTGCGTCTCAGTCCCTCTCCACTTGCCTATATTTGATACTTAACACATAAAAGTATGTGATAAATAGGAAATAATACAAAAGTTGCAAATTCAGTGATGCCTTCCTTAGCAGAGCCTGCCACAGCACTGATTGACAAGCAGGACGGGGAACAATGGATTACTGAGTCAGCATGACTTTCAATAATTCCATTAGGTACTAACTATGTATGTGGAAATGATTAAACAACAAAACAAAATATAATTGTTCAGCACCACAATCAGTTTTATATCACTCTTTTATCCTCAACTACATCATCTGAATCTGAACTGTTCATAGCAAACAATTTGAGCAAGAATTAATGGCTATAAGCTAAGGGATTTAAACTGACAACAGGAAGCAGGTGTACTTTGGCCATGAGTATAATAAACTTAAAAACACAGAGTCACAATCTCATGTGTCCTCCATGGAAACAAACCTTGTTAAAAAGGCTTTAAGTGCAAACTAAGGCCGTCACAGATCAAGTCATTTAGAAGGCACACCACTTAATAACTTTAGAGGGGAGATTTATATACCAGCAGAGTGAACAAGAAAACTCAGTAAATATAAAAATAAACAATGATCCTCAACATAAAATAACACCAGTTCACCTTGCAACCTGGTCACCCACCCCCAACGTGCGGTTAATCAGCAGACATCATCTCGAGTCCCTGATGTCTCACGTAGTTGTCTAATCCCTGGAAATGTCTTCCCTTGGACATTCTGGAATCGGCCACATTCTCGGGGCAACTCTGAAGTGACCTCTTTCCAGAGGATTTCCTTCTCTGCTTCCTCGTCACTCACAGAGTAACAGGTAATTCTACTAAAAGTCTGTCAGTAACAAGACTTAATGCAATTTAGTGTTACCTCTTAAATTTGCTTTTTCCAATAACTAGGGCATGTAGTGAAAACTAGCTCAAACCTCGTGATTCTGGTCTTGTTAAGAATAGAGGTATAAGAAGTATATAAAAATTAGGAATGCATAATACAACTGAAACTTCAGAAAACTTTTCAATTATCACATATCACTTACTGTTTCAATCTTTCTTCTTTATAATTAACAATGCAATTTTATATGTAAAAATGTAAACCCAATTCTTAGAATTGGGTTTATTTATTAATTGTCATAACACATTCAAGTCCTGCATATACCATTAGAATAATTTGACATATATAAACATCTCATTTTGTTGCTTCCTCAAAATTTTTTTCACTCCTGCTAACTCCTCCTTAGGAGGAGGAGATATTCCAAGGATATAATCCTATACAGGAATACATAGCTACCAGCATTCATTGTAACTAAATGCTTTTTTTCACTAGGTTCAATGGTTACACAAATGAATTTGCTTAAAAGAGGCTTGTGCTTGTTCAACTCCTATTCATATAAGACCTGGGATAGGATGTGTAAGTATCCTATATTAATAATGCCAAATTGTATACCAAGAACAGTAACAAAACAAGTTATCATGAGCAATATGTGTTTAGTTGTTTAGCATCCTTAAATGGAACAGCGAGTACACAAAAAGTAGACTACTGGGACAGCTTTAAGGTAACTCTTGAGAAGGACATGCTGTATACACAGGTTTTAATCCCAGATTAAATAACAAAACTAAATAAAATCAGATTTCCCACTTTTGCCTTTCCAATGGACTTCAGTGACTCTGGATGAGAGTGAGGCTGATGACTTTGTACAACTCTGCCTCTCTGAAATCCAATTTGTGTGCAAGTCAAGACATTACCTGTGATGTCATTGGTTCTCTTCAGAATTGAATTATGGGATCATAGATACATAAAATTAAAACTGGCAGAGATCATAAAGATCATCTAGTTCAGGGGTGGGGAACCTGTGGCTTTGAGGCCACATGTAGCCCTCTAGGTCCTCAAGTGCAGCCCTGAATCCAAACTTCACAAAACAAATCTTTGTTCCCTACCCCTGATTCTAGTCCAACTTGCTTATTTTTTGAAGGAGGAAACTGAGACCTAGGAAAATGAAGTGATCTGCCCAAGATACTGCAAGTAATAAGCAAATTCAATCACATGTAATGGGAATGAGAATTTGAAGATCTTCCCTTCCCCTTAATAAGCCTAAGAGAATTTGAAGACTTTCCTGTTCTGAAAGCTTCCCTGACCCCTAACAGGTTGAAAGTAATCACATTTGTGGTGGGAGGAGTTTGCTGAAGGGCAGAGCAGAGCCCACAGGAAGCTGGGAGTCAGAGCAATGAAAACTGGAGGGAGGAGAAATTGCACCCAGAGAGACATCTAGGCTTGTGAGTGTTGACATGTGGGAAGACTAAAGGATGGCATGACTTCATGCTGTGCTATAGTATATTAATTTCTTTGCTACTATGATGGATTTGACTTTCTGGTGTTGAGATTTGGTTTTCTGGTGTCTGAATAAATGTTTGGCTTCTGTCTTCCATATGGAGAGCCTGTTATATTTTGTGATTGAGCACTATGCTGGCATTTTTACAGTCACTGTAGGCACTATGAATATTTTGTTGGTGCTACATCCCAGGCCCTTTTAATATAAAATCAGCATTCTATGTGCATATTCATTTTTTCAGCTATAACATACAACAAACACCATTAATAGCAACACCTTGAACATAAAAGGATAAAGACACATGTCTAGGGTTTTTTTCAGTGTAAAGAGAATATTTTTTTCCTTCAACCAGAAACATAAAAAATATAGCCATCAATTCACAACTTTTCAATAATTAAAATAACAATTTATTCAGAAATTCTAAATAAGATTTGATCTTACCATAGTGACCCCCTAAAGTACCAAAAAAATTACTTAAAGAAAGATTGCAAAATCAAGATCATAAATATACCATGTTAATAAACACAATAAAGATTAAAAGTGGAAAAAATAACACAAAATAATCAAGCACAGATGACAAGTTTTCTATACTCAAAGTCATGAATCAAAATAATTCATTGATCTGCCATAATTAAGAGTACCTAGCATCTCTGTCCTCAAATACCCATAGACTCATCAGAAAGATGTCACTAAGAGAATTTACTTTGTTCAGCTATCTCACCCTTCAGAACAGCAATTTGTCCATATCAATTGGTTTAAATCCATGATGTTGATGTAACAGACCTATATGTCCAAAGTAAAGCACCTTTTGTTTCAGAAAGCATAACTCTCTCTCTCTCCCTCCCTCCCTCCCTCCCCCTCCCCCTCTTTCTTTCCCTTCCTCTTTCTTCCTTCCCCTTCCCTCCCTCCCTCTCTCTCTCTCTCTTTCTTTCTCACATACACACACTCCGTTCTGTATTTAAACAGTGTCTCAAGTGCATTCTGTAAATATTAGCTTCATTCATTGACATAAAATTAATGACATAATCTTTGACTTATAAAATTAATGCATCCCATAGTGGATATAAGGTATATATAAACACATAGGATAGTTTTACAGGATGAATTTAAACAGTTTCCCCTTCTAGCTCTAAAACTTTATGATTTAATGAACTTGCTTATGGTAGGTTCCAAAATAATTTTGCCGGAAGTGTCAACCTCACTGGCTACAAAACTCTCCAGTGTTGCCCAAACCAAATAAAAATGTAGTTAGGAATTTTTTTAAAAATACGATACAATAGATAATGATAATTTGTGATTTTTTAAGTCAATATGCTGTCCCACAGGTTAGTATTTGACTTTGATACCAGATCTCATGCCATATACTATAGATGCCAACTGGATATGCAACCAAAATAAAAGGTGGATCCATAAAAAATAAATTAGAAGAGAACAGCTAAATATGACTTTCACAACTATAAATAGGGGACAAAATCTTTAACAAATAAGAAATTATATAATACAAGAAAAAAACTGATGATTTCAAATGCATAAAATCAAAATCTATGTATTTATAAGCAAAATCAATGACTGTTGACTAACGAGGGGTGGGAAGTTGCACAACAAATCTCTCTTATAAAAGTCTGATATCCAAGATATATACGGGAAATGATATAAACTGATTTTTAAAAAGCCATTCCCCAAAGGATACTTGGTCAAGGGATATGAACAGGTAGTTTTCAAAGTAATAAATACAAATTACTTGTGAAAGAATGCTCTGAATCACTAATGATAAGAGCAATGCAAATCCAGACAATTCTGAGGTTTCATTTCACATCTATAAGACTGGCCAAGATGACATAGGACAAAAAGTGTCTTACATTTGTAAATATGTGAGCAGATAGCTCCATAAATCCACTGTTGGTAGAATTATGAATTGATAGAATTGTCTTGAAAATAGCACTAAAAAGCAACTAACTTGTACATACCCTTTGTCCCATCAAGAACACTACTACTACTACCACTACTACTACTACTACTACTACTACTACTACTACTACTACTACTGCTACTACTCCTGCTATTGCTACTGCTACTACTACTAGAAAAGTTCAAAGACAGAGGGAAAGTTCACATATATCCAAAGGTGTTTATAGCAACACTTTTAATGGTCACAAAGAATTAAAAAGAAAAAGGGTGTCCATCATTTCAAAGAATGGCTAAACAAATTATGGCACATAGATGTAATGGAACATAACCATATATTCCACAAGAAACAACAAATATGAAGAATTCAGAGAAACAGAAGGATTTACATGAAATTGTGCAAACCAAAATAAACAGGAGAATCATTAAACAACCCCAATAATGTAATAAAAGAAATCACATTGCAAGACATCAGAACTCTGGTCAGTGCAGTGAGTGTTCATGACTTAAACAAGCCAACTATGGAGCATGCCTCCCTCTTCTCAAAAAAAAAATGGTAGATGAAAAATGAGACACAATTTGTCAGATACAGCCAATCTTTATATCTGTTTTCTTCATCAATACTTCTTTGTCATAAGGGAAGGTTTTAATGGCAGAAAGAGTAGGGCAGCGCCATTGGGAAGAGACAGGAATGTTCTTAAGGCTGCTAACACCTTTCCTTCTGAGGCTATACCCTTCCGTATCTCTTTATCTCATGCACACTACTATACATATCACGTAAAGATACGTGTGTGCTACCTTTCTCATTAGAATGTAAATTTCTTGAGGAATTGCCCATTTTATGCTTGTATCCCAGCACTTAGGAGAATGCCTGATATATACTAAATATCTAATATATGTTTGTTGATTTGCATCAATTGACATTTGAAAAATAAATAAATAAAAGCTTTAAGCAGTTTAAATTTTTCAAAAAGTTGTCTGGCTTTTCTACTGGCCTACATGTACATTAATAGCTCATTCTGTATTACTGACGCACCTACTTCATATCTTTGCACGTGAGCACCATAGTTTAGACAAAATTTACTAAAATCACACAGTGAAGTACCTTGCTATACCAGGGTATCTTGTTGTCTTTGGGGTCAAATCATGCATGACAGAAAAAGGTGAGCCAGCCAAGTATCAAAAATGAGAGACGATATATGGAAAGCTGAAGCAGCAACATTGATATTCCCACAATACAAAAAGAAGAAAGAGACTTACTACAGTACATTGGGCTAATACTCTATGGAAGATTTATGGGAAAGCATGGATAAAAGCTGAATAGCATGCAAAAGCATGGATGGGCTGCAATCTTCACCAGTGCAAGAAGAACATGCACCACTGAGATCAATGCTCCATCAAATTATCAAAGTTAGGTCAAATTGCATAAGCCACAGAGTAACATACACTATATCATTTTCACTGACATGAAAGATTGACAAACCAGATGTTATTCTCAGCCCTCACTTACTACCATAATAACAGAAATCTTTGGTACCTTAGAGTGTAGCACATTTTAAACTGATATTGCATTATTTTAAGAATATCAATACAAATTTCAATTCATTTTAGCAAATTACCATGTGCTTATGCTTACTTACTTGCTCCAGATAAGACTGAAATTGTAAGGTCTTTACAATTAGAAAATAGCACTAATTTTTTGAGCTAGGCTATTTCAAAAAAATCTACTTTACGACACTAAAAAACACAGAAATTGTGAGTGAGAAAGGACATTAGAAGCTGCACACAAAGGAATCCTGACTATAAACATGTAGTCACCCAGCATTTGCTTGAAGGCCTCAAACAAGCTAAATTCACTGCCTCCTGAAGAGAGTCAGTCTACTTTTGGATGGCTCCAACTGTTAGGAAGCTTTTCCTGACGCCAAGCCTAAACTTTTCTTTTTGCAGCTTCTATTCTTTGTTCCTGATTCTGCCCTCTGGCGCCAAATAGAACTTTAATCCTTCCTCCCTCCAAATATTTGAAGACAATTATCCTGTACCTCCTGAGTCTTCTCTTCTCCAGGCTAAACATGTCCATTTCCTTCTATTGACTTCATATGTGATGAAATCAAGGCACTTTGCTATCCCCAGTTGCCCTTCTCTGGCTACTGTACAGGTTATCGATACCTTTCTTAAAATATGGTGCCTATAACTGAATAAATTTCTACAGATGAAGTCTGACAAGGGGTAGGATACAAAGCCACTATCAACTCTCTTTTTATAGAAGTTATGCTTCTTCTAATGCAGTACATCGTTACATTAGCTTTTTTGGCTACTACATCATATTCCTTACTCATGTTGACCTTAACAGGCATTGCAACCTTGCAGATCATTTTCATAACTGCTATCTATTCATGGCTTCCTCATCGTATATTTGTGGAGTTCGTTTTTTTGTATATAAGTTCAAAACTTTACATTTATCCCTATTGAGTTTCTTCTTATTAGATTCAGCCCAATGTCCTAGCTTAATATCCTTTTGTACCCTGATTTTATCATCTAGTATGTTATTTCCCCTCCTATCTTCATGTCATCTGTAAATCTGATGAGGATACTATCTATACCTTTATCAAAATAATTGATTTTAAAATGTTAGTTAGCATAGGAAAAAATATAGATCCCTGGGGTATTCCACTGGAGACCTTCTGCCTTGTTGCCACTGAACTAGCAATTATTTTGAGTCTAGCTGTCCAGCCAATTCTGAATTCATCCAGATTTCTCCATCCTTTTCATTATAGAAGAAACTCTCAGAATGAAGCAGAAAATATGAATTATTTTTTAAAAATTCCTTAACTGAAAGGTGTTTTTTTTTTCTTTTTTAATGTACTATTAGTATGAAAATGTTTCACTGAGTCTGGATAGAGTTATATAAGAAACTCTGGATCAGATAGTAATAAAAGCCTGACAAAAGGATAAAGATACCAGAATATTCTGGATGGCCTGACAGCATTGTCATGTCACATTACAAGATACCAAACTGATGATAGGGTATGATATTAAACCAAATTTCTTAGAATAACAATGGAAAATGTAATTATCAACTAGTGCTTTTTTTCAAAACCCATTTAATATTCCACTGTTAATGGGTAAAATAAAGAATTATAGAATGTTATCAGGGGAAAAACCTAGAATATCACATTTTCCAGGCCTTTCAGATTAATTTCCTTAGATGAGGCCTTACCAAGTTAAATGACCTCCAGAAAATAAGACAATAAACTAATGGCAAGAATATTTGGGAACAGTTAGGTTCCAATTGTGAATAAACTATTTAAGTAAGTGAAAACATCTTCCTAGCTGATGCAAAACAGTATTTCTTCCATGAAAGATGATTTTTTAAAGGTTAGAGAACTGAAACAACTATAAGCTTTTCAAATCCCATTCCTCACAATGAGATAGGAATGGATCTTTAGAAATTTATTACAAATACCAAAGACAGAAAGGGGTGAGCTATACGTCTTAGAAAAGGAGGGGAGGGTGAAATCTGCTAAGAACAAGCTACAATCAACATGTCATTTAAGATAAATTAGTATCTTTACTCCTCAAAACACAGACAGTGCTTTTTTTATTTTGTTTTGGGGTAATTCTTGATTTATAGACAGTCAAGAATTTGTTGCTTAATTCTCCTTTGGTAATAAAACCTTTGGATATTGTTACTTTGAATTGTTTTAGACAGTCCATCAGCAAAAGTTCTCACCTTCTCTTCTAAAAGGCATTTAGCCATTTCGCATTTCATCCATGTCAGAAGCAATCATCTCTGGAAGACTTTTGAACTATAAACAATGAGAGTTTTAAACTTTTAACATCAGGGAAAAGATCAGCAACACACCCTAAAAGATATCCATTTCAACTCTCATGCGCCGTCCATAATTCTCCCTGCTACTGCCCAGCATGGTTATCTAGGATAACTGTAGTGTTTAAACAAGGGTGTGAGGTACTGGGTCAAGGAGAGTCAGGATGGGTTAATGTTTGTAAAGCACTTTGAACCAGACAAGCACTACACTGGTTCTATTGTGTCATGCATAAAAGGTGTTTTATTTATGAGTAGGAGGCCAAACAATGATAAATTAAATTCAAATGCTGAGTATATGTTGGAGGAGGGGTAGGGGGAAAGGAAGAGAAGGGAAAAAGGAAGAGGGAATTAGGGGAAAGAGTATTGTTAATTATAATTATTTAAAAATAAAAATAAATGAATAAATAAATGATTTGAAGGATACAGATCAGTACCAAAGTCTCACTGATTATCATCTTCCATCACATGAAAACAAACCATCTTTATCTATCCTCATTATCTGGACAAAGGAATTTAGAAGAGTTAGTTCTTGGCTTAGACAAAAGAATTTAGGGGAAAAAGCTAAGAAAAAAATAAAACCTTTACATTGAGTTCATAGAATTCTACATAAAAAGGGGATATAGAATATAAAATGAGCTTTGAATTAGGTGATCTCAAGGTCACTTCCAATTCTACTAGCTTACGATTTTGTGTTCTCTTTTATTCATTAGTTTCATTCTCTAAACCTCCCTAAGAACAATGGAAATGGTGATGATTATACATACAACACCTTCCTTAAAGTGTTATTGCAACAAAAAGGCTTCAGAAACCTTAAAATGCTATATCAATGTGTCATTACTATTATTGTTATAATTATTTCATAATGATGAAGAAGCAGACAAGTTGAATCTCTATCTGGAGGAGTCAAAGAAGTAATGGGCTCACAATGGGTGCCATCATTGGCAAAATTGATTATAATTAAATGAACACAGTGATCTGGAATGACAGAAATCACAAAATTACAGAATTATGGTGTTGGAAGAGATATCACTGATAACCCATACTCAATAGGAATCTCCACAATAACATACCCATAGGGTAGTCATATAATTTCTACTTTACAACCTCCAGAGAAGAAAAACCCATTAGATTCCAAGGTGGTTCACACTACTTTTGAATTTCTCCTCTCTTTCTCCCAAACTCCTAGAAACAATTGTCTGTACTTGCTGCCTCCAATTCTTCCCCATTTACTCAGCTTCTCAGTTCTTTGTTGTTCAAACCTCATTACTTAAATGAAACTGCTCTTCAAAGTTACCAGAGATCTCTTTATTGCTAACTCAGATGGTCCCTTCTCAGCACTCACTGTTCTCCCTCTATCTGCCACACACACACTTGATGCTGTCGACTAACCAGTCTCCTCTCTGACTTTTTATGACACTACCCTTTCCTGGTTCTCTTCTCACCTATCTAACTGCCTCCTTATCCATCTCCTTTGATGACTTATTATATCATGTCCTCTAACTATGGATTTCCCAAGATTCTATATTGCATCCTTTTATTTTCTTCCTTTAAATTGCCCCTCTTAGTAACCTCATCATTTCCATGAGTTTAACTGTCAACCTTATGTGGGTAACTAACAGATATACATGTCTAGCCCAGATCTCTGAGCTTCAGTCTCACAAAACCAATTGCCTAACAGACATTTTAACCTATATAACCTGGAGATAACTTAAATTCAAGATAGCCAAAAGTAAACTCATTATTTTCCTTTAACTAACTTCTCTTCTAAACTTTACTGCTTCTGTGAAAGACACCATCATTCTTCCAATGCCTTGGGTGCATAATCTCAGCAACTTCTTAGATTCCTTAGTCTCTCTTATCCACATATCTAACCAGTTCTCAAACCTTGCTGTCCCTTCCTTTATAACATCTGATGTTTTCTCTTCACTCAAACAGCTGCCACTGTAGTTCAGGTCCCCAACAGTCTTCTGCTCCTAATAGTTCTCTGTACCTCAGGTCTTACCATTCCACTCTATCCTGCACACTACTACCAAAGTCATTTTCTTTGAGTTCAGATCTCATCATGGAACACCTCCATACAATCAAATTCAGTGGCTTCATGTTGTCTCTAGAATAAAATATGACCTCCTCTCTTTAGCTTCCAAAGCCCTATATAACCTGGTCCCACCTGTCTTTCCAGCATCATTCATCCAGTTTCATCTCTCCTTTCCCTGTACTCTTCAATCCAGCCAAACTGGCCTTCTTTCTACTCCTCATTCACAACACTCCATTTCCCATCTCCATGCTTTTGTACTGGCTGTCCTTCATTCCTGGAATGCTTTCTCTCTTTGCTTTTGCCTCATAGAATCCCCCTCTTCTTTTAAGATGCAGCTCCTGTCTCTTCTTTTTCATGAAACTTCTCATTATTCTTCAATTTCTACTACCCTTCCAACAAAATTACTTTGTATTTAACTACTTTGTATGTATTAATAGTCACTAACTTTATATTTATGCTATATTTTATGTGTACTTGTTATTCCCATTATAATGTAAATACCTTTCAAGTCGAGATTGTTTCTGTTTGTTTGTTTTTGTGTCCCCAGTACAGTAGCTGACACACCATAGATGCTTAATAAATACTTGATTGATTGACTAATTGACTAATTGAAGTTTTTTCCTACATCAAGCTTAAATAAGCCTCTTGAAACTTCCAAGTATTGGCTCCTGATTCTGACTTCTGAAACCAAATAGAATCTAATCCCTCTTCCACATGCCAATCCTTCAAATACTTAAACAAAACTATCATTTTACCCAAGATTTGACTTCTTTAGGTTAAATATTCCAATTCCATTCAATCAATCATAGTAGGACTTGGATACAAAGCCCTTCGCCATCCTAGTTGCCCTCCTCCAAACAATTTCCAATTTATCATTGTACATTTGACTGCCAAAGTTATGGAAGATGAAACTTAATACAATATGTTAGATATAGTCTGACTAGGACTGAGAATAGAGGGTCTATCATCTCTCTATTCCTAGAAGCCATGACTCTCAATGCAGTCCAAGATTGCATTATCTTTACTAATTAAGCAGCCCTTCTCTTTACTCAGTCAAATTCCTCTACATTTGCCCTTGACTCCACCCACCTTCTCCAATCTTCTCTGGCACATTATTCCCTCAACTGCACCACACCTTCAGTCTCCATGTCTGCTGGTTTCTTCCCTACTACATTTAAACATGCCCCTAACTCTTCATGCTTAAAAAACTCTGAGTAACCTATAATATCCTCTGAAACTATTGTCTTTTGTCTCTACTCCCTTTATTAGCTAAACTCCTTGAAAAGGATTGTCTGCATCCATTTTTCTCACTTCCTCTCCACTTTTCAGTCTTTTGCAATCTGGCTTCATACCTCATCACTCAAATGAAATTGCTTTCTCCAAAATTACCAATGATCTATTAATTATTTCATTTTATGGAATTTTCTTAATCTTCATGCTTCTTGCCCTCTCTGATACATTTGATGATACTGATCATCCTTCCCTCTTGAATACTCTCCTTTTTCTGTTGTTGTTTTTTTAAACACAAACCTTGTATTTTCTTCCTACTTGTCTCATCACTCTTTGTCAATTTCACTTGCTGGATCCATATCCTTCCCCCTTGACTAGTATTCCCTGATGCTCTGTCCTTAGCACCCCTGTTTTCTCTGTCCAACATTCTGCCACTTGGTGACTTCATCAGCTCCCATTGATTTAACCATCATCTCTATGCACATGACTCACAGATCACTATAACCAGAGTCTCTCTCTTGAGCTCCAGTTCCACATCACCAACTGCATTTGGGCTATTTCAAACTGAATGTCTTGAAGATATATGAATTCAACATGTCTAAAACTGAATGAATTAATTTTCTTCCCCTCAAATATAGTCATCTTCGAAACATTCCTATTCTTATTGATGGCACCACAAATTTTCAATCTTTAATGTTGGCAACTTCAATGGTATCCTTAATTTCTTAATTACCCTAACCCCTCATATCTACTCAGTCGTCAAATTTTGCCGTTTCTACCTCTGCTGCATCTATTGCATTAATTTCTTTCTCTCTACACACATAGCTACCAGGTCTTTACCCCCTCAAACACGGACAAACAAAATGGCCTGCTCATTGGCCTCCCTCCCTCCTGCAAGTCTCTCTAATCCACAGACTACATAAGTACCCAAGCAAAATGGATGAATGTTTACAAAAACATAAATTGCCCAGATTAACAGAAGAGAAAATAAAATCCTTAACCCCATTTCAGAAAAAGAAATTGAAGATGCCATCAATGAGCTACCTAAGAAAAAATCCCCAGGATCAGATGGATTCACAAGTGAATTCTAACAAACATTTAAAGAACAATTAATTCCAATACTATATAAATTCTTTGGGAAAATAGGGAAAGAAAGAATTCTACCAAATTCCTTATATGACACAAACTGCCTAAACCAGGAAGAGTTAAAACAAAAAAAGAAAACTATAGACTAATTTCTATAGAGATTTGATGCAAGAAAAAAAAATTAAATTAAAACCCTAGAAAGAAGATTACACCAATATATCACAAAGATCGTACACTATAACCAGGTGGGATTTACAACAGCAATGCAGAACTGGTTCAATATTAGGAAAACTATTGACATAATTGACCATATCAATAACAAAACCAATGAGATCATATTATTATCACAATAAATGCAGGAAAAAAGCTTTTGATAAAATACAACATTCATATTAAAAACATTAGAAAATACAGGAATAAATGGAGCTTTCTTAAAAGTGATAAGGTAGTATTTATCTAAAACTATCAGCAAGCATGATCTGTAATGGGAATAAGCTAGAAGCCTTCAAAATAATGTCAAGGGTGAAGGAAGGTTGCCTATTATCACCTCTGTTATTCAATATTATACTAGAAATGCTAGCTATAGTATTAACAGAAGAAAAAGAAACTGAAGGAATTATAATAGGCAATGAGGAAATGAAGCTATCACTCTTTGTAGATGATATGATAATATACCTGGAGAATGTTAGAGAATCAACTAAAAAATGTTAAAATAATTCACAACTTCAGAAAGTAGAATATAAAATAAACCTACATAAATCATCAGCACTTGTGTGCATTACCAACAAAATCCAAAAGTAAGAGATAAAAAGAGAATTTCCATTTAAAATAGTTGCAGACAAAATAAAATACTTGGACTTCTACCTGCTAAAAGTCAGATCTAAATAAATTGGGAAAACATGTATTGTTCATGGGTGGGTTGAGTCAATATACTAAAAATGACAGTTCTACCTAAATTAACTTACTTTTTCAATACCATGCCAATCAACACACCAATAGAGCTAGAAAAGGGAATAAAATTCACCTAGAAGAACAAAAGATCAAGAGTATCAAGGGAATTAATGGGCAAAAAATGTGAAGGAAGTTGGCCTGTCTATAATAGATCTCTGTATTAGAAAGCAGTAATCAGCAAAACAATCTGGTACTGACTAAGAAACAGTGGTGGACCAGCAGAATAGATTATGTACATAATATACAATAGTAACTGACCATAGTAATTGAGTGTTTGAGAAACCCAAAGGTCCAAACTTTTGGGAAAAGAATTCACTATGTGACAAAAACTGCTGGGAAAACAGGAAAGTAGTTTGTCAGAAACTAGCTATAATTCAACACCTTATACCCTATACCAAGTTAAGGCTTAAATGGATATACGATTTAGACAAAATTTTAGCATGGACTATCTTATCTGTCAGATCTCTGAAAAAGGGAGGAATTTATGACAAAACAAAGGTTAGAGACCAATATGGGAAGTAAAAATGATAAATTTAATTACATTAAATTGAAAAAATTTTGCACAAACAAATCCAATGCAACCAAGATTAAAAGAAAAGTAGAAACTTGGGAGGGGGATTTGGAGTAAGTTTCTCTGATAAAAAGCTCATTTTTCTTTTTCTTTTTCTTTTTTTTTTCCCTTCATAGCATTTACTGCACATCTTCTAGATACCTGGAGAAATCATTTAACCTCACAATGTCCTGAATCACTCTCTAAAAACATTTGCTGTTCTGCATTAGTTTT
>CM053588.1:148610839-148638090 GCA_028646515.1 Pseudochirops corinnae | reverse complement strand
TGATGAGGGAGGAAGAGAAAGAATCTAGAATTTAAAGTTCTATGATCAAATGTTAAAAAAAAAAATATATATATATACACACACAATTATTATTATTATTATTATTATTATTATTATTATTATTATTATTATTATTAACTACATCCAACTGGAACTTAAGATACATAGGCACCGTGGTAGGGAGATCCATCCTGCCCTACCAGAAGTCAGAGGGACGATGGGGAAGGACATAGGAGAGAATAGATTTGGGGAGGGATTATACAATGGGATGGCTGTTTTGGGGTGGTGGGTAGGGGAAAGATGGGGAGAAAATTTGTAACTCAAAATCTCGTGGAAATGAATGATGTAAACTAAAATAAATAAAAGTTAAAAAAAAAAGAGTGAAATGAACAGAACCAAGAGAACATTGGATACAGTAACAGCAATGTTGTTATAAGAATAACTTTGAGCAAATTAATAATTTTGACTATTGCAAATACCCAAATTAACTGCAAAGGACATATGAAGGAAGATGCTATCTGCCTTCAGGGAAAGAAGTGAAAAATAGAAATATACATAGAATGATTTTGCACATATATACATATTTGTGTCTAATGGTGGCCATCTCTAGGGTGGGGAGGAGAGGGAAACAAATGAAAAAAGAAATTTGCAGGATAACTTTATTACATACTTAAAAGTAATGGCAAGTTGTACATAATAGATTTGTAGTTTTATGTGCAATCATTCTTTTTTATTATACTGTTAGAGAAATGCTTGTTTTATCCCATAAATTAAAAAAAAGAAAGGTATAAGATAAAAAAGTGCCCTTGCAATTCAGAATGAGTAGCATTGTTTGACCTATGGGTGGCTATGGGATTTGTCTAGTTACAGTGGATTTAGGCTCTACTTCAAACATGACCAAAAAACCCTCTGAGTATAGCAAAAATATACTCCCCCATCCCACTGAGAAAGCAAGAAAAACAAAACCTCACATTGTCAAGCAAAACAATTCCCAGTGTTGAAAATGTCCAAATATAATCTACATATGCATGTGTATATGTGTTTGTATGTCTGTATACATATATAAAATATATTAAAAAATTAAAAACAATTCTTACTCTAAGTCAATTACTTTTCTCTCAGGAGGTGAGTAGCATAATTTGTCATGAGTCTTCTGGAGTTATGATTGGTTGTTGGTTTGATCAGAGGTCCTAAATCTTTCAAGTTGTTCATTTTTATAATATTGTTATTATTATATAAATTCTTCTCCTAGTTCCATTTATTACACTCCTCATCAGATCATACAAGTCTTCCCTGGTTGTTCTGAAACCATTCCCTTCATAATTTCTTACAGCACAACAGCATTCTATTACATTCATATACTTTAACTTGTTTAGCTATTCTCTAAGTGATGAGCACCCCTTCATTTTCCGATTCTTTGCCACTACAAAAAGAGTCGCTCTACATATTTTTGTACCCAGGAGCCTTTTTTCTCTTTCTTTAATATTTTTAGGGTATAGTAGGATTGCTGTGTAAATTCATGGAATTTTTGGAGTTTGTGCACAGACCTATTAGGTGGAGAGGCAGAGCTGAAGTAGTGACACACAAAATTCAGTCACATTCATTTGGAAGTTCAGGGTCAGAGTGGAGTGAGTATGGTGACATCCAGTGCAATGACAGGCATTCTGTTATATGAGCTCAGAGATCAGACTTTGGTGTTGCAGGCCAGGTTCCAGAAGGCTTATGCTCATTAGAAAAAGAACCCTTATAGGGGTGGAGTGACTGGAACAGACTAAGGCTGCTGAGTGTTGTAGGGCTTCTGAGATCAGTGAAATGACAATGCAAATTGAACTCTCCTCTTCCTTCTATTATCTAGGCCTATACCTGGGAAGCATTTTTTTTTCTATATTATTTCTCTATTTCTTTAAGCTGTTTCATACAAAACTAAGATCAGTCATATTTTCATTACAATTGTCTTTCATTATGAATGTGGGGACAGAGAATACTTTGTAGCACAGAAGTAAGGAGGGAGAGGACAAATCTTTTCTGTCAGACTGCCAGAGTAGTAGGGAAAGGAATTGTTTTCTTTCACTCCTTCTCCCTCTCTTCTGCCCTCCCTCCCTCCCCCGAACATTTGAAAGATAATTTTACGGTTTTGACTTTCTCTAATGACTCTGGGAAGCTCTTAAAAAGAGAGATCAACAAGTCATGTGACTTGTGACCATTCATCCTTAGACCACTGAGTCATGAATCAGTTAGATGTTACAGAGTGGCAGGTACTCCTGTGATGCTTCAGGCTTCTGGACTGAAAGGAAAAGTAAAGACACAGACCAAAGAAAGATCAAGCACCCTGGACCTCACAGTGGTCAGAGCAAGGGGTGGTCTGGGAAGAATTGTGCCTTGGGGCAAAATTGAAAAATTCCAAAGGGTGGGGTTATTCCTTCACTTATACATCTAACCTTGCCAGATCATGCCACCTGGTGTTTACATATACAGAGCTAATGCAAGGTAACCTTAGAGAGGAAGTTAGTAGCAGTAGGGTAGACTGATGAAAGGCTTCTTCCAGAAGGTAGCATTTAAGCTGAGTCTTGAAGAAAGCCAAAGAGTGTAAGAGTCAGAAGTTAGGAGGGAAAGCATTCCAGACATAGGGCACAGTCAATGGAAAGGAACAAACCTTATTATGATGGAATTAAACTCCTCATACTAAACTCCATACAGATGAAGAGATAGTTTAAAAAGAGATGGGTTTATGTTCAATATATGAAAGATCACCTGATAATTAGAACTGTCCAACAATGGAACAGACTGTCTGGAAAGTCACTATGCTTCCATTCACTGGAAATATTTAAGCAGAGGTGATCATTTGTCAAGAATGTAAAAAAATTTCCTTCATTATTAGGGGAGTTGGATTAGGTGACTGCTAAGGTTTTTTCTACCTCTGAGATCCTAAAAATTTATGATTCTAGGAAGTTGGCAACTAATGACTAAGGCAGTTCAAGTCTCCAGATTTCCAACATCTCCAGCTAGTTAAAAGCTAAATGTATCAAAAGAATTTGCCAATGTATCATGAAACCACTGTTGGTAACTGTTGACAAATCTTAGATAATGAGAGAGTTCCAGAAAACTTTCCCCCTTCATTAAAAGAAAAGAAAGGACTGGGAAGAATGGTGGGAGAGTACCTAGAAAAATTCTAAAGAAGGTTATTTAACAGAAGGTTTATATGGAAAAGAAAAATAATCATAAATGTAGAACTAGAAGAAATCTCAGAAGTCATCCACTTCAATACCCTCATTTTACAGATAAAGAAATGGCGGCCAAGGAAAGTGAAACAATTTACCCAAACTTATAGAGGTAGTAAATATCAGAAGTGGATTGTAAACCCAAGGTCTTTGACTCCAGAGGGAGTGCTCTCTCCATTGTACCACTGGCCTCCCTTAGGAGTGGGCATTGATGGCATACAAGGGAAAATCTAGGTGCTATAAAACAAAAGGAGTTGCTAAACAAGTTATAATATATGATTGTGATGGAATACTACTGTGCTATAAGAAATGATGTGATTTTAGAAAGATGTGGATAAACTTGCATGAAATAATCAAGAGCAAAATGAGCAGAACCAAGAGAACATTGAATCAGTAACAGCAATATTGTTTTAAGAACAACTTTGAAAAAGTAAGTAATCGTGACTATTATAAATATGCGGATTAACTACAAAAGGCATATGAAGGAAGATGTTATCTTCATCCAGAGAAAGAGCTGATAAACAAACAAAAAGATAAATACACACATATACATGTACATATACATATATAATGATTTTACACACACATAAATATATATCTGTTTATATTTGTGTGTATAGACAAATTTGTGTCTAATGGTAGCCATCTCTTGGGCAAGGGGGAAGGGAAAAAAAAGGAAAAAAGGAAATTTACAAGATAGCTTTACTACACTTTTAAAAGTAATAGCAAAGTGCACCTAAAAGATTTGCAATTTCATGTGCAATCATCTTTTTAAGAAAAATTCCACTGTTATGGAAATGCTTGTTTTATTCCATAAATTAAAAATAAAATAAAATTAAAAAAACCCCCAAAGACATCAATTAAAAAAAAACAAAACAAGTGGACATTGAGTAAGTCCTTTAATGCAGCAAACATAAGTATTCAATATGTGCAAGGTACTACACTATGTACAAAGAGGATGAAAAATGACCTAGCTCTTTGTCTTGAAGGATGTTATACTATAATAAGGGGCTAAAATGTGTTCATAAATAAGTATGATATATGATGGAATGTGATCAAGAATGTGATAAGTATACAAGAGAGGTCCTTGGGTTACTAGATTGATGAATCAGAGGGAATATGGTAAACATGGTGTATTTTCGTTTCAGCAATATGTTTAAAAAAGTTTCTGATTTTCTCTTTGCAGTAGAAATAGGAAAATGTGTTTTGGATAATGGTAAAGTTATGTTGATTCAAAAACAGTTGAAACATTTCTCCCAAAAGTTGAAGATCAACCCTAGAGGCAGATCACTAGGCACATCCTATAGGTCTCTGTACTTGGCACTCTGCTATTCAACGTTTAAAAATCAGTGATTTGGGAGAAGATACAGAAGGCATGTTTATCATATCTGCAGATGATATGATTCTGGAAGGGATAGTTAATATGTTGGATAATAGAACCTAGATCTGAAAAGATCTTAGACTAGAACAGATGGGCTAAGACAAACAGGATAAAATTCAACTGGGAGAAATATGAAGTCCTATATTGATGAATCTCAAATGAGATAATAAATGTGAAGTAGCTTTCAGTAACTTAGAAATTGAGTTTTTTCTTATGTTGTTCCCAACAATCAGATGTTTACTCTTTCCTTTCTCACTATGCCCTGATAAAGATCAAACACACACATATAAAGAGTGAGATTAATAGAGCAATCTCAGCAGAATCTTGGAACTGAAAAGGTAAGAAAATTCAACTGCCTTCTGTTCATTCACAGTTTGGTTCTTGTGGAATGCCATTGGACTGCATGGGTCAGGTGATAGAGCCCATGCTGAAAGTATCCATGGAGGTAAGGCATGAATAAGGTCTACTATTGGAATGAGCACAGAACCAGAGCCTGAAAAAAATAAGATGAGAAATAAGATGGTGTGCTAACAAGATTAAAAAAAAAAAAAATATAGTACCTACAACAACCACAAAATTATAGACATCACTTTTTCCCACTTTGCATTTCATTACTACACTTAGTCAAATCTACATAATCAAGACCAAGAAGCATATTAGGAAATGAATAGTCCAGTTACCAGTTAAAGACATCAGCATCTTATTATTTCCATTTTTTCCACATTGATTCCACAATAATGATCTCTGAGTACTTGAAAGGATGTTGCTGCTGCTTCTTATGCTAACAAGTGCTGGTAGCTTTAAAAGGTACATATTCTCATAGACTTCATTTTCTGCCATAGGATATTCCTCTTGGAAACTTCACCATAGAATGAATCTGATCTGTTTCCACAGGATCAATGTTACTGATCATGTTTCTATTCCTCAAAGAAGTTACAGATATAATCAACAATATAATAAAAGAAAAGCTATGGCAACTTTATACCCAAATTTTCAAAGGGATCTATGATCTCATTGATATAAGAGTTTCCTTTCATGACAGAATTCACAACCCATCCATAAATTTACCACAAAGGGTCCATAAGATGTATTTGGTAGCTTCTTCATGTTTTTTTGACATCATGAGAATACCAGTACAGAATTTAGGCAATTCAATAGTTATCACTTGCTATTGGCACATGAGCAGCCAATTTTTTTTTTGATGCCATTGTTACAGTGGTAAGGATCAGTGTGATCTTGATCAATTTTTTTTAACCTCCTTGGGCTTCAGTTCCTCATCTGCTGAATGAGGAAGTTTGACTAGATGGCTTCTAAAGTTCCATCTAGTTGTAGTTGGATATAGGGTATTTGTTCTTGTTCTTTGTAGTGCCTTACTTGTCATGGTGTGGCAGTCTGCTCACAATCAACCAGTCAGTCAATCATTATGCTAGGTATACAAAGATAAAGATAAAATGGTTTCTCCACTTTAGGTGCTCACATTCTAATCAGGAGAAATAGAATGTGCACATATAAGTGAACACAAAATAAACACCAAGTAATTTCATGTGGAGGTACTAGTAGCTGAGGTTATAGGGAGAAATCTCACAAAGGTGATGGCTTGAGTTGAACTTGGAAGTAAGGTAGGGGTTCTAAGACTTGGAGTTTAGGAGAATGCAGGTATGGCAAATAGTATATGCAAAGACTTTGCAATGGGCAATGAGATGTTATATGTGAGGAATAAGATTAGGGCCAGTTTGGCTTCATTGAATAATGTGTGAAGAGAAATAATGAAGAAGAGGCAGAACCAAGATGGTGGATAAAGGCAGAAACCTAGCTCCCAGCATTTCCCTCCAAACACTTTTAAAATAATTTGTCAGATAGAATTCTGGAGTAGCATAACCAAGAAAAGATCAGGTTGACACATTTCTGCAGTCCAAGACAGCTTAGGAGGCCAGTAGTAGGAGAGGTGTGTGATATCAGGGTGGGGGGCTGGCACAGAGCACACTGTGAGCAACACTAGTGGTGGGTGTTGGAGGTGACTGCAATGGCAGCATCACCAGTAGCAGCTTTGGGAGCTCCCAATCCAGAGACAGTAAAGGGATTAGACAACTGGTTAGAAAGAGATCACAAGGGACCCTGAGTTGATATTGGGTGCAGGATCAAGTGCTATTTGGCAAATCTGTTGCTAATATGCAGGTTGCAGTTCCAGAGCAGAGAAGAGCACTAGTACTTGTGACTACAGAGAAATAGGGGTTCTTCCTGTGTAAAGACCAGGAAAGCAGTGACCACACATCTTCTGGGATAATACCACTTTGGAAACAATAAAAACTTGCAGGCCTCTGACCCTCCCTTCCTGCCCCACACTGAACTAGCTCTGAAAATAGCAGTGCAAAAAATCCAGAAGCTTGGGACAGTACCTTCCCACTCCCAAGTGAACAGAACTCAACTTTAACATAAAGTTCAAAGTCAAGAAATAGTCTATAAAAATGAGCAACAAAAATAACAATAGCAAAAGAAGGCCTTGGCCATAAAACACTGCTTTGATAAGAAGAGTAAGACACAAACTAAGAAGACAATAACATGAAAACAACTACAAGCAAAGCCTCAAGGGAAAAATGCAAATCGAACTGAAAACCAACAAGAATTCTTGGAAGAATTAAAGTAAGGGACAATAATGATAAAGAAAAAATTTGAAACAAAGTAAGAGAGATGTAAGAAAATTAAGAAAAGAGAATTAATAGTTCAGTAAGAGGCAAAAAAACACAAGAAATAATACTTTAAAAAACAGAATTGGCCAAATGATAAAAGAGGCACAAAAATCTACTGAAGAAAAGAATTTCTTAAAAAGCCGAACTGGACAAATGGGGAAAAAGTTTCAAAAATTCACTGAAGAAAATGATTTAAAAAAAATTAGAATCAGACAAGTGGAAGCTAATAACTTTATGAGGTACCAATAAACAATAAAACAAAATAAAAAGAATGGAAGAAATAGAAAAATATATGAAATAGATAAAGTAGATAGGAAAAAAAACAAATGACCTGGAAAATAGATCAAGAAGAGATAATTCAAGAATTATTGGACTATATGAAAGTCAGGATTAAAAAAAGAGCCTCAACATCATATTTCAAGAAATTGTAAAGGAAACCTGCCCCCAATATCCTAGACCCAAAGGGTAAAATAGAAATGGAAAGAGTCTACCAATTACCTGTTCAAAAAGATCCCAGAAAGAAAACTGCCAGGAATATTATAGCCAAATTCCAGAGCTTCCAGTTTCAAGAGAAAATACTTCAAGCGGCCAGAAAGAAACAATTCTGATACTATGGTTCTATAGTCAGGATCATGCAAGATTTAGTGACTTCCACACAAAAGGAGCAGAGGGATTGGAATATGATATTCCAGGGACAAAGGAGCTAGAATTACAGTCAAGAATCACTTACTCAGCAAAACTGAGTATAATTAATTTTTTTTCTTTTTGGAGGGGGGAGGGCAGCGAAATTGGGGTTAAGTGACTTGCCCAAGGTCACACAGCTAGTAAGTGTTAAGTGTCTGAGGCCAGATTTGAACTCAGCTTCTTCTGACTCCAGGGCTGGTGCTCTATTCTCTGCACCATCTGGCTGCCCCTGAGTATAATTCTTTAGGGGGGAAAAATGAATATTTAATAAAATAGAGTACTTTCAAGCATTCCTGATAGAAAAATCAGAACTGAATTTGACATTCAAATATAGGATTCAAGGGAAGCATAAAAAGGTAAACATGAAAGAGAAATTATATGGGATTCAATATGGATAAACTATATATATTCCCATATGGGAAGATTATACATGTAACTCCTAAGAACTTTATCAATATTAGTGTTATTACCAAACTTTCCTCTTGTTTAATTCTGGGCTCAGCTTGTCCATACAATGGTGTGTCTGTGAAAGATGCACACACACACACACACACACACACACACACTGTGATAGATGAGATATTATGGCTATCCATCTAACTGTCTACCATATCCTGGACAAGAGGTATTCTTCATCCTCTGGTGTTTCCCTGTATATATATTTATCACATTCTTCTGAGTGTTTATGAACCTTGTCCAGCAGACACAGCAATGGCCTAGCTTGCTGCTAATGACACAATGTTCTACACAAGCTGGAGCAGCTGGGAGATTTCCTTATCTATGGGGAATCCCTCTTCATCTTAAACTCCACGGAGCTGTGTAAAATCATGCTCTAAATTCTGTAAAATAGACATGAATCTATGATAAACATTCATTATAAAAGAAACCTCCAATGAAGGGTAACATTTCACATATCACATAACAAATTCAGTCATACAATAAATATTATGCTTTTAGTTAACCATGATATTGCTTGACTTCCTAGAATTTAGGAAGGTTTTTGAGGAGTGGTTTTAATGATTTTTCTATCTTTCTATTTTAATTCTGCCTTCTGTTTTTACATTAGTCATTATTCAATACTGGTTTTCTTTTTTAGAAAAAGCTGTCCAAAGAAATTTCAGTTGATGATGCCTTTATTTTCTCTGGATTAATATTCCTGTGGTCAACAGAAAACTTCAGAAATAATTTCCCTGACCACGGAGACATTACAGTAATAGATGCTCAATGGATACATGTTGATTGTATTAATGATGATGATAGCTAACATTTATATGATTCCTATTATGTATCAGGTACTGTGCTAAGCACTTTGCAGTTATTATCTCATCAACCCTGTGGGATAGAAGTTATTAGTATCCCAGTTTTAGAGATGAAGAGACTGAGGCAAAAAGTAGTTTCAATGACTTGCTTGGAGTCACACAGCTAATAAATGTCTGAAGCCTTGTTTGAACTCAGATCTTCCTGAATCTAGGTCTAGAGCACTATCCACTGTGCCATCTAGCTGATGATATACATATTACAAAGTAAGTCCTAGTATGTGGTAATTCACTTTGTAATCCATTAGACTCTAAAGTAGAGACTGCTTGGAAAATTAGAAATATTATAAGGCTGATAATCACAGAAGATAAAGAAAAAGTAACTTAACTCTTATTTTTCTTCTGTTTTCTATGTCAAAGAGAATGAACTTCAGATGGGAAAGGAGAGAACAAATATAGTTGTCAGAACTGAAAATCAAAGAAGATGATATTTTAAAAATACCTATATTCTCTAAGTGATTCCAGGTCACCTGGTCCAGACAAATTCCATTAGAGAGTACTGAAATAATTTTCGTTTATAGTGTAGTGGAAAGAAAGACACTCAGACTCAGATTCCGGTTCTAATACGTAATTTCCTATGTGAACATAGGCAAGTCACTTACTCTTCCTGTGTCTCAATCTGTGCAATAGGAATGCTAATAATTCACATTTATATAGTCCTTTAAGGTTTCCAAAGTGCTTTTGTCATAACCAGCCTGTGAGATAGGTAATGCAAAAATTGTTATCTGCATTTTACAGATGAGGAGACTGAGACAAATGATAAAAAGAAACTAAGTGTCTGAGACCAAATTCAAATGCAGGTCTTGATTCCAAAGGCTGAACCACAGATTGTGAGGAGAATGCTACAAAAACCTTGGGATAGTATTAAAAATGTAAAGAACATACATCTTTCTAATTCCCTGTTGGTTATTTTAGATCATAGGGTTATATCATAGGGTTCTAGATCTAGATATAGAAGGGGCCTCAGAGGACATCTAGTCTAACCTCTTCATTTTATAGATATGGAAACTGAGGTTCAAGGGGTTTAGTGACTTGTGCAAAGTCACATAGGTAATAAGTGTCAGAGAAGGGATGAATAACTATTTTCTTAGTTTTCAAAAAGAAATAGAATCCTAAAAACTATAAACTCATGACATTAATCTCCAGCAAAATTCTAGTAGGATAATTAAATGGATGGTTTGTGAACACTTGGAAAGAGGAATGAAGGTCACTATGAGCCAGCATGGGTTCATTAAGAACAAATCATGCCAGCTGAATCTCATTTCCTTTTTGGACAGGGTTATTAGATGGGCTATCAGAGAAATGCTTTGGCTTGGTATACCTGAATTTCAGCAAAGCACTTGGCAGCCTTTTGTGACAAACTTGCTGATACAATGGACATATGTGGATTAGAGAGTCATAGCTAAGTTTATTTAGAACTTTAAAATAATCTTATCAAAGAGTGTTTAATGGATCTTTGTCAAACTGGTGGGAGGTCTCTGGTGGAGTGCCTTAGGGATCTATGGCTGCAGTTGTTTAGTTCAATGTTTTTGTAAATTACCTGGATGAAGACATAGTTTGTACTCTTACTAAATTTTCAGATGCCATAAAGCTTGTGGGTAAAGCTAATTTAATGAGCAACACAATGAGCCCCCCCCCCCCCCAAGTCTCTTCAGAAATTTACTAACTATGGGGCCCTGGGAAAATCATTTTAAGCTCTGGATGCCTCAATTTCCCCAATTATAAAAGTTGGGATACTATTATCATTTATCTCAGGGTTATTGTGAGGATCAAATGAAATAATATTAGTATTGTGCTTAATACCATGTGTTTGGCACATAGCAAGTCCTTAATAAATTCTTAATTCCTTCATTCCTCCTTTCCTTCTTTTTTTCTTCCTTTCCACCAAAAAGATTTGAATGTCTAGAATGATGGGCTGAACAATATATAACTTATTTCAAAATTTCAAAATATCTGTGATTTCACCATTATGGACACTCTATCCATCAATAAACATTAATAGATTAGTAGATGGCTTTTGCAAAATGCTGAGGTAAAAAAATTATGGTCATCTGGTGACCTGCCTTCTTGTGGTATTCCTCTATGAACTTAAATTGATCCTTGGATAATAGACACAGTTCATTGATGGAAACCTTTCCAACACAGTAGGACTTGCTAGAGCAAAGTCTTGCAGTTACATGTAAAAGTGAATTGTGCAAGAAGAGGATGAGAGATGGGTTTGTGTTTAGACAATATTTCATATAAAAATGGAGATTTTGTAATACTGTAAACTCAGTATGAGTCAATAGTGTGACATGGAAGACAAAAATGCTAACATGCTTTATTTTTTTTAAAAACTAGATTTGTGAGCTCTTTTTACCTTTCTTTATATCCCCAGTTCTTAGGACAGTGCTTGGCACATAGTAGGTGCTTATAGACTGACTGACCAGACCTATGTTTTCATTGGTCTTGAGAGCTCCCAGTTAGGAACTTCCTCTACCAATTCAGAGGTCCTTTTAAAAAATATGGTCTTAAAGAGTATTCTGGGCCACTGAAAAGGTAAACAATGCACCCAGTGTCATCCACTCAGTGCATATCAAGTCTTTTTAAGCCCAGGTCTTTCTGGCTGTGAGGCCAGATCTCTGTTCATTCTACAACCTTAATCTTATGCTACATTGATAAAAGTATAGTGATACTTCCATTGGATCATGCCCTGATGAAACTATATCTAGAATGTTGTAACATAAGTACAGATGCTACATTTTAGGAGAGACAGTGACAAATTGGAGTATATCCATAGGAGGACAATCTTGGTGGTGAAGAGTTTGGAAACCATCTTCCATGAGGATGAGTCAAGAGAACCAGAAAGGGGAAGACAGCATAAGATATATTTAAAGGGTTGCAAAATGTAGGAGACATTTTACTTATTTTTCTATTTATATATTTGTTCACAGTAGGCAGTATTAAGACTAATGGGCCGAAGTTACAGGGAAACTGATTTTAGTCCAATATAAGGAATAACTTCCTAATTATTTGAGAAGTCACAATTAGCTACTTCAAAGGTAATGCATTTCAGGGACCACTAGGTGACACAGTGGATAGAGTACTTGCACTGAAGTCAGGACCTGAGTTATTAGATGTGTGACCCTGGGCAAGTCACTTAACCCTGTTTGTCTCAGTTTCCTAATGTGTAAAATGAGCTGGAGAAGGACATGGCAAACCACTCCAGTATCTTTACCAAGAAAACCCCAAATGGGGTCACAAAAAGTCAGATATGATTGAAAATGACTGAACAACAACATTACTCCCCTCATGCTATGTATTTTCCAGTCAGAATGGCCTACTTGCTCTTCACTGTATTTGACATATCTTTCTACAGGCTGCTCCCCAGACCAGAATGCAGTCTCTCCTTACCTCTGCCTCTTAGAATGAGTAGTTTCTTCTAAGGTTTAGCTCAAATGCTTCTTCCCACACAAGTCCTTTCCTAGTCTCTTGGATTATTGCCCTTTTCCATATTATTTTCCCCAGATTTTTGTATTTACTGATCTGTGTATATGTTGTTTTTCTATAATCTATTATGGAAAAAAGTACTATGTAAGTCCTTGGAGGGCAAAACCTTTTTTCTTTACATCCCCAAATTCTAGAACAATACCTGAGACATAGTAGGTATTTAAAAAGAGCTTGTTGAATTGAATTTAATTGTGTGCATACCTTGGCTAATTAAAAGTATAACGTGTCTCCAAAGTATTCAACTGGAAGGAAGTGACAGGATTTTTAAAAGCTAGCTATATGAGAGGCACTCTGAAAATTTGTAATGGACCTTGAACTCATGTCTTTCTCTTAGATTTCTAATGGAATGGTAATTCCCAAGATAGAGTTTTATCCTCATATCCTGATTTGAACAACATTGAAAATCCTAAGAAATTACTTTCTATTATCTTTCCTCTGTATGTTCAATACACTGAAGTAAAATAACTTCATGCTGAAATAAATTATCCTAAATATGGAACAGCCATTCAAATATGTGCATGATCAAATGACAGCAGTGTGGAGAAGGAACCTCAAACACGACTGGCATGTTTAAACATGCTTTCAGTTCCTCTGCCTTTGAGCAGTTCCTTCATTGTGAATATAAGAATAGTATACATCATTTTTCTGATGTAGTGTGCTGTGAATGACTGATCTGCTCACTTGCCTTTGGAACCATATAAAGTTATTATTCAATTGAGATAATAGAAAGTTATGCTGTAAACTTAAAGTGAAAGTTATTACCATTGTTATTCTTAGGGAAGGATAATACTAATCCTTCACCAAATAGAGAATATTAACAATACATCTTTCTGTGTGTGGCAGATAGATGGATCATACTTTATCCTCTTCTCAATCCCCTGGCTTCTTCTTCTTTATCCAGGAGCATACCACAGAGGAACATTTTGGACAGGTGATCCTTTTGATTATCTCTCAAAGAAGATCATAATCAACGCTCATAGAAATTTGTGATCTCATGGCTTGTTCCTTGTAGTGACGCAGATTCCATCCCACTTATCTGTGCCCTCTTTCTTCTATCACATATTTTACTGATGACATCCTTGACTTTTCTTCTTTGAAGTTCCTAATTTCTCTGATGTTGTTTCTTATTTACACTTATCATATACCTCTCTGGACCTCCATGGATCATTTCCCACCTAGCTGCTCTCCTGGATTTCATTATCTCTAGAAACTCATCATCATATGATATATAATCAATTTGGTGACCCAACTCATTCTTCCTCAGATAATTTCCCACCCTTGCTGCAGGACTTCATCATTCCACCATGGCAGGAACTCTCATCCTTTTTCAGCTTTTTTTATGTGTAGTATTCCCCACTAGATTGTAAATGCCTTGAGATTAGGGACTGTTTTATGCATTTCTTTGAACCCCTAGCTTATTGCAGAGCCTGGTGCATAGTAAGAGCTTAATAAATGTTTATTGACTCTGTCTCTGGCTCTGTGTGAAATATTAACTTCTAATTTTTTGGAGATTGTGGTATTGCATATCTTTCAACCATATAACGATATTGGAAGAATCACGGTGTGAAAAAGGTGAGTCTATTTCTGAGAGAAGTTTCAGATCATTAAAAGGGCTCTGTAACTTCCTGAAGATGATCCAACCTGCTCTGCTGTTACTGTTTAATTTTCAGCCCAATCACACCAAACTGGGATGATTTCTCTCTGGGGGTGGGTCGTGCATAGTTTCTCCTCCACAGCAGCATCTATGCTGCTAGGGTGAACAGAGGATGTCCAGTGTTATAATTAACAATTCTAGCACTCAGTGTGGGACACTCTGGGAAAAAATCCCCAGTTCTCTCCTTCCCCTACTCTGAATCCCAGCCAAGGCTCTGTGACTGTTTAACTGCAAATTTTTACTTACTTATGCATGAAATGGAAATAATTCATTTTATCCTATATGCACTAGGATTAAGAGAACTTGGTCAAGGTTTTCTGTAGAAGATAGGGTGTTATCTGGGACTTGAAGAAAGTCATGAAACCAGGAATCAGAGATAAAGGGGAAGAGATTTCATGCATGAGGGAGAGTGTGTGAAAATGCCCAGAGTTGGGAGATAGAACATTGAGGAACAACAGCAAGGAGGCCAGTGTTACTGGATTAAAGAGTATGGTGTGTGGGGTGTAAGATGTAAGACTGAAAAGGTGATGGTGGGGAAAGGTTACAAATGATTTTTAAATCCAGACAGAGGGTTTAATATTCCATCCTGGAAGTGATAGGGAAACATTGTAGTTTTTTGAGTAGGGAGGGTGACACGATCAGACCTGTGATTTAGGGATATCACTTTGACATTGAGTGGAAGATAGACTGGAGTGTGAAGAGACTTGTGGCACACAGACCAACCATCAGGCGATGGCAATAGTCCATGTGTGAGGTGATGAGCACCTGTAACAAGATGATGGATGAAAGTATCAGAGGAAAGAAGGGGACATATGTAAGAGATATTACAAAGGCAAAATTTACAGGCTTTGGTAACAGCTTGAGAGGAGTCGTAAGTGACATATGCTATAGCAAATTCATAGAGGGTATTTGTACCTGTAAAGCTGAAGAAAAATTCAAAAGTTGGATTGCAGTCCTTGGACTAATGTATTTCTAACCATGTGTTTTCTTCAGTCATCCTTCTAACAAAAGATACTAACTGAAATCAATTTTTTGGTTGCATATATAGTGAGAAATAGATATGATCTCAAAACAGAAAACTTCTCTTACATAAAGCTAAAAAGTTTTTGCATGAACCTAGAATATATGTAGAATAAGAAGAGAAACTGTGGAATGGAGGAAAAACTTGGCATAAAATATATTGGAGAAAAGCCTGATCTGTGAGATTTGATATGAAAGTATCAGAGGAAAGAAGGGGAATATATGTTAAGGAGTCATTCCCCCATAGATAATTGGTTTAAAAAAAAGACAGGAACAAAAATTTCAGAATAAGAAATGTAAACCGTTAATAACCAGAGGACCGTAATGAAACATATCTTCTTTTCTTGCAGAATGAATAAGGGACAATGGATGCGTAATGCTGCATATGCTGACAGATGCAATTGCCATATTGTTTGGTTCTGATTAATAATTTTTGACAAAACAAGGGATAGAGGAAATTATATAATATAAAATAGATTTTTGGGGGTTACATGAAATTGAGAAGCTTTTGAACAAACAAAATTAATGCATCTAGGATCAGAAGTAAAATGGTTGACTGGGAAAAATCTTTATATCAAATTTTGAGATGAGGATTTGAAATCCAAGGTATGTAGATGACTAACAAAAACATGTACAATTCAGTGTAAATTGAATAGAGGTAAGAGGTAAGAAACTTAGGAAAAATAGAACTTGCCTAAGGTCAATAGTTTCTAGACTATTTCCTCCAAGTTGGCACTCATATCATGGATTAGGTCCCCAAAGGATGGATACTACTTCTATATTCTAAGGTGGCCTGTGAGTATGTACTCCTAAATTATAGTTCCCACTCATGTTCTTCCCACTAAGAGTTAGCCAGTAGACACAATTAGTTCTTAGCAAATAATTTACTAAAAGATTATAGTATAACCAGGAGCTATAACCCATAAACCTGGTGTACACTCCTGTACTAATATACATTGTCCATGGGAAGAGTAAGCTCAAACTTTAGAATATAATCTTGGCTAGTCTCATTTATATGGAATACATGTGGACAAGGCTACTCACTCCTCTAGTACTGCAGGACCTGAAGGTCCTTTTTTCTCCTAGTGAAGTCCTCACAATGGCCAGGACTAGTTTTCTCTTTAGCCAATAACAAGTTCTCTTCTCTCTGCCAGGAGCCTCATTTATAGAAGCTGCTTCTAGCCTTGAGTGATTGTGTTTTTATATCTATGTCAGTCTCAAATATGTGTTTCTGTTCCCTCAATTGTGCTTCAAGGTCTCTTGAGCTACTGAATTTATCATCTCTTTTTGAGTTAGTAGCTCTAGTGCATGGCTACATGCTACTTCTCATGGCAAGAAACAGGGTGAAAATTTCCTCCTTCTCCCAAAGAGGCAAAGAGCTAGATTCTTCCTTTACTCAGTTGACTCAAACTGAAAAGACTATCTTTTAAAGATCACAGAGGGTATGACCAAACATTGTTTATTCACTGAATTTCTTCTCTCCTGACTCAGAGAAGTGTTCATAATTTATAAAAGGATACCTTCTTAATACATTAACCTCTTGTCTATAGATTATATTCTGTCTTCCTTTCTATCCCCTCTTTGGTCAAGGATTCTTCCCCAATACAGAACTGTAATGAAAGCTCTTTTCCTGTTTCTCAAACTTGTTTGTTATTTGACTTTTCACATCTAGGTCATGTCTCCATTTGTTGCTTATTGTGATATATAGTATGAGTGGTTTGTCTAAACATTTTCTGCCATACTACTTTCCAGTTTTATAAGTTTTTGATGAATAGCGAATCCTTATTCTAGTAAATGGAGTCGTTGGATTTCTCAAGCATGATGCAACTATAATTTTTTGCTTCTTTAGCTTGGGTACCTAATTATGTCCCACTAATGAGCTTTTCTACTTGAAAAAAAACAGATTCAGTTTTGATTATTACTGCTTTGTGGTATCACTTGAAAGCTGTTATTGCTAGTATTCCTTCTATCCTCTTCTGTCATCATACCCTCCATTATTTCCCTTGAGATTCTTGGTCTTTTGTGCTTTCAGTGTTGTCCCAGTTGTGAATTTTAGATTTTCATTTTTAATAAGGTAATTTGATTTTTCTCTCTCCTTTAAAATATCAGACTAGCTAATGATTTATTTTATTACTTAAAAACAGCTCTTAGTTTTATGTATAATTTTTTCCTTTCACTTTTGTTAATCTTGTCCTTGATTTTTCAGGATTTCTATTTTTCTGTTTAGTTGGGTTTTTCTATTTCTGGCTTTTCTAGTATTTTTTAAAAAGTTGTATTTACTAGTCATTAAATGCAATATAATTCCTCACCTATGCTTTTGTCACATTTCAAAGATCTATTAGGTTTTTTTCCTTTTATTTTCTTTGATGAATTCTTTTGTTTCTATAACTTGTTCTTTTAGCTATATTCTTTAAGATTAAGTTATTTAGTCTTCATTTAAGATTGAAATCTCTATTCAATGGTACTTCATTGACTTTAATTTTTATTGCACTGTGGTCGGTAAAGGAGTGTTTGATATTTCTGCTTCTCTACATTTGTTTATGAGGTTTTTATGCCCTGGCACATGGTTCGTTTTGGTAAGGGTGCTATCTATGCAAGCTGAGAATATGTGTATTCATTTTAAATTCCATTCTCTCATCACTGGGGAACTGTCCTATTTAACTTACCTAAAGTTTTATTTTGGTGATTAACTTCCTTCTTATTAATCTTTTGTGTTGGGTTTGTCCAGACCAGGGGTTCTCAACCTTCCCAATGCCTTTAATACTCATACATGGGCAGAGCAGCCTGGAGACAGAGAGAGGAGCAGGGTCTCGGTTCCTACAACCATTGGAAATATGTGTTTTCCCATGGTCTTAGGTGAGCCCCGTGAAAGGGTCGTTTGACTCCCAAAGGGATCGTGACCTACAGGTTGAGAACCACTGGTCTAGATCCATGACGGGGGGGGGGGGTATATTGATGTTCTCAAGCATAATAGTTTTGTTGTATATTTTTATCTGTAATTGATGAACTTTTCCTTTTGTGTCCTTAGTTTATGTATAATTTGCTACAGAAATATTATTTATTGATATTATTTCATTACTTATTGTGCATTTAAGTATAGTGCATTTTACCCTATTTATCTCTTTTAACCATGTCTATATGTATCGTTGATTTGTCTGACATCATGACTGCTAACCCTGATTTTTGAGTTCTCCTGAAGCATAATAAATTATGCTTTAGTCTCTCACTTTTAATTCTTTGTTAATCTTTATGCTTCAAATAGATTTCTTTTTAGCAATATATTATTTGGTTCTGTTTTCAATCCATTTTGCTATTCTTTTATTTTACATATGTTTATTCTATTTACCTTCACAGTTATGACTGTCAATTGTGTTATTTACCATGATTATGTTATCTTATACTTTTTTGTCTCATTGTACCCTTCCTTTCTCTTTACAAAGAGGATGCTAAAAGACAAGTTATAACTAGTGTTAGTTACACTAGTGATCAATAATTGAAGCAGTCTGCTTCTACTTCACTGCCCCTCTTTTCCTCTTGAAAGATCCTGATCACTGGTTCTTAAACTTTCCTTCTTTCCTTTTAATCTCCCATTTTTGATCTACTCTTGAAAGCTGAAGTTTGTTTTACTTGTGAATATTTACTTGGGACCCTATCCTCTCTTAAATTCCTTTTTCTATCCCTTCTGTTTTTCTGTTGATGTTAACAAATTGTTACACTTAAATGTTCATGTATGTATGTATGAGTGTGTGTTCAATCCTTCATTATCTAGTTCAAATAAAAGCAAGGCTCAGGTGATACCTGCTACCTTCATCCCTGCCTCTATGTTTTTATATTGTTCTTGAACATCCCAATTATTAGACATTGTAAGTTCCATCCCCTTCTTTCTTGCTTATTCTTCAGTGCATTTCTTTTCTACACTCTTTCATCTTTCCTATCTTAATATCTTCAGAACAGAAGAAAACTACCCATCAGTTTTTTTGCTTGTCTTCTTTAATTCTCAGTGTGACACTTGAAGACATAAAGATTTTGAAAGGACTCTTGTCTCTTCTCCATTATTAGAATGTAAGTTCTTCATCATTATTCAGCCCCTTATAAAGGCTCAAATATATTTACTTCTCTAGTTTTCACTTGACTACTGTGTTTGCACTTTAGTCTTTTGACTAAGTACTAAATTATTCCATTAAATATCCATCTTTCCCCCTATAGGATTTTACTTAAGGTAAGTTATTATGGACTATGAAAATTTTCTTTTGCTTTTTGAAATATAGTATTACAAGATCTACTCTCTTTTATGTAGTAGTTGCTAAGTCTTGTGTGATCCTTACTGTGGTTATTTGGTACTTTGTTTTCTCTCTAGCTGTTTGTAATATTTTTTTTTTCTTTGATCTGGAAACTCTGGGTTTTGCCTGTGAAAATCCTTGTGGTTTGCATTTGGAGTTTTTTTTTAGGTGACTAGTAGATTCCCCCTCCCCTTCCCAATCCCCATTATTTCTTTGCTTTCTGGTTATAGCAAATATGGGTATTTTTCATTTATTATTTCTTGAAATATGATTTTGAAACAGTTTCTTTTGGTCCTGGTTTTCAGGGAGCCTAATAATTTCTTTTTTAGTTCATTTTTTTTTTTTTTTTTTGCTTTTTGGAGGGCAATTGGGGTTAAGTGACTTGCCCAAAGTCACATGGCTAGTAAGTGTGTCAAGTGTCTGAGGCCGGATTTGAACTCAGATCCTCCTGACTTCAGAGCCACTGTGCCACCTAGCTGCTCCTTTAGTTCATTTTTCATTTTCATTTTTCAGGAAACAAATTTTCATTTAAAAATCTCTTCCTCCTTTATATCCTTTCATCCATTAAACAATTTTTAAAAAATCCTCAATACAAATCTAGTCTGGCAAAACAGATTTCCACATTAGCCACAACTAAAAATATACATCTCTTTCTTCATTGTAAGTCTATCACCTTTCTGTCATGAGTTTAATAAGTATCATTCTTTGGACTTGCAGTTTATCATTTCATTGATCTGAGTTCTAAAGTTTGTCCAAGTTATTTTTCTTTATATGTTATCATTGATCAAATTATTCTGCTAAATCTTACTTACTTACTTAGCTCTATATCAGTTCATATAAGTCTTGCCAGTTTTGTCTGAAATTGTTTATTTCATAATTTCTTACAATACAATAATATTCCATTGCATTCATGTACCTCAATTCCTTAATAGATGGATACTCCCTTTGTTTCTAATTTTGGCTACCATGAAAAGAGCTGCTATTCATATTCAAAGTTGCACATAAATCTCTTTCTTCTTTATTTTTTTGAGCTGTTGTTTGTAGAAAGCCAAAATATTTGATTCTTGGGGATCATTTCCTATGTAGACGTCCTTGATAATTGAGGCTTTGGCCTCCAAGCCTTGAAGCCTGCTCTGGAGAGCATCCTTTGCTATGTGAATGCATTTGATAGGAGTTAACAGACTTTTCCCAAGACTTTTTGGCACCTATATAACAAAGCCTTATCTTATTCTGAGCTACTTCCAGGATATGACAGACTATTTCAGGATATGACAGATGAAGCTTATTGATAAGAGTACTTGAATCTTTGTGTGCTTGATCTTTAAAAACCTTGTTCAAAGAATTATTAAATGGAATTCATGGTTTTTCCTTGAACTACCCACATGGTCTGGTCATTTCTTATTCATATCTCCGATCACGCTTAAATGCTGGACGCTGAGCAGCCCATGGCAGTTGTTCTAAATCCAATTTCTGTTAGACTTCTGTTCGGTTTTCAGAGCAGATATTGTTAAATGGTGAGTCCTTGCTCTAGCAACTGGGGTCTTTGAGCTGATCAAATATTATTCTACTGTTTCTTTGCTTCTGTGTTGTGTACCTAGTCTTTTCTACTGACTGACCTCTTAATTTTTTTAAACTAGTACCAAATAATTTTAAATGGTTACTGTCTTATAGTATAGTTTGGGATCTGGTATGGATTATTTTCCTTGCCTAACTAGCTATACTGGTTAGCTACACTGCTATCACTGATTAAACGGAAATTGTTTTCCATTGGCTGGATCAATTCAAAGCTCCTCCAATAGTACATTAGTGTATTTTTTTTTCCTGTAGCCCCTCCAACATCTGTTATTTTCTCTTTTTGTCATCTTTGCCTGTCTTTTAAGTGTGAGATAGAGCCTCAGAGTTGCATATCTCTAATCATTGGTGATTTAGAGCATCTTTCACATGGTTGTTGATAGTTTGAGTTTCTTCCTTTGATAACTGTCCTTTCATACCCTTTGGCTATTTATTAATTGGAGAATGCCTCTAATTCTTATAAATCTCAATCAGCCCTTTCTTCCTTCTCTTCCTTCTTTCCTCCCCCCTTCCTCTTTTTTTCCCTCCCTTTCTTCCTTTCTCCCTCCCTTGTTCCTTTTCTCCCTCCCTCCCTCCTTGCCTGCCTTCCTTCCTTCCTTCCTTCCTTCCTTCCTTCCTTCCTTCCTTTTTTCCTTCCTCCCTATACAGTAGAGTATACTTACATTCTGGGGAGAAGGAAAACCTGTCCCTATGTGTAATTTCCTCCTCTCAAAGAAAGGAGGTGGTTACTTGTGCCGTAAGGACATGGTAAATTGCATACACTTGTCCAGGCATCCCAAGAGGAAGCTGACAAACCTCAAGTTATTGACCATATTCTACCTTTGAATTTTCTCTTCTGAGAATAGTTCAGAGACTAGAGATCCTGAGGGCAGACTTTTCAATTTCCACAAATATTGTCAACAAGGGCATGAATAGCTTTCCTTTAGAAGCACATGGCAAACACAAGATATATGTGTCCTTACTTTACTCAAGGAAGTAGATCATGAATAATGTTCTCTAAAACATCAAGTCCTATGTAGAGGGGGGAGAGGAATTTGAATTCCCTGGATAGCGTGAGCTCAAAATCTAGCTATTGAGTCAGAAAAGGAAGAATTCCTAGATAATACCTTGTGGTTAATTCCAAATTTAAGAGTTATCAAATTAAATTCCAAATATTAGACCTTGAGAAACAGAGGAATTTCCTCATGAAGCATGCTCCTTGAATGAGGAAGCATATTGTTTGTATAGTTCCTTTGAAGAATCCTTGGAGAGCAAAGACAGTGAGTTATTTTGACAGTGAAAGTTCCTCACCAAGGCAATTACTTATTCAGTAGCACTCAAAGTATGTTTACTTTCCTGGGTGTCTAAACCACAAGGTGGTAGTGCAAGTCTTTGGGGGTACTCTGTAAGACTGTTGGAAAGATACCAGAATGTTATAGTATTGTCTTGATAGCACCTGTAAATTAAGCTAACATTTGAGGAGCTCAATTTGTCTTCTAAGGCTTTTTGAGAACTTTGAATAGAAGGATCAGGAAATTGTGTTTTATTTGGTAGAAAATGGGAAGTTGCAGAAGCTTTTTTTCAGTAAAGGAGTGCCATGATGAGAGAAATGCATTAGGAAGATCACTTTGGCACCTATGAGAAAGATGTAGAGGCAGAAAAATAATTTAGAAACCTAGTATAATAACATAGAGGGAAAAACAAAGGCCAGAACAAGGGCAATTCTAATGGGAGCTGAGATGATGGGAGGGATCTAACACATATTGCAAAGGTAAGAGACAGGATTAATCAAGTGATTCAGTGTGAGGGGTGAGATAAATGGAAGAGTTTAATAGCTCAACATCTCTAGCCTCTCCACTTCTTCAATCCATTCTTCATACCATTGCCAAAGAAATCTTTCTAATGCACAAGCCTAAGCATATCACCTAATAACAAAAATAACAGCCATAATGATAGCAAGCACTTATATAGTGCTTTAGGGTTTTCAAAGTGCTTTACAAATATTATTTCATTTTATATTCACAATAACCCTAAAAAGAGATGTTATTATTATTCCCATTTTACAGATAAGGAAACTGAGATGAGGTTCTCACTGCCTAGGCTCACACTGCTAGTAAATGTCTGAGGTCAGATTTGAACTCAGATCTTCCTGACTCCAAGTCCTATGCTTTATTTGCTGTGACTGTTTTAAAATCATCAGTAGGTCCCAAGGATGGAAAGAATAAAACTAAAAACTCTTTGCTCTGACATCAGAGTTCTTCCATGGTCTGTGATTTTACTACTACCTTTCTTCTGGTTAATGCTTCAGCCAAACTGGGTTATTAGGTGTTCTTTGATGTTACACTATTCTTTGTCACCCTTATTATTGAGGAAAGATCTTTTTCCTATCACTGGAATATATTCCCTGTATATCCCTTGACTCTGGAAATCCTCCCCTCCCTTATGAGTCCCAACTTAGGTATCATCTCTTCTTCTGCCTTCCATGCTCCCCCCAGTTACAGGAAATCCCTTCTTCAGGCCAGTTCGTCCGTCAGATCCCTCTTGTTGACTTTTGTCATTCTAGTTTATATGATATTCATTTGTTTGTAAGACATCTCCTACTAAATTGAAAGTCCACCTCCCCACAGCAAAGAGAACTCCCACTTTTTAGTCTTTGTACCTTTGTAAAACAATGCTTTACATATAATAGACAATACATTTTAAAAAAAATTTGAATTGAGTAGATAGTATTTGCAAGGCAAAGAAAGTATGAAAATAAGTTCCATAAGAAAATAGGTGATGATGGGGTGAAGAACCCAGTAAGCATACTGTTCACCATATATCTTCTTACTTAGCATACAGGTAGAAAATTAAGATGCTTCTAGCAAGTCTCCACAGAAGAATCTCAAGTAGGGCATCACATAATTTGAAGTTAGCAGCTTCTTGTATGAGCAATGGAGGCATTACTAACCTATTCACCTGCCTGACAACAAAGATTATATGTGGCTGGGAGGAGAGGAAGAGATAAAAAGACCAAATGGAAAATGCTCTAGAAAGTAGGAAAACAATGATATGAATGGAAAAGGGAAAGTGAAGAAGGAAAGGGAAAGCAAGAAAGGAGAGGCAGTGTGGCATAGTGGTATCAAGTGGATCCAGGTTCAAGTTCTGCCTCTGATATATTTGACTGTGGATGAGTCATGTAATCTATCAGTGACTATCAATTATCAATGAGTTGCCAATTTCTAGCAATGATGAAAGTTTCCACACTAGGAATTCTATACTCTGATGAAATCACACATGTGGATCAAAAAATAAGAGATGAGAGGTAGAGTTTTAAAGTAGTAAGATCTTAATAATAAGAAGTTTAAAGTTTTTATAGATAACATTGGGAATTTTTCAAACCAGTGAAGTGAATTGAACATTGAGGTAATATCCTCAAACCTAGAATGCAACTTTGCATACAAATGCTTATTAAATATTTGTTGAATTAAATTTAACCCAATTAATAACAACAGCTCGCATTTATATAACACCTATTATGGTCAGAACACTGTGATAAGCACTTTGTAAATATCTCATTTGATCCTTTCAACAACTCTGAGGCTAGGTGCTAATATTACTTCTATTTTTTTACAGTTGAGAAAACTGAGGCAAACAGAATTTAAGTGACTTGTTCATGATAACACAACTAATAAGTGTCTAAGGTCAGTTTTGAACTTAGGTCTAGCCTGACTTGAGGTCCTGTGCTTTATCCATCTAGTAGCCTTCACTAGTTTTACAATGATAAAATATAATAATTATGGGGATTTGAGAGTCATATTTTGTACTGAGAGAGATGAGGAAGCCCAGAGTTGAAGACTGAAAGAAACAAAGGGGAAAGTAATGAAGGAGCAGATAGGAGTTTTTATAAAAGAAGGAAAAGAAGCACATGTCATACACATTCCAGGGTAACTATCTTCAGTGAGGTTAACTTTTCTACATTTTAAGGAATCTGTAAAGTCAGGTATGTGGGATTTTGTGGAGGAAAGCTTTCATAAACTGACATGTTCTGTTTTTTGGTGAAATATTTACCCCATGAGCTAAACATATATGGATCAAATTTGGAATTCGTTATTTTGTGTCTGAAACATTTATTGTATTAGCATCATTGAAAGGGGTGAAAAATGAAAGGATTCTCTAAGAGCTTGTAAGTGGGAAACAGAAGGATCAAAGGCATACCCTAGCTACATGTTCAGTAAATAGAGAAGATAGTGATAATGGAATAGAGATGAACAGAGGATAGAGTGTCTCATAAGAATAAATAGTGATTTTTAATGTCATCACTGACTTCTATAATTACTAAGTTTAAACCAAAGAAGACAGATGTCAACATATTTGGTAGCAAGCACAGGTGAATGGGGGAAGAAAGAAAGAGAAGGCATTACAATAGCATTTTACAGAGGGCAGTTGGTAGCCTGGGAAAGGGGAGGGAGAAACCAGTAAGTTTTGGAAGCAGTGTCTGTTAGAATTGATTTCCTCCCACTGGGTGGAATCTTGTGGGAAGATCTAAGTCCCTATTTGTAAAACAAGGCAGTAGCATTATATGATTTCTAGCTTTCATAATTCATGAGCCTGTGAAAAAATATAGGGTCTCTGTTTTCATCTGTACCCATAAAAAGGACAAACACGTGAGAAAAAGGCGCATAAATTGTAAAGAAACATGAGAATTAACACAATGGCAATTTTACTAAGTGACATTTGGTTGTTGTTATTTTTTTTTAATATTGGTGACATTGAAAGCATAAGATGGATTCCCGAAGTAGAGAGGGGAGAAAGCTTTGAGAAAGTCAATCAAGGATGAGGAAAAGAGATGTGGTAAGGGAAGAGGAAAAGAAGGCAAGAGACCAGAAGGGAGAGGGCAGAAACAAAAAGATGATGGGTATAGGAGAGCAGTGAATGCCTCGGGAGAAAGATAAGTAAAGAACTTAGGGGGAGGTTTAAGGGGTAAAAGTAGCTAAAGGGAGGGTGAAATACGAATAGAAAAAAAGAGAACGAAGCTATGAGAGGAAGATCTTGTTAAATCATTTCTTTAAATGACAGTCATGAAGTTTAAAACAATAACAAAGTTTCATGAGCTTTATTACAGAACCCAGAAATGGTTCCTGCTCACTGAGGGCTCACAATCTAAACTTAGACTGAAGAATGCTCCTGTTGACAGAAGGGAGATTCCCAGTCTTACTGCTCCTCTGTAAATGTGTCCAGATTCCTCCCAAAGCACAATGATACTCACATATGTTACCCACTCCTCCCACCGCCCAAGTCATGGGAAAAAAGTCCAACAACACTGAATGCAAGTGGTCCAGCAATGTCCCTGTTTTCTCTAATGCTGGCCGGGTGTCTAGGGTGATTACTGAAAGCTATTGGGGTGGTTTATGAGAGCTGACACTTCCTGCTCAGCTTTTATCAGCCACTGAGCAGTTATCGTTAACAGTCTGCCCTGTACCATAGTTGATGTGACTGTTGTAAATACCACTACGGTGGAGAGCAATTATGCTTCATAAAAAAGTAAGCAAGAGGCACTGAACAGCTAATCCAAGAAGCTCGCTGACCCGGCACTGCGGAAAAAGATGTGGGTGAGGGAGGAAAGAGACGATCCGTCCATCGTTCCACCACCCCCTCTCCAACTCTACCCTATGCCTTACTTCCCTCCCGGTGGCCCTCCGCAGCCCAAAACCCTTACATCTCAGTCAACCTGCGTGGGGGATAGGGGTGTAAGGGAAAGGTCATTCTAGGTCACGGGCACCGCCAACGCCCAAGAAATCTGCTATTTCACTCCCTGCTCTTATCTTCCAGCAAAACCTGCGTGTCCCTGGAACATCCAGGACATCTTCCTGTCTCCTGATTTTGGGGGAGTAATAAGGTGGAACCAAACTCCCCTCCGAAAAGCTCTCTCTCTCTCTCTCTCTCTCTCTCTCTCTCTCTCTCTCTCTCTCTCTCTCTCTCTCTCTCTCTC
>CM053588.1:148512694-148607694 GCA_028646515.1 Pseudochirops corinnae | reverse complement strand
AAACTTAAAAATACATTCAGCTTCCTGAAGGGAGTGGTTATTATCCTGTACCCAAAATAAGAGACAGGTTTCTTCCTTTTTTTAAAAAATGAATGCTTATTTAAGTAAACTGCTTGAATTGCAAATCTACTGTATTGTTTATTCCTATTGTAAGGTCCGACTGAATGGCCGATGGGGCTAAGGGACTAAAGTCATATTTTAAATTCAGAGTGGTAGAGTCAGAGGCGTGTGGGGGAAATTACTTCTGGAGGGCATAGGGTTAGAAAAAAATGTTTGTGCTTCCAGCTATCAACTTAAGATCCATACTCTTTAATTATCATAAAATGCAGAAAAAAGTGGGTTTCGTGTGTGTGTGTGTGTGTGTATGTAAAGCTGTGAGCTAATTTTAAAGAACATTCCGAAGATTTCATTTCCAGAGGACGCTATTTGTGACTCAGCATTGAGGGTTGCAGACTGGAGGTCTCGTGGCTTCATCCACTTTTAAGTGCCTGCACACACACACGTGTCAAATAGGCCTGGAGCTCCTGCTGGTGCAACATTAAAGACCCAACAAGATGATTTAAAATAACTGAATCACAGTGTGTGTGTGTGTGTGTGGGGGGGGGGGTACTCCAATTATTTTTTCCCCTGTCTTTTATTAAATAGAAACTAAGCTCCAGTTTGGGCAACCAGGTTGTTAGAAGGAGTTAACTTCTGAGTGAACCCACCTGACAGTACTTAAACTAGGTCGTAAAAAAGAAAGTCCTGCGGTGATCCAAAACTCCCGCTCCCCCCCCACCCCCAGCCAGATGTTGAACAAGCTCTTCACTATACGTTATTGCTTCGTGGGTTGTAGATGATGCCAGTCTTGTGAGGGATGGTAGCCAGAGGTCTCATTGTGGAAGGTTCAGAGTCTGCAAGGTGAATTCACCGATATGATATAAAAGGCTCCATTAGGATGTTCTTCAGCCGCTTCTGCCAAAAGGGATTTTCTGAGCCTCGGGACACACGGTCCCTTCTCCGCCGCCCCCTCTCCCCGTCAAGGGAAACACCATCAGTAATTTTGAATTGTAGTTCCCTGCTTTGCAAAATATCTTTTGGACTATGCAGTTGAAAATAGCTTTCTTAGAGAGATGAAAAAAAATTGCAGCTATTGGATGCTGCAGAGTGGAGAATAAACTTTACGGAAAGAGACATTAATGTATGTCTGTTAAGGGGCTGCCACCTTGCTTACAGCTTAATACTACAATCCCTGGGAGTGGGATACGTGTGTGTGTGTTGTGCGTGAGCGGCTGCCTACCTCTAGGGACCTAAGCTGCTTCCTTTTCCGTGGGTTCGGAAGCACTTGGCACGGAGATCAAAAGCTGCAGTTAACCACGGAGGAGGTGAGACGTAGCTGGCGTGCCTGGGAACCCCTCTCCGTGGGGTTCAAGTTGTCCCTAGCAGGTGCCTGCTCTGTGCACGGCTGCCGCCGCGCGGGGCCACGGCTCTCGCGCTCTCACATTTACCGGCACCGCTACGGCATTGGCGGCAGCAGCAGCATCAGCAGCAGCAGCAGCAAGGAGTTCCGCGGGGTCCTAAACGCAGTCCGCTCCCACTCCACTTTTCTCTCTGTCTTCTAAGTACCATCAGCTGCTGCCGTCTAGTACCGTAGTGACCGCATATTTGAAACATCTATTTTTAAAAGCAGATTTCTAAGCAACATTGGGGCAAATGCCTTTTTTTTTTGCTAAACTTTTAGTGTCAGCTCTGGTTTCTCTTTTGTGTCATTCACATTAGATGAGTGACTAATTCTCTAACTATAGGCTATATACACGAGGCTTGGGGGGTCCTCCCTTGCTCCCCTAACCCCGGCCAGGTTCCTTTCACCTCGTTCTGAAGGGCTTGACACATAGTTAAAGGATTCCATCTGCCTGTTCAGGGAGCTTTTCGCTGGGTCCTTTTTGCCGCGGTGCAGGGACCTGGGGCTTGGGGGAGGGGCATAAAGAGAGGAACTGGGTTTGGGGCGGAGGTGGACAAAGGGAACTGGAGGAGCTTCCTGGAGATGTGGGGATGCTACTGTCAAAACCCTTTCTGGGATTACAACTCGTTTTAGTCTCCCACTGTGGAAAACTTCGGCGGCCTGGAGGTCAAGCTTTTTCTCTGTCCTTCTTTGACCACCCACCTCTGCCTCAGTGTTTCCGCCCCCTTTTGTAGAATGATCCCCTTGGGACGGGAGACTGCCTTTAATGCATCCGGTTTCGTTGGGCAGTGTAGGTTTTGTTGTGTGTATGTTAGCCAGTCTGTCTTGATAATGCAGAAGGTGGAGAAGCCTTTTGGAAAGCCCCGCACCCCACCTTCAGTACAATTCAGTCTCAGCTCAGTGAAAGATGATTTGCTCCAAACGTTGTCATTCCTTCCACTACCCTTGAATAACTAAGGCCCTACTCCACCTCTGTGCGTGTGTGCATGTGTGTGCACACGTGTGTGTATGTATGTGTAAAATATATAGCAGTATAGGCTATCTGGCAGCTGCTATGGAGTCATTGTCAGTTCAGTAACTCTGTAATAGGGTTCGGGGTGGAAGTGCAGGGGAGACTGGGATGGGGAGGAGAGGAGTGTGTCTTGTGTCAGCAGAAGAGTACTGCAGGCACAGCATTAAAAAAAAAACCCACGAGAAACACTTCGCCCAAGAGGTGACCTCTTCCTCTAAGACCTGGCTGTCGGTGCAATCAGGGTGACGGCTACATCAAGGGGAGAGAGACAACCGGCCATTCGGAGTTGAAGCTGAAATCATGGGGTTGAGAAGTGGTGGGGGTGGGGGCTTCAAGGAGGTCGGGACCACTGCCAAGCCGCCTTGAGGAGGAAGAGGATGGAGAGAAAAGTAGGCAGCCTTTGTGGTTCTTCCTCCCCCACCCCAGGTGGGATGGGGCTAGTGGTGGTGGTGTTGGTGTACGGGTATAGGAAGGATGGTGGGCTCTCCTAGGCGGGTGTGTATTTCTTAGACGCCTCAAACTAGGTGCAGTCCCCTTCCTCTTTAGTCTCGGACCCCTTCACATTCACTCTTTTCAAATGAATTGAATAGGTGTCTGTGTGCAGTGGGGGAGGGCCAATGAGGCGGGAGGGTTATTTAAATCTCTGATCTTTCATCCGGTTAGGTTTCTGGGAGGAATTGTACTCCTGGGTGACAGGAACCCTGCCGCTGTCTCATGCTGCTGCTGCTGCATATCCCAATAATAGCAACTCTCTGCAGAGAGCCTTGAGCAGAGTCTTCTTCCCCTACATGTGACAGGCGCTTCCCTTCCTGGAGTGAGAATGAGGACCCGATTGAAGGGGGGAGGAAGGCAAGAACGGAGAAGTGAGAGGGTTGAGATTCTGCTGCAATTTCTCACACCTCGAACCTCCTAGCTTGCCCGACTCTTTACTCTTCTTACTCCACTCCCCATATCTGAATCCTTGGAGACCTTCTCCACCTCCTCTCTCATTCCCTTCAGTGGAGGAGGATAAGGGGAAGGTTCCTTCCTTGACAAAAATAGAAGGTGCATTTTTCACTTCGGCTGTATCTCCAGACCAGGGAGGAGGAAATCTCGAGAAAAAAAAAAACTGCCTCCACACAGCTGCAGGGGATTGCTGCTCATGCTGGCAAGCCTGGTGGTGACACAGCAGCAGCAGTGCAGGGGACACTAATCCTGGCAGAAGCTACTGCTGTGACAGCAGTGGGGCTTAAATTGGGTGGGGCCTGGAGGACTGAGTTTTTCTTTTTGGTGTCTGTGTCTCTTTGTGTATATTGGGGGCAAGGTGAGACAAATTAGGAATATAGATAAGGAACTCGAGAATATAGGTAAGAAATTTGACATTTTACTTTCGATTGATGCCCTGGGGGAAAGGGGACTTTTATAATAATTTTTAAAAGATACTAGAGTCTCCCACAGGAGAAGAAAGAAAAAGAGAAATAATGTCAGGACCAGTGCAAAGCAATCCCCAAAGTGTTTTAACCCTTACCTGCTACTTAGTCTACAGAATTTCTAGAGACCCAGTTGAGGTTGAAACTAGTTAGGTGCTAATTTTCAGGAGAGATGGTTGTACTGCTGTTACTGTTATGTCAATTAATGTAATGGAGGTAAAGAAGAGTTGAAAACTAAGGGAAGGAGCACCAGTTAGGTAGGCACCATTGCCAAAGTCAAGGACAACATGTTCAATGAAGGTTGCTTCAAGGGGAAGAGGATTGATTCAATAGACATTAAAATTTTTAGGAGAGAGCAGAAAATAATTATACTCCCCTCCTGTATTCTGCCATGTTTCCCCAAGTTCCATATGGCTGGTCATTCAGTAACTTCCCAGCTAGATGCACCATACTTAGGACCTGTTCTTATGATTGCTTTTGACTCTCCACTCTCATGAATAAATTGTAAGTTTAACTTCAAATTGCTCTAGAAAACTGTTTTGTAAACTTTGTGAAAAGAGTATACTTCTCATGGCATTGTAGCTTACTGACTGCTTTAGCTACCAGTTTGGACTTACAATATATCGCAGGGTTTGTCAGCCATCTATTCTGTAGACCTGATGTATGGAATTCCCTTGGAAATCAATGAGCTTTGTGGGAAAGAGCATTACACTTTGCTTCCTAGAGTAGTTAAAACCATATATATTTTTTTATAATAGCCTGAATTACTATATTTGGTATTGGTTATTGTCTAACACAGGGGTGGTGAACCTTTGGCCTTGAGGCCCTATGTGACCCTTTAACTGAAGGGCCACACTTGAGGACCTAGAGGGCCACATGGAGCCTTGAGGTTGAAGGTTCCCCACCATTATCTTTTCATGAAGACTTGTTTTCTGTCTGTGTTACCAAATATTGGATTAGAATGCAGCAAGGTTCTTCTTTTCCTTACTCCAAGTGATGGTCTTGGTTCAGCCAGGAAGGTTTGGCATGGTTCACAGTAGCTCTGGGTCACTACTCACTTGGAAAAACTATATGCTTTCCTATTCTAAGGAGCAGGGTGTCTTATTGCTAAAATATTGGACCAATAGACCTGGGTTCAAGTTCCAGCCTCACAACTTATTATGAGCTTAAGCAAATTAATCTCTCTGAACCTCAATTTCTTCAACTGAAAAATGAGCATATTAATTCTTATACTATCCACTAAAAAGATTGTTGAACCTAAAGCATTTTGTACACTGTAAGCTACTATATAAATGTGAAGTTTTTTAAAAAATTAAATGAGAGGGGCAGCTAGATGGTACAGTGAATAGAGCACTGGCCCTGGAGTCAGGAGGACCTGAGTTCAAATCTGGCCTCAGACACTTAACACTTACCAGCCATGTGACCTTGGCCAAGTCACTTAACCCTAATTGCCCAGCCTTCTCCCCTCCAAAAAGAAAAGAAAACAAAACAAAATTAAATGAGAGCTATTTCTAGATTGTAAACTCTGTTCCAGAAGAGGCTGTATCTTATCTATCTGCTTAACTGGCTTCAAGTCCTTGCATATAGTATGACTTCAGTAAATGTCTAATTGGTATGAATGATTAATGAAGAAAATTAGAGAAACCCAATCATCTCTGGGACTGATTGGCCTTGGAAGAGAGGGGAGCTCTGTGAAGGAAGGAGTGGGGGGAAATAGAGGGAGCTGAGAAGAAAAGAGAAAGTCAAGGTATGGAAATTCTGAATGCTTCAGGCCAACCCTGAATTACTGAAGCAGCCTCTCTGAGCTGATCTGCTTGGGCTCCTTTAGTCACAGGCTATCAAAGGCTGCATGATTCAATGTACAAGTGGACCTTCTAGGTCCATCCTAATGTGTACCTCTAAACTCTTTTGCTTATACTAGAACTTGTTTAACTATCATTTGATGGGGTCCTAGACAGAGTATGTTGAAATGTGGAGGACATTTTTCTGCATTCTATTCTTTGTTATATGATATTATGACTAAGAACATCAAAACTGTATCTACCCAGAAGGAAATGGATGTTTTGGCAGGAAAGAAATAGTGCAATATGATTGTAAGCTTAATATTTCAACTTTAGAAGTAGTTCTAACCTTTTTTAACCTTTGTTTTATGAATATCTATTTTTGCCTATTAAGCATCACTTTTCCAGACAAAAGACACCTCCTTAGCTAGAGCTGGAAGAGACTTTAGAGATTATCTTGTCCATTTTATAGATGAGGAAACTGAGGACCAGAAAGAGGGCAAGTCAGGTTCCCAGAGGCTAAGCTGAGATATGTAGTATTTTTTTTCTTCTTCTTCTATGTGAACAATGCAGATGAGAAAAATAGTTTTATGCCAAAGTGAGGGTAGTCAGGAAAACGGGTCTGACACAAACAGCCACAAACAAAGGAGTTAACTTATTTGATTGGAAAATGTTATTGATAATGTCAAAATCCTTTCCTAGGTGAGGATTGTCAAATCTTTCTGTCAATCAACAAGTTTTTATTTTGTACTTACCACATGCTAGGCATTGTGCTAAATTCTGAGGCTACAAAAAGGCAAAAACATAGTACTCATTCTCAAAGTGCTTATATTTGATTGGGGGAGAAGCAATATATAAAAGATGTGTACAAAATATATTGGAAAAAAAACTTAGAGGGGAAGGTTCTAGCAGCTAGGGAAGTCCTCCTATAGAATGCAGTGTTTGAGCAAAGTTTTGAAGGAAGTCAAGAATTCTAAGAGGCGCAGACAAGGGGCATTCCAGGCATAGGAGACAACCAATGCTATAAGGATTGGACGACATATCCATTCCCATATTCCTGTTGACCACTAATAACTAAATAAGACCATAAGCTGTGATATGGTGAGTTGAAATAACACTTCTAGAAAAGAACCCTTCTATATACATACTTCAAACTCCACCCCCAAACTAAAAACAAACATTCATTCCAATATTGTCCTCATTCTCAGTTTGTTCTCAATATATTTGAGTATTTTTTTTTATGAACTAATATTTCTTTTCAGTCACCTTATTTGAGGAATTCTAAGTATAGGAAGCAAGAAAGTAGAATAAATATAAAATGACAACAATCTTCTAGTTTTGAATGAGACATGGACGGAATAAACAGTGGTTGGTATTTAGACCATGAAAGACTTAGCTTCTCACTGTTTTGGAGCATGTTTAGATTATCATTAGTACCAGAAAATTCACATGGCAGGGAGAAAAATCTTACTAAGTTTGATTCCCTGCCCCCCCCCCCCAAAAAAAAAAACACTTCAGAAAGTAGTACTATATGCTTCTCAGTGCAAAAGGGAAAAAACAATTTCCCTTTCAACATTTCTTCCACTTTGCAGAATTATTCTTTTCTTTGAAATTGTACTTATGCTTCCAACTGCTGGGATGTGGGGGTGAGATGGGAAGTCACAAGTAAATTCACTCAATACAACTGCTACACTCTGAGACAGTCTGCTTTGCTGATGGTAATATACCTTGCCTGCTCCTCTCTTATTCCCTGGTAGGCCATGGTTTGGGGAATGCTTTGTTTTTCTCTTAAGATAGAAATCATCATTAGTTGAATGATAAAGTACAAGTTGTAGAAACTGGAAAGAGGACATTAAAATGAATCCCTACAAACTGCCCCCAATAATCCACACTTAGCTATCTAAGGTGGTTTGGAATTTGATGTAGACATATGATTAGGGTTTTAGCTTTCACGTCAGCATTGAACTAAACCAAATGTCCCAAATTGGAGGTCTTTCCATGTTCAACAAATTTTGGTTGTGTTATTTCCCCACAATGAAGATGTAATTTTCCAGTTCTAGGAAAGTAGTCATTTCATTTAATGTTAGAATCAATAACTATAGTTGGAAAAATGTAGTCACAAAATGATTTGACTTTTTATTGAAGGACTTGTGGGCATTTGAAACACATTCATATCAAGGGCAGATAGCTTCAAGATGCCAGAAAAACCAACTAGGGGAAAAATGTAGTGGATAGTTACTCCTTCTATTCCTTCTTAAGCTAAACTTCAAATTGCTCTAGAAAACTATTTTGTAAACTTTGTGAAAAGAGTATATTTCTCAAGGCATTGTAGCTTACTGACTGCTTTACCTCTCTTTGGATGTCTTTATTTCAGTTGTCAGTCACCTGGTTTGCCTAATGGACTCTTGAACTACTCCCCTCCCCCCCCATCTTTGCCATAATGAGTTTGATTTTCTGAGACAATGGAGTTAGAACTGGTGTACAAATGCTTGAGGATGTCTTTTTTTTATACCCAAGTGTGAGGTAGAATTGCCCATTTCATCATGCTTGGGCACTGTAGTATCTGCATTGTAACTGTTTCCCCTATTCCAGCAATGTTGCCAGGAGGAATATGGGGGAGGATCCAGCAACAGTTTTTACTTCTCTTAGTACATATAGTTTCTCTGCTTCCCCATAAAGGTATTCTTACTTTTCTCCTGAGGTGAATTTAGATGTGACCCTTTACTAGTCATCAGTCAACTACAAAATGTGATTGTTAGTAGAAAGGATAAACCTGGTGAAGAGAGGTAAATATAATAAAACTTTCCCCTTTGTATTGAATAAAATGTGTTGCTAATTAATTTCTGAAATTTGAAAGAAATTCTAACTGAATTAAGATACTGGAAACTATGCATAATGTTGGCTGTAAAATGTTTAAATCTATTGAGGCTCAGTGTCAGGAAAAAACTTCCTAGTGTTAGAGCTATCTAGGAAGGAAAAGGTAGAAGTAATAGATTTACCCTTCCTTCATCAGAGTTCTCCAAGCAGAGGTCATATGACCACTTGTTGGGAATAGTGTAGTAGAGATTTCTTTTTCAGGCAAGGATTGAGGCCACTGATGACCACTTTTGCTTACAACTAGGAAATTCTGAGATCCTGTGGTCCACTTTTCAGTTCAATTCAACAAACTTTGGTCACCTAGTGTTATAAAGTATTGTGTTCAGGACTGGGGAGTCAGGGGTAGATGTGACAGAGAAAGGGTTTATCATCTAATGCAATGGTTCTCAACTGCAACCCTTTAATACAATTCCTTATGTTGTGGTGACCCCCCCCCCACCCATAAAATTATTTTCTTTGCTACTTCATAACTGTAATTTTGCTAGTGTTATGAATTGTAATGTAAATATCTGATATGCAGGATGTATTTTCATTGTTACAAATTGAACATAACCCACAGCTTGAGAACCGCTGATCTAATGGGGAATGAGGCATGCACACAGATAACTATGCTATGAAGGAGAATAAGATGTACAATGCATTTGTATGTGGTAGTTTGGGCCAGCGAGCTTGAATAGTGTATTTTGACTCATGTCCCTATTCTGATCTTAAACATGTGGGTGCTCATTACTAGTTACTCAACACACATACTATTCACAAACTGCCCTTTTACTTTCCTGCTTATTTCAAGATCCCCAGGAATTAGGCTGGTCTATGAAGACATGTTTTATCTTTGCTTTGATACTATTAAACAACTCAGTTTCAAAATCCTAGAAACAATAATTGAATTTATCTAACAAGTAAATCTAGTAAAAAGTACAGTTTTTATTTCTGGAGAAACTTTAGAACAATATATGTTAATGAAGTTTGTGTAAGTAACTGTCAAAATATAAATGTAGCCATATGCCCAGGATGTCTTTCAGTGAATAGCAATGCCTTCCCTTTATATGTATCACTGATGCTCTGTAAACAAACAAAACAAAAAAAAAGCCAACCAAAAAAACTGGTGAGGTAGGGAGTGGGGATAGAGTAAGTTCCTCATTCTATCAGATTCCCAGGGTCCTCTCTTCTTTCAACTTTGCTCATTAATTGAATTAAAAGCAACAGAAGAGCAGTTATTGTGTATCTGCTAAAGGCAGAGTTTATATTTATATATATGTATGTATAGATGTATATATAGAAATGAATTATAGCAATATGACAGGTCTATTAGATAATTTTGGGGATAAAAACATTAAAAACAATTATTTTATGTGAGATTGTTTCAGTTTCTTTACCTATAAAATGGAGATAAGCTCTTTCTTTCCTGCACTGAAGAATAGTTGGGAGGCTCAAATCAGAATGTGAAAACACTTTATAAGTTTAAAGTGCTAACATGAGTTTATTCCTCCCCTCTCCCCTTCTCAAATGTTCATTGTAGTGGTTTTCAGACATATAGTCTTGGTATGAGAGGCAGAATTGGTGACAGGCTTTTTTTGTTTTCATTTTTGCCTCAACTGAAAGAACAGAGGTTGGCTAGTGTTTGATGCAACCTAAAGGATAAGACAATGTCAGACTATAATCAACATACTTTTGATTTCATAACTGTACTTTCTGATTGACCTAGTGAATTGTTGGCCCTCATACGAAACAAGGGGATTCTTTTGTTTAAATTTCCCATGAAAACTGAACATTAGACAGTCCCCCTGGGTAGTTTTAGACATTAGCCTATTGTTGAACATTAGTTGTAGCATATGCTATCTTTGGTGGTGTTTTTTAACTAGCCGAAAAGGCTTTGGCAGAACGGGACCACTAAACATATTTGCCATTTGATGCAGCATTTCTGTTACTTTGAAATTCAGAAATCTAGGTTCCATACCTTGTATCTGTATGGATAATTCAATAATATAAAAATAGTTGCTTGGATTGAAAATAGTGGTGCATGTTACATAAAATGGCATCCTATATGTAGTGATACTGCCTCATTTGACCTTATAATATCTTCATGAAGTAAGCAGGAATCAATAAACTGGTTTTATTTGACGTATCCCTCCCATCCATAATTTATTACATTACAAACATAAATTTTAAAAAATAATTTCTCATATTTTTTCTTATACAGTATTTCAATTTCCATTAAGCTGTATGGCACTTATATTACCTATGCTGGCAGACACAAACTCTCTAAATACTAGACCTTCAGTATTTGTAATACTGGGTACTCCATAAGGGAATTACAACTACTTTCTCATAAGAAACAGGTTTTATCTTCACATTGCTTTGATACAAAAATTTCTCCTGGGGCTTTATCCTAGGCTTTATTAGATTTATGTGGTCTATGTCTGCTATTGATTACTACACAGTCTATTTTGTGAGAGATGCAAAATTAATTGTTTAAAAATCCATGTAAGTGCTTTTTTTATTAGTCACATGGGACTGCCTACAGTGCAGTGTTAAACTTAGTTCTTTTACTGTTAAATGTAACAAAAATTTTAAATAATTAAAGGTTTTCTTTTTATAAGTTGTTTAGTATTAAACTATACTATAATGCATCAATTCCAAATGGTGCATTGTAGATTTATTATATCAACGAGGAAATGACTGAGTACATTACTTTTGTATTTGCCTTGTCCAATTGATGCTGTGAGCTGGTCACCTTACAGTCAATTAGAAAGGTCGTTCAGGTTTGTTGCAGTAAAATTGCAGTTCTGTGCTTAGATTGGATAGTGGTAGGGAAGCAAGCTTTAGTAAAAGAAGGTAATGACAAAGTTCAGTGCTGATTTGTGAAGATACTAGACTGTGTTCAGTAGATAGTAAATTCCTTGAGGGCAGGAAGTGTTTTATGCAATTTAAAAAAATTCCCAATGCCCAGCACAAATGTAGGCCCCTAACAAATGTTTATTGAATCCGAATAAAGAATGCCTTTTTTTTGGTGTAGTGTGGTATTACCTGACTTGCCCACATACCTCTTTAAATTTCATATAAAATGTAGAAGAAAAATGAATAATTTACAAAAGTACTAATATTTGGGATAAAATGAGAATATTCCAGTTTTCAAGGTTAATTTTTAGCCAAACAATACTAGAGAACTAGGTGATTTTTCTCTGAGACTAATCATAATACAGATAATCTGTTATGTTTATGTGGGTACATAAGTTAGCATTTGGAGGAGAAATCTGTCCTTGATCCATATGACTAGATACATGTTTTATTCCCTGATGATGTTTTTATCTATCTTTAGAATAATATTTTGGTTAATAAGAAAATACCTTTTGTAGGTTTATTTGGCAAACATTTCATCAGACAATTAGCATTCTAGGTGCGGGCAAACATCTACATTCCTAGTCCTTTTTTTTTTTTCCAGGGAATTTGTTGTTTTTGGCACAAATCAGGATGCAGATAAGTTGTGTGACATTATTTACTGTAGATTTTGGTTAGAACTTTGGGAAAATATTCAAGATTTATCTTTTGGTTGTCATACTACAAAAGTTGTTAAAGCTAATTCTTTTGTATTATTATTTTAAAATCAAAATATACTTCCTTAACTTTTGGAAGATATTTTTCTAAATAGTGAGCTAGATTTTATGCCAGTTCTTGCTCATTTAGAGTCTATAAATTTCTGAGGAAATTTTTTATATACTGACTTGTTCTTTCTTTCCTTTTTTTTTTTTTTTTTTTTTAAAGGCATTCTGGAATTTATCAGCATAGCAGTAGGTCTGGTCAGCATTCGAGGTGTGGACAGTGGACTATACCTCGGAATGAATGAGAAAGGGGAGCTGTATGGATCAGTAAGTATTCTGAGAGACATTGCCTATCTGGGTACTATCATTGATCACCTTGCACTACATTTTCTTAAGATTTAAAAATAGCCTGAAGTGGGCAAAATATTTATTCTGAAGAAGAGTAAAAGTGCTCACTTTTATGTATCAAGTGGAAAACATTCCATTTAATTGTAAATGGACATTATTTTCAGATCTACGTGATATGTACCAAGAAAGTTCTTAAAATTCAGGCAAAATACACCAAACCATGTTCACTATTCCTCTACACTGAAAACCTGCAAATATGGAAATAATTCTTTATCTAGAATTAAATGGAAGCTCTTTTTGAGAGGTATCGAAAGTCACTCTTCTCAAGTATCCCAATGAAAATTGGGTGTGGATGAAAAACTGAGTTTAAAACCAAATTGCAAACACAAAGAGTTTTCATTCCGCAAGCAGGGAAGGGAAGGCGGCCTCAGATCTAGCGTAATCCTTACCCTTGAGTAAGAATTTGAGAGTATTATTGTAATTACTTTGGCCGCACGTTTTAACCTCCCTTTTAGATCACAAACTCACAGAGGGCAGAGACTGTGTCTTTTATGCTTTTGTATTTTTCAAGGCTCTTAGCATAGGACTTAGCAAACAGGAAGTATTCAGTAAATATTTTCTGCATGCATGAATAAATATATAATTTTAGCTAAAATGTTTATCCATAATCATAGTTTTATACCATACATATGAAGGACATTTAGTCCAGATTTAACTGAAAGATAAGAATTTTCATCATAGAAAATGATACTTTGAAAATACAAAAAGTCTAACAATCCTAGATAGGAAAATCCTTGGGATATCCAGGTCAGAAGAAATCAAAATGACCTTCATATAGCACTTGAGAATACCTCTTTATAAATATGCCCCTTTTCTATCTTTACACCTATCATCATATACAAAATAACAAATATGTATTGAGATGGAAACCTTAGAAGAACCCCAGGAAAACATGATCTATTTAAATTGAAACTTACATTTTATTTGGAATGGCATTAGGTGTTTGACAATCTTGGAAGGAAATTTGAATTGATTTCTTTAGATGTTTACATGCCCTTCCTAGTGTATTTACCTTCAAATTGTGTGTTTGTTTTTTAAAAACCAGAATTTATATATATTAAGAATTACTTCACTAGAGGTGTAACATAGGTCAGATTCTACAATAGTAAGTCACATATGGTCCAGAGCTATTATTTCACTATTGTAGGGAGAGCCCAGCAAAGAAGTTCCCTCCTTCAATGCAACTATGGTATAGTATAACTTATAGTCTTACTGAGTTGCTTGGAATGCTGAGAAGTTAAGCGACTTGTCAAGGGTCAAACACCTAGCATGTGTTTGAAGCGGACCTTGAGCTTACGTCTTCCTGACTCCAAGTATAGCTTTTTAGCTATTATGTCATGCCATCTCAATTTTGCAATAATAAACAAAGTGCTTTACTATGAAAAGTATCTTTTTTTTTTTCCCATGGCAAGCAAGGATCTTCTCATTAAGTATATCTAGACATTTTAATCACCCTTTCTGTTCTTGTAATTTCTCCAGTTCTAGGAAGGTGTGTTAATCTGAAGTATAAATCATTCAGGGGGAACCATTTTGTAGTAGATGAGAACTCAATGGTGGTGATTTCTGTGTCTATGGTTGTTTTTGTGTTTTTTTTTTTCCAGTCATGTCTAACTCTTCATAATCCCCTTTGGGGTTTTATTGGCAAAGATTCTGGAATATCTTCTCTAACTCATTTTACAGATGAGGAAACTGAGGCAAACAGAGTTAAATGACTTGCCCCCAGGGTCACATAGCTAGTAAGTGTCTGAGATCAGATTTGAAGTCTTCCTGACTCCAGGTCTGAAGCTCTATTCACTGTGCTACTTAGTTGCAGTTGTATTTGTACCCTTTGGTTGTAGGGAATAGTCAGCAGTTTGATGATTGTTCAGCTCTGTATTAAGTTGATGCTGAAAGTTTAGAAAACAGAAATTTTTAGGGCTTATGTTCTAGCAGGTTAAATAATTAACATATTTCAGACTACAGACATAATTTTGATTGAAAAGCACTCTCTTGCTTTTGACAAACATTCTCTGGGTTTGTTGAAGTGATTTTGTTCAATAAGGCCACAGTGGAAAGCTGCTCAGGCATGGAGCCTCCATACAACCTCACACAGGGATGTGTGGTTGGGATGAGTCAAGAGAATGATGGTCTGATGCATTTCACAGGAACTCTCACTGGCCTTCCCAGGCCCATTTACTATAAACAAGCTATAGGTTATAGATGCCCCACTCCTGTAGCCAGAGGCTAGTTCCTGGGTGCTAGCCAGTAGATAGTCCCCTTCACTAATGTTTAAATCTGGGCAAAGGGAAGAATCTAGAGGAGATGAAAAAAGCCCTTCTTTCTTTTCTGCTGGAAAAAAAATGCTTACTTTTTGGGATGATGGGAATGATACCATTTCAGTGGTTGTTCTGAGGAAAATAAGCAGGAGACCATTTTTTTCCTATAGAAAAACTTAAAATTTAGGATCTTTTAGCAGTTTATTCATGTACTGCATTAAATACATAGGTACAGGACTGGGTGTACCTATGTTGGCATGGCCTGAGAGCTTGTAGTCAGGGGTCCAAAGGAAGAATTATCCTTTTTTCTTTCCCATGTTCATCTGTTGCATCTTACGAGTTTGCTTGCAGCATACCACTAGGAAAGATGGTCTCTAATCTACACAGACACAGACACATACACAATGGGTATAAAGAGTTTTATTAGCAGCCTAAAAATTGAAACTTGAGTTCAGGGGAGGGGAAGAGGGAGACTGTATGAGTTAAGTTCCTAAAGATGGCAAGCTTTTGTCTATTTTGTCATTTGTCTATGCTTAAACCAAAATCAGGAATTCTTAATCTGAGGCTCATGAGTTGTTTTTTTTTTTCAAAGTTCTGATAACTATATTTCAGTACAATTTATTCCCTTTGCAAAGGGGATATATTTCATTTTCTGTAATTTAAAATATTGTTCTGAAGAGAGGTCCATCAGTTTCATCAGACTGCCAGAGGGGTCCAGGATACACACAAAAAGATTAAGAACCCCTGACCTAGATGAAAAAGAGAACATAGGAGAGGGAAGAGGGAATGGTGTCTGGTGGTGACTGGGGGCCATGACTTTCTTTATGTGGTAGGGTAAAGTCTAGCCCATTGCAGAGGTGGAGAGAGAGAAAGAATTAAGAGTGATCAAAAGATCCAATTCAGATTGTGAGAAAGTTAGCAACAGAAAGGAAATAGTAACTAGCAAATGATTAAAAATATTCAATTCAATGAACAAATGTTTAGTAAGTGCTTACTAAAAAGAACATGATGCTAGGCTCTGGGAGAGATACTAAGTTTAGATAAGATGTCCTCACAGTTTTGTATGCTTATATGACATATAGGTAACTATAATTTAAAAATAATACTTGAGACATGTATAAAAGATGTACAAAGCAAAATGCCATATAAGACCTAAAAGGGGAAGGGTTGTTATGAATTGGAGCAATTGAGGAAAACTAGAGGAAGTGACATATTAATTATACTTCAAAAGATATTTAAGAATTCAATGGGCAAAGAGTGAAGGGGGAAGCATTTAAGGTATATAGCTTTGATTGGGGGTAGGGAGTAATTGAAATTGGCCAGAACACAGAGCTCATAGTTCACTCTGTAGATGAAAGGAAAGGTGGTGGTATCAGAATGTGAGAGACTTGCTAAACTAATTATTTTTAACTTCATTCAGTAGGCAATGAGTAGCCACTGACATTTTTTTAAAACTAAATTATATTATATTAAAAAAAATGCCTTGTTCTCCCAGATCCTCTCCCTCTCCTCTCCCTCCACTCCAGAAAGCCAGAAAAGCAAAAACCCTATTCCAAATATTTGTTTTTATAAATACAACATATTCCCTATGACCATTTGGCCATGGCCAAAAAAAAGTCTCATTCTGCACTCTCAATCCATCACCATTTTTATCTAGAAGTGTGAGGCATATTTCATCATGAATCTTTTGGAATTGTGATTGGTTATTGTGCTACTCAAAGTTCCCCAGTTTTTCAAAGTTTTTTTTTTATTACAATATTGTTGTTACTGCATAAAATATTCTGCTGGTTCTGCTCACTTCACTTCATATCAGTTCATAAAGTCTTCCCAGGTTTTTCTGGAACCATTCCCTTTGTCATTTCTTACAGCACAATAGTATTCCATTACATTCATATAACATAACTTGTTCACGAAAGATTTTTGAGCAGTGGAATTCTGTTTAAAATTCATGCATAAATATAATTGCTCTGGTTGTTGTATGAAGGATAGGTGCTAGGTTTATGGAGCAGGATTATTTGTGAAGAGAGTAGAAGGAGGCTGACTTGATGGAAAGCAATTTCAGCACTCCAAAGTGTATGGTAATAGGGCCTGACTATCGTTATGGCAGTGGTAATAAGGAACAGGAGATGAATTCTAGTGATTTGCTGAGGGTAGAATTCACATTGATTACAACATTAAAGTTATATTTTAAAGAAGAACAAACAAATTTGTCTTGACCTCTTCTGAAATTGCACAAGGCTCAAAGAACTAAAATTCATGAAGGAAGGACAATTTCTGGCTATCCCTAAACATTGGAAAAAACCTTGTTGGCATTGATTGTTAAGACTGATTCCATGGTGAGACAAGGTAAATACATCATCCCTGGGAATACAGTAGTTACTTCCGTAAAGCCAATTAATGCTTTGAGGACAGAAAATGCAATTTTAAACAAGTAACCTGGACTTGTGGATTAACTTTATATTCCCAACCTTGAGTTGTTATCTCATAATTTACCCTTATATTAGGTGCAATCTCACCAATGGACTAGTGGTCTAACAGCTCCCCAGAGAGTTAATGGAGATGCCAGTTCTGCTGATACTTAAAAATAGAAAAGATGAAATGGCAGAACTTGGAGGTGAGAAATATGATGATTATTTTGCTCATGAAAGTCATTCTTTTTCTTTTAAGAGGTACCTTTAGACAGATTTATCCTCCACTATTTGAACACAGGTCAACCTTGACATATACTAAGTATGTAATCAAGGACAACCCACCTAAACTCTCAGTAGCTCAAGTGAGTCAAGTCAGCAAGCATTTATTAAGCACCTATGCTGAGTGATGGGGATATAAAAGAAGCAGAAAAATACTCAAGGAGCTCACAATTTAATGAGGGAGAAAGTATGCAAATAGCAATGTAATTCTATCACTGCAAGTTAGAAATGAATTGCTCATCTGAACTATTGGGTGGAATTTCCCAAACTGATGAAACCACAGGTACAGGCAAACAAAAAACCCTAGGTACAGACAACTCCAGGCTTGAATATGACAAATAAGTACACTGTGCTTAGTGCATATAACGTTTTTAGAATGGAAAGAGAATATCTTCCTTCATTAGAGCTAGTGGAAGGGATTAGGTAAGGTATGTTTGAAGGCTAGTATCTTTACATGTGTTGGAAGTGAGCCAGAGTATTAGCACAAATTTAGTGTCTTTATTCTTGGAAACAGTGTCAGGCCAGGTGTTGTGGCCCAATCAGTCTCAGTCTCAGTAATCAATATTTGAATATTGCCCAAACACAAAGGGAGTTGATAGTAATTGCTTATGAAAATTTGGTGTTATAATGTAGCCGGATGTTAATATTTCCTGTAATTTAACATCCTTGTTTGCTTTTATTGAGCCCTTTTTTTTGGAGGGGGAAGGCAGGCAATTGGGGTTAAGTGACTTGCCCAAGGTCACACAGCTTGTAAGTATGTCAAGTGTCTGAGGTCAGATTTGAATTCAGGTCCTCCTGACTCCAAGGCACCATGGTGCTCTATTTACTGAGCTACCTATCTTCCCCTATTGAGCACTTTTTAACTGAGAATATGAAAGTTCTTAAATGCACAGTAATAACGTTTTAGCAAAAGTGTAAGCCTCCCTGAGGGGCAGGAATGATTTAATTTTTTGTTTTTATAAACCTAGTGCTTACTAGAGTGCCTGGCACAATAGTAGACGCTTAATTAATGTTTAATTGAATTTTAAAAAAGAAGTAATTTGCTTCAAAACAGCTGGTTTGTCTAATTTATAATGAAATTTTTGCTTAATTGACTTTTTGACTTCTCACTGAACTGTATGCACACATGGGTTTCTCCATGCTATGTTGTCATGTATTTTTTCATAGATTGTGGAAGAAGTTTGAAACACTGGTGGTAAAGGATGGAACTAACTTCCAAGTAGAGCAAACAGAACATCTGACTTTTACTAGATATGGTTATTTAAAGACATCATTTGATCCATGACAATGTGAATCTACCTAATAATAATAATAATAATAACTAACATTTATATAAGACTGTAAAATGTGCAATTTGCTTTTTATGTGTTATCTTATTTGATCCTCACAACAACCCTGGAAATTAGATGCTGTTTTTATTCCCATTTTACAGGTGAGGAAACCAAGGCACAGAGAGGTTAAGTGACTTACCTCTGGTCACACAATAGTAAGTTTCTGAGACTCCAAGTCCAGTGCCTTGGACTTAAGTTTGTTGTGCGATAGGAAGTGAGCTGATGGAAATTCTATTTCCATAGTGGGACATGAAGAAGGAGTCCTTTGGGTACACAACCCTAGAAATGGCCCCTACCAAGGATATTTTGGGTCAGAAGCTGATGATTTTGCCCCTCTGGAGTTTTTTTGGGATGTGATCACCTTTTCCTCTTTGCACACAGCTGTGGATTTATGCAATAAGAGTACTATGCTAAGTGCTATTACCTTAAAAACCTACAAATACTTTTTGTTCCAAATTTTTTTTGAAAAACTTGTTATATAAAATCACAGAATCTCAGGGTTCATGGAGTTCTTTAAGGAAGTTAGTTCACATTAAAAAGAACACACCAGGTCAATAGGTAAGCTGTCTGATATCCAGGATGATTAGGAAATGGGCTGTTCTAGTTAACCAAATATTTTGGTTAATCGAAGATTACCACATAGAGCCTCATGAATGACCAATTTCCAAAGCATATGCACACAGTGAAATATATTCAACACTCACATCAGTCTACAAAAAGCTTTCTTTCTTTGGTGATTCAGAAGGTACTTCAAGACCTTATAATTCAGAACCTCAGGTTCATCAGTATGAACACCAGGCACTTTTGTAAGAGTGATGTACTAAAAAGTACCAGCTCCTAGGATGTTACAGGGATAAGGAACTATAGGCAGTGTGGTGTAGTGGTGAGAGAGCACTGGATTTGGAATCCAAAGACCTGGCTTTGCTCCTTATTGCCTGTGACCTTGGACTAATTATTTAATATTACTGGACCCCAGCTCCTCCACTTGTTTGTAAGAGGACACAGTTGACCAGTCAACCTCTAAGGTCCCCACTCTAAATCTGTGTCATCCTGTGCACAAAATTTTGCCGTAGTGAATGAATACATAGGTAGTATATGGTGGTGGAGTGGGTGCGTGGGAAAGATAGTGTATTTCTTTCCCTGATTTAAGTGCACATTAAATGTGACTCCATGACTAAGAAAATATGTTACCAAGATCAAATATATAACAAAACAAATGTTTTTGAATTAATTCCACAACATTTTGGAACTTAGAGATAGTAGGGGAAAATTAGTAGTCAGCCTCTATGAGGTTGAGATTTTTCATTCGTACTTTTTTTTCTCTTATTCTAGGTTTAGTTATTTTAAAGTGTTCCCCCTACCTCTTTCCTCTTATTCCAGGCTTCCCCTTTCTTACTAGCCTCAGTTAAATATCCCATATATAATTAAATTTTCTCCTCAGCATTTATACTTTTGGCCTTTAGTTTTATAAAAACTCTTTTTATTTGGCTGTTCAAATTATTAGGAAAATGAGTGGGTTGGACAAGATGATTTCTGTGATCTCTTCCAGCTCTGAATCCTATGATCATAGAGTAGGGTAGCCAGACTCATTGTATGAGTCATCCATGACAGCCTTTAGAGTGGTGTGGCCAGCGTCACGGGTTATAGGGCTCTAGGACTGTTGAGCATAGGAAAGACGTGTGCATGTGTATACACACATATACCTATGCACATACAACACACAGTATCAATTTGTATATCCTATCTATCTTTATCTCTCTCTGTATCATCATCTATGTTTTGGAGATTTCAATAGTTCAATTTAAAAATGCTCTCTGCCCCTTGATAGGGGTGGGGTCAAAGATTACATAACAAGGAGGAAAAGTCTAGGAATATAGTCCTCCTGCAGGTTCAGAAACATTCCAGCACAACCTTTACAATCAGGTAGACATAACCTTGATACATGGCTCTATCTTCTACCCAGCAGATCTTATTTGTACTCATGTCCGCACAAGCCACACTTTAGGAACTTCTGAAGCAAGCAAGAAAAGCTGGGAGGAGAGCTCCATGTCTGGCATTGTCATGATTCTTACTCTATCTGCTTCTCTTCTCTTGTAAAATGGATTATAGGCAGGTATTGGCTTAGGAATATCCTGCACATGCCAACAGTTATTAGGGGAGTTTGCATTTGGAACTCTTCCTCCTTCTATGGAGTTGTTACCTTTTTCCTTCCTTTCAGGACCCCTAAGAATCACTGACTCAGGGAGGTGACTTCCCTTACTACAGATGTAGAAATGGAAAGAGGGGTCTTCTCTTATGTAGACTGTTATGTATCCAGAGCCAGATAGAGAGTTAGGAAAAGGTTCCATCACCCAGGAATCTGTATCTCTGGCTGTCATACTAGGTATATTCCTCTCTCCCATACGGTTCCCAGGGAGTCTACCATGTCTCTGGTATGCCAAAGTGGAACTTTAAATTATTTTTCCCCATTGAAGCAATATTATTAAGTAAGGCTGATTTACATTTTCATAGTGATTTAAGGTTTACAAGATCTTTCCTTACAGTAAAACTGGAGGAAGGTAAAGTATGCACTATGCTTTACCTTATAAAGATAAGGAAACAGCCTCAGAGAGATTGTGACTTTTTTAAGAGTACTAAGAAATTTAAGTACTTCAGTGGTTTCCTGTTGCCTCTAGGATAAAATACAAACTCCTCTGGTGGTTAAAGCCACAATCTGTCTCCAAGCTATTGTTTCATACCATTGGTACCTTGTATATCCTTACATGCCCTACATTCTAGCCAGACTGGCTTGCTTTTTTTTGTTCTTGGTACTCACCATTCTATCTCCCTCCTCAGTATCTTTGTACAGGCTGTTTCCCATGCCTAAGATGCTCTCCCTCCTTACCTGTACTTCTTGGAACTGCTTTTGTTGTTATTCAGTCATTTCAGTTGTATCTGACTTCATGAGTCCATTTAAGGTTTTCTTGGCAAAGATATTAGAGTGGTTTGCCATTTCTTTTCTTTTTGTCTTTTTGGAAGGGGGAAGGCAGGGCAATTAGGGCGCTTGCCCCACAGTGTTAAGTGTTTGAGGTTGGATTTGAACTCAGATCCTCCTGACTCCAAGGCTGGTGCTCTCTCCATTGCACCACCTAGCCACCCCACTTGACCCCCTCCCCCCTTCAAAGATTAGCTCAAGTGCTACCTTCTACAAGAGGAATTTCCTGTTTGTCTTCCTCTCACCCTGTGCCCACTTGAAGTTGCAAGAGCTTCTGTATAGCTACTCTATTTTTATATACTTTTAATTTACTTATCTGTATACATGTTGCATGTTGTAGAATATAAACTCCTTGAAGGTAGAGACTGTTTAGTTTTTATCTTTGTATCTAGCACCTAGTTCATATGTGGCACATAGTAGGCACTTAAAAAATACTAGCTGAATTGAATTGATTCAAACCCAGGTCTGTGTTTTCCTTTATTTTCTCAATTATTTAAGATTATTGTTGTAAGTATTCTACTTTTAGGTATATTATAGGTTCAATAGACTTTTGTGGGCTGGCCTGGGAACCTAATCACCATTTACAACTCTGTTTCTATGGAAAAACACATTCCGAGTTTCAACCTGTTTGGGACTGCCTAGTTACAAATAACAGAAAATACACAGTAGAAGAAGCATCAGAAAGGGAAACTTCAGTTTATCCCTTAATTTTTCCTTTCTTCTTTGTCCCCATCCTCATCCTTTCCTAAACCTATGTGGTAAGAAAAGCATTGCTGAAATTGAAGGGGGAAGGGCCTGGGTTCAAATGTTACACTTGCTACTTAATTACCTGGGTGACTTTGATGTAGTCAATTTACTTCCTCTGGCCTTCAATTTCCTCATCCGGAAAATGAGCAGATTGGATTAGACAGTCTTTACAAGCCCCTGAAGGTATAAATTCTGCAATCTTCAGTCTGTTTCCTTAACCATACTAGTTCTTTGATGTCCTAAGTCTTCTGTCCAAGGTTATCTCTTACACAGAAATGCATACCCAAATCCTTGACCCACCTTTAGGTAAATGAATGGCTCAATTTTCTTTCCAGAACCTGGAGAGAACCTACAGAGAGGTTTCTTAGGCACAGACTTCACCAAGCCCCTAGAAAATTCTTCGTCTCCTTTTCAGTCCCTACTGTAACAAGAAGGGACAAGGATCTCCCATGGTTCTAGCTGTCTGGCTCACAAGACATATTTGATAGCTATTCTAAGTCTTCGGCTTCAATGTGGAACTTTCTTTTTTTTCTTTTTTTTCTTTTTTTCTTTTTGCCATGCCCTTGATTACTGGATTTGAAAACATAGGTATGAGTTTTTTTAGGGGGTGGAGGCAAAGGCAGATATTTTCTCCCTCAGTTCTTTCCAGAGCTATGTCCCTGCTTTTATTTTCCCTAATTCCTACCCCAGCTTCTTTCTCTTGCTCTTTCAACCTAGCACACCATTGCCAGAACTGCTTGATACTTTTTTCTGGTTTGGTCTGTGCCTTGGTCCTAAAACCTGGGGTTACCTGGGTATTACAGTTGAGCCACCCAAAGAACTTGCTCTAATCAGCAACCACTCAGAGTTAGAACAGGAGCCACTGGACAACTGAGCAGTCCTCAAGAAGCACGAACCACAGTTAGTGGTCACCCTTGCTTGTTTCTAACTTTGAACCCCTCACATGAAAAAGTGGGAATTATATACCTATGGATTTTTTTTTAATCTTCCAGTCAGGTGAGAAACGTGGCAGGATATGTGAAGGAACCATAAAATGGCTAGCATTTTTCCTTTCAAAGTAGTATTAAGAAATGGATTGGTTTAGTAGTATATAGAACTGTTTCACTCTTTCCAGAAAGGGTTATTTTTTTTGTCCTTTATCAATTCCTCCCTTTCTTAATCTATTTTGTTAGTCTTTCATAAGCTCTCCATTGCATATTTCCTCTTTCTGGTAATGAAGGGCCAGTGGCTTAATGCAGCATTCCAAAAACAGACTTGTCAAGGTCATGCAGAGACATTGCTCTCTCTGGTGCATAATGTGAGTCCTTTCCTGTACCCTAGAACTGTTTTTTTTTTGGTCTTTTTTCCTTTTTAGCTACCATGTTGCATTGTAAATTCTTACATAATTTGCTGTACAATTTCAGCCCTGGGCTTCTTTCTGCATTACTGCTCACTGAGTGCTCTTTCTGAACAGCTGTGTTTCACATAATCTTTTCTTTGTAGTAAATTGCATTAAAAAAAATCAAACTGATTCCTAGTTTGTTGTTTCCTACCCATTTCTGTTATTCTATACTTTCCCTTGTAGTCATCTCTTGGTCCTTTGTTTTATCCTGAGCACTTTCCTATTTAGCATCATCTGCAAGTCTCAGGGAGGATGGAGAAGCATTCTCAGTATAGAAATGCTGATTCTAATGATGTATGTGCACACTCTGGGGCCAAATGAAATAACAGATTTTTGCTTTTGCCATTCAAGGCACTCCTTAAATTTGTCCCTCAAATTAAATGAAGTAGATGAAGTTATTTCTTTAGATCATGATATGGCATTTTATAATTTATGATGTTTTTCAAATTTTAACAGCAAAAGGAAGCTGTTCTGTTGGAATTTGTTTTGTCTGCTTTGTTCTTAAATGAATCTAATCATTCCTTTATCCACTTAGTATTTTAAAATTATTTTTAATTTGGTAGGGGTTTAATTTTCTCTGTGCCTAATATGGGAGATTGGAATAGATAATTGACTACATATTGCAATTTATATGTTGCTCTACTGCACCCAAATGGCAAATATCTACCCCCTTCCCCATCTGTTATAGGGTCTAGAGTTCCCATTCCTTTGAATTAAGACATTGTGTCTCCAGAAGACACAATTTAGGATGGAAATATGTCCCCTAAGAGGGTTAACACATTAAGCCATTATCACCAATTATCACATTAATTAGACAGCTGTGACGTAACAGACAGAAGACTGGGAGAATCTGGCACAGGACAGGTAACTTGTTATGAAGAAGAGAAGGAAGTTAAAAGAAGACTGTAAGGCTTTAGTTCTGGGTAGGCCTAGTTGGAAGGCTTCAGCCACTGGTGGTATATGAAGGTACTGGGAATGAGAAATGGGGGATACCAGCTCTTATTGATTCTACTTTGACAATATCTTTCCCTTCTGTCTTCTCTGCTTCCATGGCAACTACTCTAATTCAGGCTCTCATTTCTTCTTGCCTTGACTATTATCATGTTTACTGACTAATTTTCCTATCTCCAGTCTATTATTTCATCTTTGTCCAAATAATCTTCCTAATGTAGCACTCTGATTACATCATTGGTCAACACAAAAACCTTTAGTGACACTCTATAGCTTATCAAATAAAGCATGAAGTCTGGTTCTTGCCATTCAGAGCCCTCTACAGTCAGACTTCAAATTACCTTTCCAATATAATCTCATACTATTTACTGTTCCCTTTAACATACTCTATATTCCAGCCTGGTTAGGTGACTACTTCCTTTTTTCACGTTGCCTTTTCCCACCATCAAGCCTTCTTCCATGTCTGAAATAGACAATTTGTCTTCCCCCTGCCCCATACCTCCAGCTGCTGAAGTTCCCCTCTTATTTCATTGGCTCAACTCAGGTGCTACCTGTTCCATGAAGCCTTTCTTCACAGTCCATTTGCCCTATGCTACACTCCTTCTCCCAATCTGTCTAACTTGATAAGAGTTGCCTCTCTCCCTACACTTAGAGTTCTCATAATATTTCATTTCATGGCACCCTACCCATCACATTCTCCATTGGATCAGTTACTTATGTGTATTGTATTGATTGTCCCTAGATGGTAAGCTTCTTGGGAGCAGAATCTGTGCTATATTTACCTTCTCATTGCCAGTGTTAGGCTTGTACAGAGTAGGTGTTTAGTAGAAATTTGTTCAATTTAATTGAGTTTCGTCGGGAGAAGCCAAAGGAAAACTTTAACTACTTAAGTGCTTCACCTGAGGCCAGTGCTGAGGAATGGTATTCAATCTGGGTGACTGATCATGGGAAATCAGAAAGGGCTAGGGAGATGTCAGACAAGGTGGTTTAGGAATGCTAAGTTATTTCTTTTTAGGGCTGCATTTTCTTCCTTTTACATTTGCTATATATGTATATGTGTGTGTATATGTATATATGTATTTATATACATGTATACACACATGGTTTTTTCTGCATCCACCTTTTACCAATTTCTTAGAATCTTTTTTTTTTAAAGCATCTTTAGGTTGTTTTCTTAATTGAGTTTTCTTAAAATAGTTCAGTATGTCAGGTCTCCTAGTAAGCTTGTCACTTTATCAGTCAGCAGTGCTCATTGAGCCTTCACTTTAGTTAACACTACGTAGCAGAACCCTGAAAAGGAAATATCTACTATGTAGAATTGTAGCATTTTTGGAATAGGAAGTGATCTTGCTTATAGATGACATCTTAATATGAACATAGAGTATCATAACAGCCTGGAAAGAAAATTCAGTTAACAAGCTTTTATTAAGAGCCTACTATATGTCAGGCATTGTGCTAAGTGCAAGGGATACAAAGAAAGAGGGGAAAAAACCTAGTTCCTGCCCTCGGTAAGCTCACAATTTAATGGGTGAGGTAACATAGAAACAACTATACACATACAAGATATATACAGTATAAATGGGAGGCAATCACAAAGGTAAGGTATTAGCAGAGGGCAAGGGGAGAAGAAGAAAGAATGACTGGGAAAAGCCTCTTGCAGAAAGTGAGATTTGATCCAATCTTAAAGGAAACCAGAAAAACGAGGTGGAAGGTGAGAAGGTATTTCAGGCATAGAGGGTAGCCAGTGAAAAGGCATCTTAGAGGTGTCACAGTCAGTGACAAAGCTAGGATTTAAATCCAGGTCTCCTCACTTCAAATTCAGTATTCTTTCTACCACTCCCCAGTAATCCCAAACTTTGGTTTTACAGATGAGGTACAGATCCTCTAAAGTCAGGAGAAAGGAAATGACTGGCTCAAGATTGTGTAGCAGATAGACAGAATTCTCTGTCTCTCAGTGTCTGTCTCTCTGTTTCTCACTCTCAGTCACTCACTCACCCTGCAATCCACTGAGCTATCATTTTGGGAGCTCTTAGAAGATAAAGCTGTCATCCTTTTTCCTTGTCCTTTATCAAAGCCTTTTCATTCTTGTTCCTGTTGCTTAGAACATACATTAAGTTAGTGTTTCTGCTGCATTTATTATTTCTTTGTAAGAATCAAATGATACAGCATATTCTCACCTTGTTTTTATGGCTACTCCCCATATTTGTTGCCGTCTCTTTTTCACCTTCTCCAGTTCAACATGTCTTTTAAAGAACATTTTGGATGTGATATCATCCCCTCCCCTCAATATCTGCCAATGTATAGGATTCATGAACTCAAAGCAATGAGAGATCTTAGAGCAGTGGTTCTCAACCTTCCTAATGCCATGACCCTTTAATACTTGTATGTGGGCATATCTGCATATGGGTGGACCTGCCTGGAGACAGATAGAGGAGCAGTATCTCAGTTCGTAAGACCATCGGAAATCGGAAATATATGTTTTCTGATGGTCTTTGGCGACCCACTCGACCCCCAAAGGGGTCATGACCCACAGATTGAGAACCGTTGTCTTAGAGGTTATCTAGTCAACTCCCCATCTTTGCCATTTTATAGATGAGAAAACTGAGGCTTAGCATAATTCAATGACTTGTAAAGGTCACAGAGTCAGTAAGTGGCAGAGCCCTGCTGGATTCAATACCACATCCTTTGAACAAATCCAGCACTCTTTTCACTGTATCCAGAATGTGAATTCAATAGACATTAATTACAACTGTGTATGCAGGGACCTTGGAAGAGTTAGAAACAGAAAGTTACCTTTGAAGATGTTTTTAGCTGGTCTCTTCAGTCTGACTTTAGACATTGCCTTCGTTGACCTTTCAGATCACCAAATGACTTCTAAAATGAAATAGCTGGCTGGTGGTGTGTGTATATCCTTTGAATTCATTCTTTATAGAGTAGAATTAAAGTAACTCAGGCTTGTATGATTTGGTATTTAAATGTTTGCTGCATATATCTAACCATTCGTTAAAATGCTATGCTTGCCAGGACCACAGAGTCAAACAAAAATGGGGGTCAGAATGTGTAAATGGTTACTATTATTGGCTGATATGTGGAAATCTCATTAAATGACCACCTGAAGAGCCCATGTGAAACTTTTAAAAGCTGAATGCCACTCACATTAAATGTCACTTGCATTTGAAAAATGGAACCTCAATTGAAATGAATTTTATTCTTTATGAAAAGCATTGCATTATTACCTTTGAAGGCAAAACTTCTCGAAGCAGTTTATACTTCACAGAAAGGGGTTGTGTCACAGTCTTTTTCTCACTCATATCTAGTTCTTCAAAATCATATTAGAAACTTAATGGTTGGAAGTTGGAACCCAAATTTCCTTTGATGTGTTCTTTCTTTATGCCCTGACTCTCTGAATTTCACCTCTTGACCTTGCCCATTTTCATCATTCCATCTATTCCCTTATTCAGTCAGCCCCTCCGTACCTTTTCCCTCTCAGCCTTTGTCTTCTTCCCCCAACAATATTTTCTGGTACCAGCTGATAGATGAGTAAAGTTGGAGGCTCTCTTGAATCTTGTTATATGGAGGTAGAATTTAAAAGAAATTTTATGTTAAGATTGCAGTGTAAGAAATCCTTACTTTATGAAAGCCTATTTGGGGACAGTTTCTTGATAGTGCCCTTAATAAATGATAGGAATTAGCCAGCTTACTTTTGGGAGCTCCTATGTGGTGAGTGCTGCCATTGTAACCCCATGTTGAAGCAAATCTTAAATGCACCTGGAGCAGCCAGGGCATCTAACCCTTGGACTAAAACTAAAATGAATTTCAAGGGACCATTGGCATTATGCTACCGGGAACTACATAGTACTAAACTTGATGGAAGGCAGTTTATCCAAGTTAAGACTCTCTTGGTGCCAATAGATAATGGTTCTTTTAGTAGCTGGGAATACCTTTGTACTTTACACAGACCATTTGGAGAAACAAGTGAACTTGTTTAGTTCTTTTTGTAACTTTTTAATGGCTATTTCTGTGACCTGGAGAAATGGTAACCCATGTGATGATGACTTTTATCTCATGTGGAGACATTCAAGTCATATGTCAGTGACAGTCCCCAAAGAAATAGAAATTTATTGTTTAGTGGTAATATATAGCATATGTGCTTTTAGTCAGCATGCGAAATTATATGGGTGAATTTGAAAAGCTTTTCTTGCAAGAGTTGTATGGAAAAATTAAATGCCCATAGACTGATGAAATACTAAATCCTCCTTAGCATGAAAGTTAAGACTCTTAAGTGTCAATTTTACTGTGTTCTGGGGGCAAAACATTTTTTGTGGGACTATATTTCAGAAATTATAGTGAAAACTAATAGGAAAATGTGATTTGATATTCAAATGTTCATTTTACATTCTTTAAAGGAACACATACTACACAAAATCAGTTCGTACTATTACATGTTTAACAGATTGCTCTCGATGTTTTCTGGGCCCATTGTTTAATGGATGTGTGTGTGTGTGTGTGTGTGTGTGTGTATGTATGTGTGTATGTGTGTGTTGGGGGCCTCATTGTCTGAGCTTTTTTTTTGCCTAACCTAAAGTGACTCATTACATAACCCTATGCTTTAGGTTGGCCATGTTGACCTTGGTTGTTGTCCTAGTTCAAGTGATCAGTATTTAATAGAAAGGCTGAGAAACTGACCATTTTGTGGCTTTTAGTCTTTTGAGGAAAATTCAGCTTTTTTGAGGGATGTTTGATCTCAAGTAGATCTTGAAGTAGACTGAGAAACGGCTCTCCTCTGCTGATTTCCTGTGTTTTGTTTCCTTCTCTTCTCATCTGCTTCCCTCACTGGGGATGTCTCCCTGGAGAGGGGAGTTAAAAGACTGGGCTTCTTATTAAAGGTCCTTTTGTCATTATATTTAATCACCCCCATCCTTACAACAACTCCCATTAAGACTTTACTGCTATATTATTAATGAGAAAGAGAGAAAGAGAGAGAAGGAGAATATATGAGAATATAAGAAGGAATAAGAACCTATTTGTAAGAGGTGCTGTGGCAGAGGGAGTTTTAAATACCATGACTCTAATGAGTAGTAGATATGAAAATGAGTGATTACATCAAAGTCATTAACTTATAAAATGTGCAGGGACTCCACAATTAATTCTGTTCCTGAGTAGTCACTCTTAGTATTTAAAAAATATGATTTATGTAAGGTGGTTATCATTGGAATACTCTAAAGGATCTGTACTCTTATCTACATGGGTATTTCCTCCAGGGGTGCAAATTGCAGCCCATCTTTGCCTACCTTTCCTTTGTGACTCTTCTTTATGTTTGCCACAGAGAATCAAACCAATGTGTTGAGGATTTTCCCTCAAGTTCTCTTTATATTACAGATAGAACATTGGTTGGTTGTTCTTCACTTTTCCTTTCTGACTAGGCTTCTTTTTTTTTTTTGTCACACATTTCTTTATTGAGAAATGTTGACACAAAGAAATAAATGCAGTCAGTTGTACGTTGGCCAGCTAAACATGTGAGATCCACAATGTTAATGTAGAAATCCCATTTGAGAATATCAGTGCAGAACTACAATTTATGCCTTTTCAGAGAACTACTGTTCTCTGAGAGAAAAAATTTCCAATCAACTCTGTTTTCCATTTTTTATAGTTATAGATACAAATTGGGCATAGTAATGTTCACATAGATCCCACACTTTCTAATTTCCTTACTTTTCAAATTAACCTCCCCAGTGGTATGTGCTGTAAGATAACATTCCTCAACATGCATTGGGATGTACTGTGATTTTTCCCATCATTAACTCATACTTGAGTTTTAATGAGCCTAGTACAAGGTTTGCTGTTTTAATTTCAGTTTTCCCCCTTGCTCAGGACTGGATGACATGGAATAAAAAGGGGTTTCCATAGTAGCTAACATTCACCAGATTGTGTTCCAAAGCATGGGCTTCAGTAGACTCTTGAATCAAGTCCACATTCTCCACCCAGGCCCAGTGATATAATCCAACAGTTCAAAGATAGGTATGCTATAAACAGCTACAGTTAAATAATCTAAAAAAGCAGTTAAAACATGGAAATACAGTAAAACAAGAATTGATCACTTTATAGTGGAATACTCTATAAACTGTCTGCATTGGAAACATGTGGTGAGTAAGAAAACATCTGAATTGCATAATTCTAAAGTCTATAGTTATGGGCAAGCAGACACTTTTTGTATCCCACCCCCCTCCTACCTGCCCCCCTCCCCCACTGCTCATGTGTCAGAGCATAGATCAAGATTTCTCTTAAAGTTCTACTGATATAGCTTTTTTTTTTTTTAAAAAAAAACAACTATGATTTCTAATAATTACTCTGGAGTATAAATAAAAAATAAGGAACAGTTAATCGAAATGTACAAAAATGTTGGGATAAAGTAGTGAATGAGGTTTATTTTCAGAAGTCTTCCCAAGTCAGCTATAACACTAGTACCTGTACATACAGTGAAATCTTCTGGTTACTGACATCAGTAGCTTTAAACAAGAGGAAGAATGACTAAAAGCATATCCATTCTGCTATAGAAGAAGAGCTGAAATGGGTAAACGCTCTTTTCCTTCCACATTTTGTGGGCTGTATGAGTTTAGCAGGGGGTGGGGGTTGTGGGGGAATGGGAAAGGAAAAAGGGGTTGTAGGGGTTGTAAATGCTATAGAACTGCAATGTGTCGGTGACTTTGGTCATGTTTTGGTCTCTGAACAACTTCATTCATCAGGTGAAACATTTGAACGCAGATGACTTAGGTTTGAATCGTGGCTCTCTTTTACTTATTCTCTGTGTGATCTTGGGAAAGTCACTTTTCCTTTTTCAGTTTTCTCATCTATTAACATGAAGTGGTTGAACTAGATGGCTAGGTGGTCAAGTAGATAGAAGGCTGTGCCTGGAGTAAGCAAGAACTGAGCTCAAATTTGGCCTCAGACACTTATTTGCTGTCAGATCATGGGCAAGTCACTTTTACCTCTCTGTCTGCCCTAGTTTCTTCAACGGTAAAATGGCTATTATCATGGCACCTACCTCTCTGGTTGTTGTAAGGATCAAATGAGATATTTGTAAAGCATTTAACACAGTGAATGGCATATAGTAGACTCTTAATAAGTCCTTCCTTCCTTCTTTCTTTTCTTCCTTTCTTCCTTCCTTCCTTCCTTTTCTTTCTTCCTTATTTCCTTTCTTCCTCCATCCTTCCCTCCCCCTATTCTTCCCTCCTCTTCTCTCATCCTCTCTTTCTTCCCTTTCTTCTTCTTCTCCTTTCTTTCTTCCCTCTGTCCTTTCTTCTCTTCCTCTCTCCCTCCTTTCTTTCTTCCTTCTTGCTTCCCTCCCTCATTCCCTTCTTTCCTTCATTCCTCCCTCCTTCCTTTCTTTCCTTCCTTCCTCCTTTCCTCTCTTCCTTCTCTTCCTCCTTTCTTCTCTTCTTTCTTTCTCTCCTTCCCGCCTTCCTTCTCTTCCTCCCTCTCTCCCTCTGAGGTGGACCTCTTCAATGTCTAGATTTATTATACTGTGGTATCTGGGATCACAGTGCCACTGACATAGTCTTTAAGTTTGTATGGGAGAAATGAACTTCTCATGATTATGACAAATGCTCACATTGGATAATCCATTTTATTTTCTGGGTTCCCTAGAAAGCTATTTTATGTGCGTGTAAACTGTGCTGTAATAGCCTACTAGGGGAAATAGAACAGTGTTTACTGAGCAGTGAAAATGCCACTTCAGTATTTTCACTTATTCAATCTTCCCCTATTTATGTTTAGGAAGTCTTCATGTTCTGACAGAAAATAAGGAAAATGAAAAAATCTTTACCAAAATAAGGACTACTAGAGTTATTTATGATATTTCCTCTAGTACCATTTCTACTCCTTGTCTTTTGTCATTGACTCCTTTTTTTGCCTGAAAAGATTTGCGTTTTTCATATTTTGAGGGGGAGGGGAGATAGTAGGGGAAACAGGGCTTTTGGAATTTACTCTCAACATTCCTATAATATTCTGTTATAGCATGTAGTTCTGTTTGAGGAAGGTTCGAGTTATTTCCTCTTGTCTCATTTTTTTTAACCTTTCAGTATAAGCTAGTGGATCTTTTCTTTGGGAGAAAAGATTAAGAACAATCATAGTGCTTTCTGAAAAGTAACAAACAACAAACAAACACACACAAAACCCAGGGATCCAAGTCATAACAGTGTGGTTGTCTCCAACTCCTCTGCTTGAGAGATTTTGCTTTGATATTCTTATTACAGTTATAGATAAAAATAGAAACAAATATATGTTTATATTTGAATTAAATGAGTTTATTTTCAATTTAGGAAAACCACCTTGGAATATGTATTTACATATGTATATGTGCATACATACAATGTGTATACATACACACAATGCATGCACATATGTGTGTGTGCACACACACACACCATAGTAGATCCAGTATTCTTAATTTGGGATCCATGGCTATGGGTAGATTTGAGGGGGCCCACAAACTTGGCAATGACATCTTTATTTTCACTAAGCTCTAAATCAAATCTAGCATTTCCTTCAATTATGAATTAACTCCTCCCCGATTCTGATTCTGAGAAGGGGCCCACTGGTTTCACCAGACTGCTATGTGTCCACTACACAAAGAAAGTTTAGAACTCCTGCCCTAGATGATCTACGGGATACCTTTTAGCCTTAGGAATCTATGATATATGATGTATATATCTATGTATATGTTGTATATATACATTTCTCCCCTTAGAATCAAAAGACTACTGTTTGGGAAATACATGAAATGTAGAGAAAATATTGAATAGTGAATGGATCCAAGAAATAAGAAAATATGACATTTTAGGAATAGTTCTATTTTTAATAGGATGGATTCTGCAGTGCTTGTCAGGTGATTTGATTTCCCACAGCGAAAAGGAAAACTTCATTTGGATTAGTTTCATGTCCCCTGTGGAATTGCAGACTCAGTGTATAATACCACTCAGTGTCTGTTTTTGTAATTAAAGAATACAACGTAGCTTTTAGTTTGTTTTAAAAATTTATTTAATTACAATAAACCCAAACTAGTGATTTTTAGCCAGGAATAATCTTTAATGTGAGGAAAATATTCATTACACAGATGGAGGTATAGCCTAAAGATAGCTACTAATATGTTTAACACACTATTTTTGTTCTGTCAGTTTTAATACCAATGAATGAGAAAACACATTCAGCCTACTTTTTTGCCATCCCAGGAGGAGAGTGGGCTGTTGTATATTCACAGAGGGATGCCCTCTCTGGGTTCAGCTGGGTGTGTTGGTGAGGAAATTATCTGCCCCTTGTGCAGAGGCAGATGATGTGGAAACTATTCCCAAGTGTATACCCAGCTGTATACTTTCCATAGTGGGATTAACCAGAATGGGACCCTCACTGTATGACATGTGTACTCTACTTGTATTCTGCTGAGGGTTGAAGGGAAGATTAAACGAAAAATTTCCAAACAAATCAAATGAGAAAGTAAAATTTTAACCAATATTTATGAAGTAGACAATTACATAATTGGATTGGCATTTTTATAATGTGTGTGTGCGGTGTGTTTTTTCCATATTGACTGCCATAATATATTTGGGCCTAGTCTACATGAAAAGAGGAAAGGGGGAAAATTTAGATAATTATTCAAATAAGTGATACCTTAAACCTGCAATTGAATAAAATTAATTTGTCATTGTCTGTTATCTAGTTGACTCTTTATTGATCTATTGTGGGTAATTCTTTGGTTCCAGATTTTGGTTTCATTTTGCTTGTGTAGTCACAACTTAAACTCAGGGTTGTTCAGCCTTTTTTTCTTATCTGATACTCGGTTGCTCTTTTCTTCATGGATTTCCCCATACCTTTGGCAAAATTTCTTCAATTCAGTGAGATAAAACAATTTTAACCTATTGAGTTCTTCTTGATTGTTTGGAAAGGTAATTTTTGAGAATACCAATTCCTCATGGTGCACCGGGTTTCTTTTGCTTTCTCAAAGAGCTGCAGATAAAATATACTTGTACAGTCATATAGCAGGACTGAACTCTACCACGAGGAATCTTTCAGTTCAACTATAGAGATTTAATTGAAACAAGCAACACCAAGAATGGACAAGGACTGACTAGGCCAAACACTTGAAGACACTAGTTCTGTTTTGTTGTTTGAAATAAATATACAAACTAGAAATGACACAGCTAAAATGGCTAAAACTTTCCTACTCTACTATACTTTGGAAAAACTCATGAAGAAATCAATATGGGTAATAACACCTAGATCTTTGGGTAAAGGCACTGGTAAAAAGAGAAGTAGCTTAATCATCAACATAGATGTAAGCTAAGAAACCATTATAGGCCTTGGGAATTGATGAAAGCAGTAATTCCACAAAGCTGTACTCTGAGGGTGTTTCTTTGGGTGTATCCCATAAGCGTGGAGGGGTAATCCCTTTGCAATTTTTTCCTTGGGTTCCTGGAATTTATACCAGTCTTTCAGCATGACATGTTAGAAAGATCATTGAGTTCAGAATCAGAGGAAAAAGAATTTGTTAAGTATGTACTATATGCACAGTGCTCTGCTAATAAGCATTGGGGTTACAGAAAAGCAAGATAGTCCCTGCTTTCAAGGAACTCACATTCTAATAAGGACAACATATACAGGAAGTTTCAGTTGCAAGTAAGAAGGAAAGACACAGTGACCACATACAGTGACAAAAGACGTGGTAATGATTTTTTTAAAGTGTCATTTATACTGATAAGACTCTATCTGTTTCTGAGGTTAAACCATTTTATGTGCCAAGGACTTCATAGTGAGAACTTTCTCATCCCAGTCTTTAGTAGTTGTAGCTACTGAGAAGGTGGAGGCTGTAGCATCTGCAGAAGGAGTTGCTAAGTCAAATCTCCACAAGGGTGGTTCCCCTTGACGATAGCTTTGGGAAATGGGTTGGAAGCAGGATCAGTGGTTTGGTATATCTGGGAAACTATTCCTAGGGTTTATGGAATTACCTGCCCATTGGGGCAGTTGATTGATGATTGGTATTAGTGGTGGTGGGGATGTTGGGGCCTCCTTCTCCTCTAGGGTTGTTTCTCTAAATGATAGCTTAAGGGGGTTGGGCTAGAAGTAGAACTGGTGGTCTGGGAGATATTGTTATTCTAGGGTTCTTGGGTAGAGGTTTCCGGGGTGTAAGGGGAAGTATTAATTGAGGTCATATTGGTGGTTTTATTCTCTTGGCATTAGCAAAACTTCCCTTCTTCTCCCCTTCCTCAGTAAGGTAACTGGTTCCATTACTGACTATCTTCCATTGAGTGTATGAAATACGTGCCTAGAATTTAGTACTGCATATAAATTTATCCACTAAGTCCTGGGACAGAATTGTGGAGATGGAAGAAATCAGTGTCCAATTTTGTTGTTGTTGCCTGTTTGGTTATAGCTATATATATTGTTTATTTTATTATTTCTTTACTTGTGAAGCTACAAATAGGTAGTACAGGCCACTTTTAGCACATTTGGTACATTTTCCTCAAAGCATTCAACATAGTTCTACTTACTTAATATGTCTACATATTAATAATAGCGAAGGAAACAACACCTCCAATCTTAAGGCTCTGTTTTTCCAGGGGTCAGCACAAAAAAAGATATGCAGTGATGCTCTGCATATCCTCACATAAAGGCAGATAAGGGCCTAGCGGATAGAGTTCTAGACGGAGTCAGGGAAACCTGAGTTGATAACCTGTCATGTACTGCTTGAATGACCTTAGGCAAGTTCGTTAATCTTTTTCTGCCTCAGTTTTTTCAGCTGTAAAATGAGGAAGATGGACTTAGTGGCTGCAAAGACCCTTCCAGCACCAAATCTATGATCCCATAATGCCCTGCTTAGGCTGTTGTTGTGGTTCATGCTATATCGTAGGCTGCGGGAACTTTAGGAGAGGGGTGGACCATGTGTGTTGGCGATTGTGTAGTAAATGTTTGGCCCTATGGGGTACTGCAGCTATATGTACTTTGGAGAGTCTGTAGCGTAGCTACATTCTCTTCCACTCCCGTACATGTTGGGAAGGTATCCACTTGTCAGCTGGATTTTTCATGCTGGTCAGCCTTAAGGAAGAAGGAGGTGAAATTCCCTCCCCCTCCAATCCCTTAGGAGAATGAATGGAATTACCTGTGTAGGAGGATCAAAAATGCTTGGCTTCACATGAAGATCGCTGCCTATCAGGGTTACTGTCTCTACAGGAAGTGCTTTACAGAAAACATTGAAGAAATAAAGCATTTACCTGAACTTTTGACATTAGCTGGGTAATTTTCACTTTCCCAGCCTGTATATTCACCCCTTTAATTGTCTGTAGTAAAAAGGAGAAAGCTTTGTTCATCACTCTCCATTGTCTCTCATTATCCTCTGCACTTCATGACTCACTCAAGTGATTGGCATGTGGGTTAAATTGATTTGGAAGCTGAAAAATTACTGTTCTTGGAAGACTGTCCACAGTTTAAACAGAAAACAAAACAAAATTCTAAGGCTATTTTATTATTTTTTTTAAGTAAGCCATTAAAATAGGAAATAATGGGGCTGAATTTTTATGGTTGAGAAATTTGCAAAAATAGTTTTTTTTAATAAAAAGCATCTGTTTATCAAGATCATACCACACGGTAGGATCATTTTAAATGTCACTGAAAGTTGATTATTTTTAGTAAGGTATTTTATTTCTGTTTTGTCTTCACAGGAAAAATTAACCCAAGAGTGTGTATTCAGAGAGCAGTTTGAAGAAAATTGGTATAATACGTACTCATCGAATCTATACAAACACGTGGACACTGGAAGACGATATTATGTTGCATTAAATAAAGATGGGACTCCAAGAGAAGGGACTAGGACTAAACGGCATCAAAAATTTACACATTTTTTACCTAGACCAGTGGACCCTGAGAAAGTACCTGAACTATATAAGGATATTTTAAGCCAAAGTTGACAAAGACAATTCCTTCACTTGAGCCCTTAAAAAGTAACCACTATAAAGGTTTCATGCGGTGGGTTCTTATTGATTAGCTGTGTCACCATATCAGCTACACTGTTGCCAAACTTTGTCGCATGCATAATATATGATGGAGGCTTGGATGGAACATGCTGATTTAAGTTCTGCACTTAAAGGTTTGTCCTCCTGGAGGAGAGCCTATGCCCACTCGCTTGATTTATTGTGAAAGAGAGAGTGTGAGAGAGAGTGTGTGTGTGTGTGTGTGTGTGTGTGTGTGTGTGTGTGTGTGAGAGAGTATGAGTGCACGAGTGAATGGGTGTGAGATGGAAGCTAGAAGTGAAAGCAAAGAGGAAAAAGGCCTGATGCATGCTGGGAAATAGACACGCTTTTAAATTTTTGATCAGTTGTATTTCATCATATATCAGCATAGCTGCCATACTTCGACTCATCAGGATTTCTGGCTGGTGGCCTGCTCAAGGGTACGCTGCATTGACAAAGGCATGGAGGGTGCAGTCTTACTTAAAAAAAAAAGACTTTTCAGTTTAATTGCTTGCTGGTATAATCCCAGTGAGCTTAAAGCAAAGACCTCTTAGTAAAAAAAAAAAATAAAAAGTTAAATTTATTTATAGAAATTCCAAAGGCAACATTTTATTTATTTTATATATTTATTTATTATATAGAGTTTATTTTTAATGAAATATGTACAGGCCAGATAGGCATTTTGGAAGCTTTAGGCTATGTAAGCATTAAATGGCAAAGTCCGCTACGAACCTGTGGTAAATTCATGCAGTAACTATAAAGGTGCATGGATACGAGAAATTCTAGTGATCCTAATGTACTGGAAGGTGACAATCTCTTTTGTGCCCGTATTATTGTATAAGTATGCACACCATTCATGACCCTGAGTATTCACTCTTCAGACTGCTTGTTTCATAGCTTACCCCCAGAGGATTAAAGATCAGACTGGGTCTCAAACTCTTATTCTGTGTCTGTAATATTTCCTCTCTGATTAAGTGGCTTATTCCATCATTGTAACTTCACAGTTGCAGAAAAGTATAAGGGTTGGTATATATTCTACTTGTTTAAACCTATTGCAAATTATACCAAAGCTAAACAATAAATATGCTTTTTATTTTTAGCAGATTTCCAGAACAGCAGGACTAACATCACCATTGTACTAACTTAAGGTTCTCAAAAAAAAAAAAAGGAAAAAAAGACAGAAAAAAGCTCACACAGCACAGAATTATCTTCAAGAAGCAAGAATCAGGTTAATAGGATCACTCTTATAAACACTTTTTATTTATTCACTTGGCTATCTACTATGAAACGATAAAAGTTCCTTAGGGGTCATTGTAACATCTTCTATGGAAAACTGCTTTCAGTGTCAACTGTCATCATACATGATACTAGCACCCTTCTTAAAGTAAAACTTGCAAAATGAAACTAATAAATCTTTATTGATAATGATAATGAGGGGGAAAGCATTATACTTGTTGGCTGTGTTTTGTTTTTTTAAAATGGTCTTCAAAAGCGCTCAAGTTTTTTTTTTTAAGGGGGAGGTTACAATATATAATATCTTTTACAAGAATTTTTATAATGTTTTATGCTATCAAGCATAGGAATACATACTTCTTTAGTAGCAATAGTTTTGGAACTTGCCCTTGGGCAAGGGAGAATATTTCTTACTATATACTAAGGAAAATAGAGCCAAATTCTTAAAGCAATATTTAAGAAAAAAGGAATTTATAACAAATTCCCACACCACAGCTAGCCCTTTCTAGCCAGTTATGATGGGAAATTGAGAGTGACAGTTAAAAAATGTTTGGAGATTCATATTCCCGAACTACTTTTAATTTAATATTCCCACTTTGTTTTGCTCTGATGCACGTTATGTAGGACAAAGGTATGGCACTGGCAAATTTAAAGCAGGTATGAAATATCAGTACATGTCTCAGTGTCCTGAGCTTGTATTCTGAGGTCCTTAAGTTGGAGTAGGTAGCAATGCCCTCCTCACGAATTGCATTGTGAAAAACTAAATCTAGTAATATGGTATTAAATAGGAATTTTTTGGGGGAGGGAGTGGGCAGAAGTGATACTAATAAGTTGATTTAAGGTGGAGGTTAGAATTGCCCTTGTTTTAGGATTAGTTATATGTCTAAATAGTAACTTGCATTTAAGTCCAACAAGTAAGATTCTTATTTATTTTTAAACCCTTCACTGCTATTGAAATATGCATATATTCAGGCTTTAGTTTTCCATAAAATATTTGATTCTTTTGGTGGAAAAGTATTAAGTATCTGCTCATGAGAGAACCAAATTTCTGAGATGTGGAAGATACGATGTTCAGCACTGAAGTTCATTTCAGTCAATTGCTAAAAGCCTCATTAAAGTAGCATTAGAAGTCAGGTAGCCAGCCTCAAAGAAAACAAAACCCAACCAACCACAAAGAGATTCATGGAAAAGGCTAAGATGCCTATGAGTTAGTTCATGCAAGAATGCTACTTTGATGTGTACTTTGGGAGTTCATTTTGTTCTGGTCTCTTTTTAAAGAGGAAGAAAAACAAGTAAAATGTTATGTGCTTTTGGCAAGTAATACAATAAATTGTAATGGATTATTCAAATCTCCATAATGGTGTGTAAATAAATAAGTGCTGATTTATGCGATTTATGTAAATAGGCGTTATGGGGGGGGGGGGCGGGGAAGTTTGCTGGCTCAGGGTTTTGGCATGGGCATTGTATTGCTGGGCTATGGAGTGTTTCATCTCTAGCTTGTTGGTTCATATCCATCTCATGTCACTAGTGACCAAAGGTCTAATTGATGACAGCTCTTAGCCTTTATGGAATGAGTTGTTCTCTTTATGCCACCAAACCATTATTGGGTTGGTGCCAACTTGCACCTTAGTCAAAGACTGAATGGGCATGGACTGACCCACCTATCCTTTCATCTCTCATGTGAACCTTCCCAAGTGGCGCTGAAGGACATGAGCAGGTCAGAGTTATGTGGGTGCTCACCCTGCCTGGGCCTGTTTTATAGAGAAATGGACAGCTTTGTCACTCTGACACCCCTTCTCATGAACACTAAACATTGACTTCATGTTATCTACCTGATAATCTGTAATTGTATGTAAATACATACACAATTATGTAATTTGTGTAAATACATAATTACAGACTTCTGAAAAATGGTATTTTTTACTTGATGTCCATTTTAGAGCTGCTTCAGATGAATGTGCCTACATGAACCAATGGAATTTGGAAAAAAAAACCCATGTTCTCCTTGCTCTTACAGCTGTTGTGCGTGTGTTGAGGGTATGGAGGAGCGGGTGGGAAGCAAACACCTTAATATATTTTTTCTTTTCTGCAAGTTTGAGGAGACAACTTTGCAAGATGGAACTTGGAACCAAAAGAATTCTATGTGCATGTGCTTGTGTGTGTGTGTATTTGTATGTATGAATGTGGAGAGTGAATGGAAAAAGGGGAAATTATACTCAGTTTGCTGCATCTTTTGACCTTGGTTATATGCTAGATTTAGGCTGGCTACACCTGGTAATTTGCAAAATAGTCTAATAAGCAAATCTCAGTGAGGGAGATATTGCAGGTGGCAAGAAAAGGTAAAATACCAAGAAACTCATGAATGCATGCATTTTTTTATGTTACACACACATATACATATATACGTATACACATATATATGTATTATGTATACCATATCTATCCAAAGAAATTTTCTCCTTTTTAATCTAATATTTTGCTGTTAAACTGGGATCGATGAGGAATTATGGGGACAAATGTCTCCTGGCTATTGCCCTGAACAGATATTAAGTAAGGTACTGAGCAGCTGTAGTAGGAGCATCAACCCCTTCTCTCTCCTCTCCCCACCCCCACCTCCTGCTCCCCAACCTATGAAGGCTTGGTGAGAGCAGTTTAAAAAAATGCAAATTAAGCAGGTTTCATTTTCTTTCAGCAAGTTAAGTCATTTCTGCCCGTTCAAGTGTTATTAACTAAGTTTTGAAAATGATATCCAGGGCAAGGTGGTGGTGATTTTATATCAAGAAAATAAAAATCTCTATTTTCTCAGTTTTTTTGTCTATCTTAATATGTTAATATGGGTTTTGCTCTTGTCTCTAAAGAGACACAAAGAGAGCATGCAATCACCAGGTGGTGAGTGCCTGATCTCTGACCAAGGTTGGCTATCAGGTTGAAAGTCATAGGAGAAGAATAAAATGCTGGAAGCGAAAGTTTCATTGCTGTTTCAGTAGACAGGGGAAGCTCTCCAGCTTGAGATACACACTTGGACATTCTCTCCCTCCCCGGACAAGCTTTGTTCACCATGATTCCATGATTTGTCCAAGTGAATTAAAACTAATAAAAAAATGTAAGGAAGGGGGAGTTCAAGCTCAACTTTTCCATTTTTTGAATACTGGAGTTAGCAGCTCAGAAGGAGCTTTCCATTTTGCTTTTAATTTCGTCACTTGAAAGTTGCTTCTCATTTATTTATTGGCATCTTTTTAATCCTGTCCCATCTGATTTTTTTGGTTTTGAAAGCTGTTGCTCTTGGGAGTGAGAGTATGGAGATCTCTTTTTCTTTTCTTTTGTAGGAATGCACAGTTCCTTAACAATTCTTGGCAGTTGTATTTGTCTGGGCTCTGTCTCTCACTGCTCCCAACCAGAAGTTCCCTTAATACTACACAGTCCGACCTCTGGCACTGGCAGTTCTTGCCATCATTTCCATTGCCATGAGTGAACTTGGTGCCAGGAAAATCTGATGCCTGCTACCAAGGAGTTAAAAGTTGTGCAATGGGAATATCCAAAGTGTGGACAACGGGTTCTGCCCTCGCTACTTGGGAAGAATGTGGAAAACATTGTTGGCAGTATGTAAGGCCAGGCTCAGGAATCGGGAAATGGATTTTTCTAAAATACTCATAGATGCTTTTTCCTGTTTCCTGACCATATTGTGGGATATTGCAAAACAGCTTAAGTTCAACCTGGCTCCTGTCTAGTGCTTCTACTGTGTACATGTGCCCTGGATTTGTAAATTATAGCTTTCTAAGCACTTTCCCCAACTGTCTCTTAACCAGCAGGAGGGCCTTTTCAGTCATTGAACCTATGAAGATACTCCAGTTTATAGCTGCGCCAATTTGGGGAGAGGCAATACTCAGAGCTCCTTATTATCCTTTGGTGGAAAAACCAGTGATCTCTATGCCTCTAAACATATGAGAAGAGTGTTTCATACTCAATCCCCAAATGTCTCTGGAAACTCATCAATGTGGCTAGATGGTAGAGTGGATAGAGCACCAGGTCTTGGAGTCAGGCAGACCTGAGTTCAGATTTGACTTCAGACACTTAGTAGTTATGTGACCACGGGCAAGTCTTTTCACTTCTGTTTTCCTCAGTTTCCTTAGGTGTGAATGAGAATAATGGTCAATTTCCTCATCTGTAAAATGGGATCGGGCCACCTACTTCCCAGGGATATTGTGATGATAAAGTGAAATAATAATTGTTAAGTGCTTAACACAGTGCCTGACACATAATAAGCACTGTATTAGCTCTTACTATTGTTACACACAGACCTTGTGTCCATTGTCTTGTATACAATACCTTGTATACTGTCATCTAGGTTGGCCCATAAATTCAGTGCAGAGGGACCATTCAATGTACTGGTGGGTCTTCCTTGGCTTTTTTTTTTTTTTTTTTTGACATCACAAGGATATCAAGGAAGCCTAAATGTGACCTATGTTATCACTAATTTCAGGCACAATGCTAGCCTGTTATTTTCAGTTATGCATTTTTTACGACATCTCTAACCCAACAGTGTGTTTTGTACTTTGATAATTTGATACCTTTCAGGTGAAGGAGAGTTGGACTAAGAGTTAGGAAAAGTGTTTTTGTCAATATCTACCAAGGTTATTATGTAACTTTGGAGAAGTAATTCCACTTGTCTGGGTCTCAGTTTCCTCATTGCTCTAGATCTATGAGATCATTCAACTCCAAAATCTAGACTCTTTAACTGAGTTTCCACTGCATATTTCAAGAACATTGTTCATGGCCGGGTGGATCCACACCACTCCGAAGGAAAAACTTTGTTGGTTTGACCTAAAACCAACTGGTTGCAGATTAACAGGGACCAATACTCATGGCCTCCTTACCATTGTACTGTTCTGTGGATTTGCAGCTGAAACCTGGACTCTTTCAGTCAGATGAATTTTTTGCTGTGTACACTTCCCCAAACCCCAAACCCCGCCGAAGGTCTTTGGTTTTGTTTGGCTCCTTTATCATACTTTTCTCCTCACATACCATCCACGTAATATGTCGAGCGTGCTGCACAAAATCACAGACTTAGAGGAAGAGGAACCTTAGATATCATCTAGTACAACACTTATTTGTAGATGAAGAAGTCGAATGTCACAGAGGCCAAGTGACTTGGCTAAGGTCCCGCTGGAGGCAGAGGCAGATAGGTGGTCCAGGGGAAAGAAGACTAGGTCTAGAGCCAGGAAAACCTGAGTTCAGATCTAGCCTCAGTCACTGGGTATGTGACCCTGGGCAAGTTGCTTAACCCTGTTTGCCTCAGTTTCCTTAGTTGTAAAATGGGGATAGTAATAGTGCTTATCCCTACCTCCTAGGGTTGCTATAAGGATCAAATGAGAAAATGTTTGTAAAATACATAACAGTACTTGGTACATAATAAGCACTTAACAAATACTTGTCTTTCTTCCTTCCTTCCTTCCTTCTTTGCTTCCTTCCTTCCTTCCTTCCTTCCTTCTTTGCTTCCTTCCTTCTTTCCTTCCTTCCTTCTTTCCTTTCCAGGACTTCAAACTGAGGGTCTTTAGTACCAAACCCAATATTCTTTTCATTGTCATTAACAATAGGTTACATTTATATGGAATGTCCTGAAAAATCTTAGTGCAATTGTTAAGTTCTTGTGGCTTACTACTGCATTAATAATTTTTGTGAAACCTTATATAATGTGTTATTCATTTAAGACTCAATGAAACCTGCAGGATGGATGCTATAGTGAGTACTCTCATTTATCTGATGAAGAAATGGAGGCTCAGAGCAGTTAAGTGACTTACCCACAGTCATACCCTTATTTTAAATAAATTAATGTTAGAGGCCAGGTTTGAACCCAGGCCTTCCTAATTCCATGTTCATCACTCTCTGCTTTATGCTGCACCACTTCCTATAAAGAAATTGTAGAAATAGTGACTTTTTTCACCTTAAAGGAAAAAAAAAAGATGAAATTCTACTTGTAAATGTTAATCAGCAAAGTGCCTATTTGTACATTACTGGGCACTAAGTAAATTGTTAAACAAATAAACATTGGAGAGCTCCTATTTAGCTATTGTAGGACTAGGATCTCCAGATTATATGGTACTGAGGACAGTGTTGGCAACTATCCCTGAACCTCAGAATTCTCTTTCATTTTTGCATTTTGTTTATATTGATGTAAAAGAGCCTGGTTAGCAGCAAGCCCCATTTAAAGCCACAAAGCATGAAGTAACATAGTCTTTTAAAAGGTCCTGCTAGACTGTTATGAATCAGACTCTTTTAGTGTTTTGACTAGTCCTTCGGAGTCAATAGCTCCTTTTGGACTAAGCAGAATGGGACCTTTCCAATTTTAATTCTAAGGAAGAGGTAGGGAATTTCAAAGTGGACTTATCTGGTTTTCAGGATGTCTTGCTTAACAAGAATTTTTTTGAACTGAATTGGATGGAAGTGATGGAAGCAATAAGATAGTAAATGATGCCCTTTGATCTGAAAGAGTTAATGCAACTTTCAATAGTGTTTTAGAAAAAATTCCCAGCAAATATTTTCCATACAGTGAGAACTGCGCTCAATGAAAAATGGGCATATCACCATAGCTATTTATTACTAGAGGGTAGCATGATGTATTTTTGGTTAGAAGGATAAAACATCTCATTTTGTTTGTCTCCACTAGAAATACAAATCTGTAGTTAATCAGCTTTTGGCTTCAGTTTTACTTCCTTTTGGTTTCCTCTTTCAGTTCTAGGGAAGGGTGTGACTCCCCCTTGCTCCACCCCTATTTAGGAAGAGACGTGTTTCTGAACAAGTAGGGCTGACAAAGAGTGATGGATGGCTCATGAAGGAAAAGCTGATGGGACTTTAGACCTTGCCTGAAAGAGTTTGATGTTGCTCAATTTAGCTTAAGAAATCTCGCCTAATCCAATTAGGGGAGCATTCAAAACAGTGCATGTTGGCATAAAAACATATTCTCCATCCTTTGGGACATGCATCATGTTGGTCTCTCCATTGGTGGGGCAAAACTGAGGGGGAGAACATTTCTATCTGTCATAGAATAGACTCCCTTTGTGGAGTCTCTAAAGCACATTCTTCAAGAGGATCACAAATGGCTTTTTGGTGAAGGGAGACTGAGTTGGAAATGAGGACATGTCTTTCGATGATCTGCCATAGAGAAACAAATTTGAATTTTGCAGTGATTCTGATTTATCATAGAAATGTTTTATATGTGTGCATGTATGCATATATTCCTTGTGCCTACATGTATATACCTAATGCACATGTTTATACACACATATATGGACACAAACACATCATGTGTTTATATCTGTATATAGGCACAAGGGACACACCCACCCATACACACACACATACACACATGTATATGTAAATATATATGTATATATATATATATAGTCACAAGGGATCCATATGCACAGGAATATATTATTTTTATATGGGAGGAGAAATAAGCATTTATTTAGTACCTACTGTGTGCTACGCACCGACTTTTTACAAATATTGTCTCATTTAATTCTCACAGCAATCCTTTCACAACTTTTCAGTTGAGAAAACTGAGTTAGGCCGAGGTAACTTGACCAGGGCCACCCTACTAAGTATCTAAGGCTGGATTTGAATTCAGATCTTATAGACTCTGGCCCCAACACTCTATTCACTGTGCCACCAGCTACCTCAGACTGGTATATCAACATATCTATATAGATAGGGAGGTACAAGAAACACACACATATACACATGTATCTATATGTATATACATCATAAATCTATGTATGCACACATACATACATGCATACATCTATTTTGTTTTGCACATTTCCCATATAAGTAGGTTGGACAATTACAATTTTTGAGCTTTAATTTGTTTTTTGAACTACCTATTCCTTTTAGTGGGTGGGTGGAGGCAGGGGTATTTAGGTTTAACAAGTAGTACTCTGAGGAAAAATATGTGCAGGAGACACTTTTCAGTTCATATTAGAAACATTTTCTTTATCATTTTATTCAGTGTACACAGTCAGCAAAACAGTAAATCTAGCCCTATTTTGCCTTATTTGACAGATATTTGAAGTGTAAATGCTCACACTGATAATTTAACAATCCACTCTCTTGGGCTGGTTTAGACTGGCTCCTGCACTGAAGGTGGGGGTGGGGAACCTTATTCTAGTAGAATTAGTTTTGCCTAATCCTCAGATTAGTGTGTGAAGGTCGTATATTTCCTGCTGGCATCTCTTGAACTGTATTTGTTCAAGCATTTTTCCTTTTCTTCTGGCACATAGCAAACACTTAAATGCATATTTATTTATTCATTGATTAATTCTTCTTGCCATGTATGTGCTCTCTTGTTTTCATATCTGTCCTTACTCATCTTTCCTAAATTTGCCATTCTCTTAAGACTTAATCTATAGCTAGCATGCTTCACTATTTCTTTTTAAGTCAGTGGTTCTCTGCCTTCCTAATGCCGCAACCCTTGAATACTCGTATGTGGACCCGCCTGGAGACGAATAGAGGAGCAGTGTCTCGGTTCCTAAGACCATTGGAAATATGTGTTTTCTGATGGTCCTAGGTGACCCCTGTGAAAGGGTCGTTTGATTCCCCCAAAGGGGTCGAGACCCACAGGTTGAGAACCACTGTTTTAAGTGGTCCATCTGTGTTCTTTGGTAAGAAAGAGCGTGTTAGTGACAGCCAAGAGAAGATCAAAGAGAATGAAAAGCATTGGTAGTATGGGACTCTCTTTTCACCTAAACAAACTGACTCACAATATATTCTGGGAGCATTTGCAAGTGTCATGGCTGCCTGTTTCTAAATCTGCACATCAAAATGTACCTGTCCAAGTTCCCTTTGGGTAGCCCAGACATTTACACACATGCACACACATGAAATGTTGATTTCCATAAGCACAATTGGCTTATTGAAACTGTATGATACTAACATTTTGGCATCATTCTTTCGAATTAATTTTAAGATCATTATCACGGTGGGAGAGAGAACTGGACTTGTGATCAGAAGGACCTACATTCAAGCTCTTCTTCTAACATATACTAGTTTTGTGACCACAGACAAGTCTATTTATTTCTTACTGCCCCAGAAAACTCTCTGTAAACTTAAGTTTGAGGCCATTTGTTTCAGCATAGGAAGCTTCTACATTGGAAGTTCCTGACACAGGTGAAATTACAGGTCTAGACCCAAACATACAAAACCCCCATGTTGGAACTGGGTATAATCAAATACCTATGAGACCTGAACTCATGAACCAGAAGCTGCTTCTGGTTGTTTCAAGACTGTCCTATGGTTCACAGAGATTCCAATTTTCTCATTCTCAGGACTGTGTTAATTCTTTGAAATATTATAGCATCTGGTAGGGAAATACCTAGCATATTTTTGGATTGGGTGTCCAGACAATTAACTGATTAAATACTTAATTAAATAAAAAAAAGTTTCTCAATCTAAAAGAAGTTAAAGATGAACAGATAAGTGGTGCAGTGAATAGAGTGCAAGGTTTGGAGTCAAGAAGCCTTAAATTCAAATCCAGTCTCAGATGCCTATTAGTTCTGTGATCCTGAGGAACTCATTTATTTTCTTTTTGCCTCAGTATCCTCATCTGTAAGTAGCAAACTCCCAGGATTATCATAAGGATCAAATGAGATAATAATTATAAAGCACTGAGCACAGTGCCTGGCACATAGAAAGCACTATATAAATGTTAGCTATTGTTGTAGAAATTATAAGGTGGAAATAAAGAAAGGCAAGTAAAAATATTGTTTAGAGAGGTGAAGCCTCTGGCAGTGTGGTGTAGTGGATGAAGCATTGTTTCTGGAATCTAGAGGACTGGGTATCAAATCCTGCTTTTGTCACTTTGATGGATGTTGTCTTGGCCAAGTTATTTAATCTCCTTGGTCTCCATTTCTTCCTATGTAAAAGGAAGGGATTGGACTAGATGGTCTTTAGGTCTCATCCATCTCTAGGGCTATGATTGATCCCATACTAAGAAGAATGAATGGGAGTGGAGTGGAGTTCCTTTACTTAAAAAGAATCCTTTAAAAATGGGTGAACCAACTTGTTCCCATATCAAAATTTAATTGTCTATCTTGTCTCCTGCATATAGCATGGGATATAAAACCTGTCTAAAACAAAGAAATGGGAAGTTCATGGGAAGGCTCATGCACCTAGAAATGAAACTGATCTCACCACAGGTCCTTGAATCAAATTCCTACATATTATAAACTCCATGTTACAGATGAGGAAACTGAGGATCAGGATGGTGAAATAATTTGCTTAAGACCACAGGGGCAGTAACTGTCAGAGGATATTTTTGAATTCATATTCTTTAGCTGTGAAGCCGATCCTCACTCCTTTATCAAAACACAAATAGAATGATGATGATATGCTTCCAGATAAAATATGGTTGGTGAAAGGGTGTATAATCTTGCAGGTGGGCAGAAAGAATATGAAATAATAAGTTGTGTAAAAATATCCACTCCAGGTTACCTTCTCTCTTCCTTTACCCCACCTGCAGTCCTTCCCTCTGCCCATGTCACTGATGCCCTGGATTGTGTAATGGGTAGAGGTGTCTTGTAGGGATGTGGCATCATTTGGGGAAACAGTACTACACTTGGATTCAGTATAGGTTGTCATCTGGTTCCAGTAAATACATTTTATTCACACCATATGGGCAGCTTCTTATGGTTTAAAGTGAGCAGAGATCCCTGTTGTTGTTTCTGAATGATTGGCTTTCTTTTCTCTTTGCTTTTGAATGTAAAGCGACCATTGGAAAATGAAGTGTGAAGAAGTCAATAGGATGTAACCTAACATACCAGTCTAGGCATGTTGTGCAACTGGCAGTTGTATGTATTTTTAGAACTGAATAGTAGTTAATTTTCACGATTCCTGCTTGACTGTTTTCAACTTAGCAATGTGACAATTTGTCACATGGCTGTTTACCTAGTCGGAAACTCTCCCATTAGCTCTGAACACTCTGAAGGAAATTCTTTTACAGGCTGGGTGATAAATGTGTGAACAATTTATTAACCCCATTTGTCGATGAATGATCTCTTAAAATAAAGAGGTCAGGGGAATTGGATGGAAATGCCACAACACCAAGAAACATGGCGAGGTTTGAGAGAGACGGTAGGAGAGAAAGACGAGAAGCTGAAAAAGGGGTTACACAGCCGATCGTTAGTACTTTACTGGTTTTATATTTGAAACATGGCACAAAGGTCATGCCTGACGCGTTATGGATTAATAGTCTGGAAACCACCTACATTGGAAGGACGGAATTTTACACCAAAACACCTTTATAAGTCCTCCATTGCTTCACAAGAGAGCTTGTTCTGAGGGTGATAAAGCAGAAACCAAATGATCCCTTGTTGGGAATGTCGTAGACAGGACTCACTGGTTTGAGCTTAGATTCGATGACCTTAAGTTCGTTCTAGTGCTTCAGTTTTCTGATTATGATCCATTCTGTGTGACCTAGAGGACAGAGTGCTGAGCTTGGAGTCAGGAGGACCTGGGTTCAAATCCTGCCCCCGTCGTTGGCTGGTTGTATCATCCAGGTACCTCTAGTCATACTCTTTATCTGCCAAGTCACAGACTGAGTTTTGTTACAGATGAAAACTTTCCATACCATGTATCCACATGTGATCTGAAAGTAATGTTGGGCTTCATTTTCATCTTTAAGATTAGTAAGAAATAGGGGCAGCTAAGTGGTACAGCAGATAGAACATCAGCCCTGGAATCAAGAAGACCTGAGTTCAAATCTGACCTCAGGCGCTCTCTAGCTATGTGACCCTTGGCAAGTCACTTAACCCTGATTGCCTAAAAAAAAAATTAGAATAAAGCAAAGCTCTGTTTAGTGCTGAAGTAGAGAGAGCCTATTCTTGTGAGCTTCGTGTAACATTTCTGACATAATTGGGCCATCATTAATAGTCTAAATGAGACTCTAGTGACCTTAAAGGATGCTATGTGTTGTGTCCTATGGCTCCTTCTCTGTGGAGAATAGCACTCACAGACACAGGAGTTCAGTAGGCAATCAATTAAGAAGCACTTATTAGGCACACACTGTGTTCCCAACACTGCTCAAAGTGCTGGGGATACAAAGAAAGGCAAAAGAGAGACTCAGGACTAGGCCCTTAAGGAGTTCAGCTGATGTGATATCAGTGTCTACTAATGGGCACTGTTACTAAATGTACATCATATAAAGGGTGTCATTTTTATCACGTTCTTCAATATTTGTTTGCTGAAGTGAGCTAGATAATATAAAACTAGCAAAGAGTTGTTGTATTCAGCACTTCAACCTTGAGTTTTTAGGAAAACAACTAATAGATTTCATGAATGGGGGTGGTTTTCTTAACTAATGACTGCACAAGGCTTGATTCCTCAAAAATGTCTATTTGCTCTGCTAGCCTTAACTGAGTGGCTATGGTGCCCATTGCCAAAGAATGCAAAACACCTAGGCATTATTTCAATTGCCTTCGCCCCATTCTGGAGAGGTAACTAATGGGCAGGGTTGTCTTCCTTTTCCACAAAGGGAAGCCCAGAGTTGAGAAGTGACTTGATCCAGCTCCTGTTGCCGGCTCAAGGCACAGCCCACATTAGCATGCAGTCTCTTTGATCCTGAATCCAGCTTTCCTTATACCATTGCACTTCTTGGGCCAGTATCCTAAATCATGCATTTCACTCTAGAGCCAAAGAACTCTTGGCAAGTGAGGCAGTCTGAGAGAACTTAGCTCTTTCCTTCCTGTGGTAGACTTGTTCTGGGAACTTTGACTTCCTGTTCCCCTAGTATCCACAAGCTGGTTCTTTCACAAAGCCATTTCTATACAATTTTGTTTAGTAGGGGATTAGAGAGGCAGAAAAAAAAAATAACACTCAAGTGGTGTGGCCCATTGAGGTTTGCTGAGCTTGAATAGTTAATTTCATGGAAAATGACTTTGTTATTTTAAAAAGTGATCTTAGGTAAACACACTGTTTATTTTTAGCTCTGGAGACATTGTTTGAATAGAGCAATCTTGGTTAAAACTCATCATCCAGTCTGTGATGATGCACAATTGTGCATTCCGTCCTGTGTCTCGGAGTTTGGTGGTCTGTTGCTAGGGGCTGTGACTTCACTGTGTAAATGCCTCTTGCTGCCACTTCAGGAAACATCCAAAAACCAGAGTGAGAAAGCTCTATTGGCTATCTCGTGAAATAAGAGCATATTGGGTGGTGTTTTCAACGAGATATTCTAAGAGTGGGTCAGTTTGAACATTCAAGTGACGATTATTTCAACTAAAAAAGTGTAAATATACACACTCATTCTTCTACCTCAAGGCTTAATAAAAAAAGCCAAAATCTGTTTTTGTTCTCTTGTTATGTAACGGTATTTGGATTGTTACGATATGGCTTAAGAGCAAGTCCCCTGGAATGAACCAAAGAGTCATGTTGGCAGTAAAAAGAACACTATCTAGGGGTAACGTTTTTGGCCCTCACACCTTCAAATGAAAGCAGACAGCTCATCCAGCACGTCTGCTGCTTTGGACCAAGACAGCATGAGCAGAGAGAAAGAACACTAACAATAACACACATTGATATGGCACACGTCCAGCTAGAGGCAGCACAGAGTAGCAGACAGAGAACCGGCCTTGGGGCCAAGAAGAGCTGGGCTTGAACACAGCCTGACTTTGTGACCCTGAGCCAGTCACCTTTCCGTGTTCTAGGCCGGAGAGGTCAAATTCTCAGCTATCAGATAGCAAATGGTTAACAAAATAAATAAAAGTACAATTGTTTGGGTGTTTTACTCGCGTCCCACTCTTCATGACCCCATCTTGGCACAGATATTGGAATGGTTTGCCACTTCCTTCTCCAGCTTATTCTACAGACATGAGGTAGATCAGGCAAACAGGGTGAAGTGACTTGCCCAGAGTCACACAGCTAGTAAGTGTCTGAGGTTGTATGTTGAACTCAGGTCTTTTTGACTCCAGACCCAGCAATCTATCCACCGAACCACCTAGCTATCCCCCCAAATACAATATAACTGGTAATGTTGATTTGTATTTTCTAAGTCAATCTACTGCAACAAGGATTTGTTTCTATTTGAGCTCAACACCACTGTTCTAGGTAACTCTTTTAAGATTATAAACGATGGAGAAGGTGCTGGCTGCATTGGTAGAGGGAATTTCCTCATTTGGAATTCCTTATCCTAGTGAAACCATAGGTCCTATTTCTATCCCTTTCAGTTACAATGTGCTTTATTTCCTTGTATTTTTATGACATTCTCTTGGGGGTCAAAGGTGCAAGTTTTATTATCCATGTTTTTTTCCTAAGGGTTTTGTGTGTGAAATTAAGACTCAGGTTAAGTGACTTGCCCAGGATCCCTTAGCTAACAGATGGGACTTGAATCTCCGTCTGAATCTTATTTAGATGTTTGTTGTTCAGTCATGTCTGACTCTTTGTGACCCCATTTGGAATTTTCTTGGCAGAAATACTGGAGAGGTTTGCCATTTCTTCTCCAGCTCATTCTACAGATGAGAAAACTGGGGCAAACAAGGTGAACTGACTTGCCCAGGATCACACAGATATGAAGCCAGATATGAACTCAGGAACACGAGATTTCCTGACTTGAGGCTCAGCACTCTATCTGCTGCACCACCTAACTGTTCAGCACCTTCCTACTACCCAACATTTGCATCTCAGAGAGATAATAGGATAAGATTTTTAGCTAGCTGCCCCTATAAATAGGTATACACCCAAAGGTGTACATTTCACTATGTCAAGCTGCTTCCATGTACAAGAATCACCAAGCCTCAGTGACTGAATTATGTTTTCATTTCTACCTTGTTACCTCTAATGTTTCACAATAGTGGAAAGGAGCAAAGTTGTCTGGAAGCAACAGAACACCAAAACCTGTCCTTGTGGGAGGATGGAGAGTGGCGTAGTGGAAAGTTTGCCAGATAGGAAGTTGGGAGATCTGGGTTTATATCCCTCCCTTGACACTGGCTACATGATGATTGTGAGCGAGACTCTAGTCTGTTCCCTCTTCTGTAAAACAGTGATACTTAATACTTACATTATCTAATTCCCAGAGTTGTTGTGAGGAAAATGCTTTGTCCACCTTAAAACTCTAATGGATATACATGTAAACTGTGAGTTTATCTAAGATATTGAAAAGACGGCTTTCTTGCCTCTTCTTCCTACTTCTTTCTCAAGATCGTTCTCCGAAACTTCACTATATTTCTCCAGTCACATAATTAGTGAAGAGACAATATTTCCTTTTTGTAATGGGAGCCAATAGAACTACAACTTTTCAGTCAACTGTGCTGTAAAACATTTATTCTCAATTTCTATCAGGGGAGAACTTTTGTCCTTCCATCTTGGAGGCTGAAGTGAAAAATTCAATCTATGACCTGTGTGAGCTTGTGTGAATCACAACTTGTCCATATCTTACTTCCTCATGTATAGAATAAAGGGGTTAGACTAGATGACTGCATGATATCTTGGAGATGGAAGGGAGATCATGTAGTTCAAATTGTATTTGAGCAGGAGCCTTCCTTCTCTTCGACATTCCTCACAAAGGGACCATCAGTCCTTTCTCAAAGGCCTCTTATCTACACCTGGGAAAATCAGTTTACCACTTTGGGATTCAGTTTCCTCATCTGAAGACAGAAGAGTTGGACTACTAGACCTTTAAGTTCAATGACCATTCTTACTCTAAATCTAATCTTAACACTAGGAAATCTCCTACATCCTTTGATACCATGATGGGAAGTTCACTATCTCCAACAGCAACTCATTTCTTTTTGAGCAGCTCTAATTTTTATGAAGTTTTTCTGGTGCCAGACCAAAATCTGCAGCTCTGTACCTTCTACCACTGTTCTTCATTTCCTCTTCTAAGGTCCAGTAAAAAACACCCCCAAAGACCCAGAAATAATAATAACAGTGACAAAACATTTAATACAGTAGCTCTCCCATCTGTTCCCTTCTCTTCACCCAGATCACTGCTACCCTAGTTCAGGCCCCTATTGTGTCTTTCTTGGACTGTTTTAAATGTTTCCTAATTGGTCTCCCAACTGCTGTCTCTTCTTTCTCTAATCCATTTTCAACATAGCTGCCAAATTGGTATTTCTAAAACACAATCTGGCTATGTCACTCCCCTTCTCAGAAATTGTCAATGGCTCCCTATGGCATCTAGAATAACATTTTAAAAAAATTGTAGTCTGTCATTTAAATCCTTCTATAGTCTGGCTCCTAGCTAGACTTCCCAGTCCTACTTTGTATTATTCCCTTCTATGTAGACTCTGTTTCAGGCAAACAAAGCCTACTGTTCTCCAAACAGGACATTCCATCTTTCATCTCCATGCCTTTAGATCCTATGTCTGTGAAGCACTCTCCATCTTATAAAATCTCCAGCTTCCTTCAAAGGCACAGCTCAGGTGCTTTCTTCTACATACTGTCTCCTACTCTGCCCAGATATCTGTGGGTTTCCTTTCTTGAAATTCCCTTATATGCACTTTGTATTTGCTTACTTGTGGGCATGTTATAACCTCCAGTAGAATGTAAAGTCCTTTGAGTGAAGAGTCTGTTTCATTTGTACCTTTGTGTTTTCAGTCTAGCATACTGCCATCCATTGATTTGGTTGAACCCTTCATGACAGCTTTTCAAACACAAAGTCAACTATCATCTCCCCACTAAATCTTTTTTTTTCTTTTTGGAGGGAAATTGGGGTTAAGTGACTTGCCCAAGGTCACACAGCTAGGTCGCATTTGAACTCATGTCCTCCTGACTCCAGGGCGGGTGCTCTATTCACTTCACCACTTAGCTCCCCCAAGTCTTTTCTTTTTCACATGAGTTTCAGTCTAGCCGTATCACAGTTGTTTTTTTTAAAACCTAAATGTAGGACTTTACATTTAGCCCTATATTAAATGTCATCTGTTTAGATTCAGCCCAGTCTTCCAAGTGGTTGAGAATTTTTTTGGAGCTTGATTCTAACATCCATGTATTAGTTGTCCTTCCTAGCTTCGTGTCACCTGTGAATTTGATATGCCTGTTATCTATTCCATTATTCAAGTCATTAATAACAATTTTGAGCAGAACAGTTTCAAGGGCAGAGCCCAGGGCCACTTTACTGGAGAATGTGGCATAGTGGAGAGAGCACTAGATTTGAAATAAGGAGTCACATAATGATAGGCTCTCAGAGTTGGAATGAACCTCTAAGGTTATAAAATCCAACTCATATCCAAACAAGAGTCCCATCCCCCAATGTCCTGTATCAGCAAGCACCCTAGCATATCCAGGATGGCTATCACAGGTTCTTAGATCTGCTTTTCTAAAGGAAAGCAACTCAAAAAGGATTAACAATCTTGCTTTAATCAAACATATATCATTTACCTAGTTCAGGGGGAAAAATCAGCACCCTGAACTTCAGAGAATGCAAACAGAATACAAGCAGAAGTTACAAGCAGACAAATGGATCAGCAGATGGGCTTCCAATCGTCTGACCATTACATCCATACCTATTCAGTTACCAGAGAGGGAAGCACCAACATCTGGGTTTTTCAAAGCCAGGGGTCTCAACAGCTGCCCAGAGTCTCGTCTGGCCAAATCACAAAACTTTTTCCAAAGTAAGCCCCGAAGCAAAACCTCACATCAGTGGTATATATATACTATATATACTATATAGCCTTCTCCTGGATCGGAGACTGTCAGCCCTCTTGACCCACTGCCCAATCACAAAGTAATAAGGTGTGGGCATTCCTGAAGAACAAGCCTCCCGCTACAGGCTCCATACGACCACATTCAGCCTAATAGGGGGAAGAGTATTCTTTCAAATCATCGAAGGTTCTCAGAGCCACTTAAGCCACTTAAGCAAAGGGCCTAGGGCAGGGAAGATCTTCAGATTCCCCTAACATGTCCCTAACAAATAGTTATCTAACTCCTGCTTGAAAACTTAAAGAGTGGGAGAACCCTCTACCTTCTAAGGCAATTTTTGACTCTTTCAGACAGCTCAAATTGTTAGGAAGTTTTTTGAGTTTTCAATTCTAAATGTATTTCTATGTAACTACCACATTTTGATCTCTTAGCTCTGCCCTTGGGGAAATATGCAGACTAAGAAGTGTAATCTCTCTTCTCCATACTTGGACAATTACACGTGACACCCCCTGCTCCATCCCTCAGGCTTTCTCTTCTCTTCTCTAGGTTAAATATCTTCAGTTTCTTTCTTTTTTTTTTCTTTTCAGAGGGGGAAGGCAGGGCAATTGGGGTCAAATGACTTGTCCAAGGTCACAAAACCAAGTAAATGTCTGAGGTTGGATCTGAACTCAGGTCCTCTCCAGGGCTGGTGTTCTATTCACTGTGCCACCTAGCCACCCCCATATCCACAGTTTCTTGAATAGATTCTCTTATGGCATGGTCTTCAGGTTGATTCATCATTTAGGATATACTTAGCTCCAGCTTCTGTCCTTTCTAAAATGGTGTCTCAAACTAAACACAATGCTGCTTTAATAATGCAGTTGAGAATTATTTCAGGAATCTGTCCGGCAATATTTTGATTTTTTAAAATTTAATTGAATTTTTTTTCAATGAACAAAAATCTGTGTTCTTTCCCTCTCATCTCTGTCACACTCCTCCCCTCACTGGAAAAAAAGAAAAACCAAATGTTTGTAAAAATATGCATAGTTATGTAAGGGCAGCTAGGTGGCCCAGTGGATAGAGCACTGGGCCTAGAGTCTGAAGGATCTAAGCTTAAATCTAGCCTCAGATACCGGGTGTGTGTTCTTGAAATTACTTAACCTCTGTTTGCCTCAGCTTCTTCAGCTGTAAAGTCAGGATAGTAACAATATCTGTCTTACAGGGTTGTTGTGATGATCAAATGGGATAATATTTGCTTATAATAAAATGCTTAGCATAGTGCCTGGCACATAGTAGGTATTATATAAACACTTATTCCCTTTCCACCACCTACCTCTTTATGAGAAACAAATTTCCACGTTGGCCATGTTCAAAAAAATAGATGGCTCATTCTGCACTTGCATGCATCAACCTTTCTGTCAGGAAGTGGGTAGTACGCTTTATTATAGGCCCTCTGGAATTGTTGTTATTCATTGTGTAGTTTAGAGTTGTTTGATTTTTAAAAGTTGTCTTTATAATGTTGCTATCATATAAATTATTTTATTAGTTCTGCTCACTTCACTGTGCATCAGTTTATACAAGTATTCCTAGGTTTTTCTGAAATTATCCCCTTCATAATTTCTTAGGGTACAATAGTATTCAGTTATATTCATATATCATAATTTGTTTAGCCATTCCTTGATTGAAGGACACTCCTTAAATTGCAGTTCTTTGCTACCAAAAAAAAAAAACTTCTCTAACTCTTTTTGTTCATAGAGTCTTTCCCCCTCTTTCTTTGATGTCTTTAGTGGGGTAGAACTTTAGCGGTGTTATTTCCTGGGTCAAAGGGTGTGCACAGTTTAGTAACTTTTGGTGCACAGTTCCAAATTTGCTTTCCAGAATAGTGGTACCAATTCTCCACTGACAATGCGTTAATGTTTCTGTTTTCTCACAGTCCCTCTAACATTTGTCATTTTCCATTTTTGCCAACTTTATTGTCCTGTGATTTGCAGACTTTATTTTCTCCCTTGCTTTGGAAATTGAGATTATATTTGCTATTATTCTATTTTGAGGCACCTTTCTGATTCTCACTAAATTTGCATAGATTACCAAGAATGACAATATTCAAATATACCACTTCTTTCAGTACTTTAAAATGTGGTTGGCCAGGAGCAGAGTATTGCAGGATTATCTCCTCTCTTGTTCTGAACACCACGTTTATATCAATAAAGCCTAGGTGCCCATTAGTTTTTTTTTGGCCACCATTTCACATTGCTTGAATGTGAACTTGGAGTCCCTTAAAAATCTTCAGTATATTTCATATTAACTATTGCCTAGCCATTCCTACCTTATCTAGTACCTTTGAAGTTGAAATTTTGAACCTGTGTCAGACTTTTTATATTCATTGCTATGACATTTTATCCACTAAGACATAAGTTGTTCTAGCCAATAGTTAATCCTTCCTCCCAGCTTCCGGTCACAATTTCCCCCATGGTCACTATAGTGCCTCACTGTAGCATGGAGGTAAGCTTGAGTTCACAGAAGTTATGTTAGTAAAGCATAAGCATAAACTCTAGCAAGTCATGCCATGCTGGAAAGACTTTGAATATGATACCAGCAACAGACTAAGTCTGCTTTCTGAAAACCAGCCTAAATAAGTATGGAGAGACTCACTACCAGTAGGCACCATGACCATTTGGCAATAGATGATTTGCCCATGTAGCTCGTGGAACAACCCAGTTTCATGTTGTATACCAAGAAAATTCATGGAAGGAACACCAGATGTGGATTGAGAACAAAGCCATAATGAGCATTTCTGTAACCTTAAGTGTGATTCATTTGAGCAGGTAATGTGGGTAGGGAGACATGTGGTATGAAGAAAAAGGGGGAAGAGACCAGATATTTATTAAATGCCTACTAACTCCTTTAAGGCTCTGCCTGGGCCCTCTTCTTTTTTTCTCTATGCTCTCTTTGTGATCTCATCAGCTCCTGTGGGTTCAAGGATTATTTATCTATGCAAATGACTATCAGATTTACATATACAACCCTAGTTTCTTTCCTGAACTTCATTTAGCCTTGGGTCACAAACGACCTATTGGACATTTTGAAGTGAATGTCCCATAGGCATCATAAACTCAATTTTGTCAAAACTGGATCTTATTTCTCCCCTATCTCCTCCCCCAAATCGCTCTTCTAATGAACTTCCCTGTTACTATTAAGAGCACCACTCTCCTTCTAGTCACCAAGACCCACAACCTTGGTGTTGTCCTTTATTTCTCCCTCTCCCTCACCCCACATCTTCAATTCATTGGCATATCTTGTCATTTCTATCTTCATATCATTTTTCATTTATGTCCCTTTCTCTCCACTCACATAGTCATCAATTTAGTGCTGACTCTCATTAACTCTCATTGCACTCTTGTGATAGCCTCTTCCTTGATCTCCCTGTAATCAAGTCTTTCCCCATACATCTCTCCCAGCTCCTTATTACCTCTTGAATCAAATATCAATGCTTCTATTTGCTATTTCAAGCTTTTTACAACATATCCCCTTCCTATTTTTTGAGTTTTCTTATGGATTGCTCCCTTTCACACACTCTATAGTCTAGCTACAGTAGCCTACCTGATGTATTTCACATAGGATATCTCCCTCTCTTTTGTTTTTGCACTGGCTACCCTCATGATTGGAATGCTCTGCATCAGTGGTTCTCAACCTGTGGGTCGCGACCCCTTTAGGAGTCGAACGTCCCTTTCACAGGGGCTCGCCTAAGACCATTGGAAAACACATATTTCCACTGGTCTTCGGAACCGAGACACTGCTTCTCTATCTGTCTCCAGGTGGCTCCCCCCACATGCAGATACTCCCACATACAGATATTAAAGGGTTGCGACATTAGGAAGGTTCAGAACCACTGATCTACATCATTCTGCCTCTTAGGATTACTGGTTTGCATCAAGTCTCTGGCCAAGCACTAGCTTCTGCAGGTGGCCTTTCCTCATTTTCCCTAGCTGCTAATGCTAGCCCCTCTAAGGTTACCTTGTATCTAGCTTGTATGTCTCTTGCTTATATCCATATATGTACATATTCTCTCCCCCCAAATATGATCCTTCAGGGTAGAGACCGTTTTAACTTTTTCTTCTTATATCTAGCACCTACATGGTAAATCCTTGGTGATAATTGTTGACTGGTAGGAAGCTATGGAGTCGGGAGGGTCAGGGATCAAATCCTGCCTCTGGAAATACCTTAACTTAACCAAGGGCTAACCTCTCAATGCCCTGGGTAAGGGACTCTAAGTTTAAAAGTTTCAGACCAATTGCTGATCTGGATTAGAAAAGAGGTTTTTCACACTTATGAAATCACAAGTCTGGCCCAACTTAAGCTATTAAGGATCAAACAACTTTCAGAGATAGAAAAGTCTTACCAGGTCCAAAAACATAATTTCAAGTTCTTTTTTTTGCTCAATCATTCAGAACCTCAGAATAATAGAATTTACTGAATGAATGAATGAAGCATTTATTAAGTGCTTACCATGTGTAAAACTTGGGGAATGCAAAGGAAAAGGTGAGATAGTTTATGCTCTAGAGTTCTCATTCTAATGGGGGACACAATACATATAGAAAGTAGTTCTTCACTCCAATTTGGAGAAAACTCTGACATGGCATCAAATATGCTGTGAAGGAGGTTTGTAGCTCTTCTGTCTACATTTCCTTTTCTCCATTTCATCCTAATTACTCTGCGTTGTGCCTCCTTGTACCACGCTATTCTCTCTCCAGTGTTTACACTTTTCAGTTATTTATAGGCTGCTACATTTTCCCCTTTGCTCCTCACCAGTCACCGCCACGCCATGCTACACCTATTTAGTTATTTTAATCTTTCCTAATAAATCAATTCTTCAAACCTCCTCATCATTTTTATTACTCTCCTCTGAACTCCCCCCAGCTTTTCTCCTGCTTTACGGTATTGAAGTGCCTGGAATTTAATGGAGTTTTCCAGGTGGGGTTGGAGCGAGGCTATTAAAAAAGGACTATCACCTCTGGTTTCCGTGGATGAAGCCATTGGGAACAAAGCCCAAAACTACATTAGCCTTTTCTTTTTTTGCTGCTGTATCAGTTTTGCTAACTCATATCTAATTTCCTGTCCACTATCACCCCAATTCTCTCTTGCAGCATTACAGCCTTTCAAATTTCTCCATCCCACTGACTATCAATCTGCCTTTATGATGCTCACATTTTTCCTGATATATAGACTGGAGCTTCCAGTTTCCAAATGAACTTTGCTCCATTTCTGGTTCCTCTGTTGGGGTTCATACCTGGGGGCCAGAAAAAGGAAATGAACTTGGACAAAGACTTATGGGAGGGAGTCAGGAACAAGTATCAGGTTCTAGGATTGAGGTAGCAAACATTCTGAAGACACAGTCAGGCTTGATAATCAAGAGGTTAATCAAACTAGAATCAGAATCCAGGACATTTTCAGCCAGTTCCTGACAGTTTCGGAGGCTGTTTTATCAATTAATTTCTGAGGAATAGAGTTAATGACACTGATTTCATAGGATCAAAAGAGGCAGTGTGGGTAACAGCGATAACAATATTAATAATGACAACTAGCATTTATATAGCTAAATCAAATGAGAAAATATTTGTAGAGTACTTTGCAAATCTCCTATATTTTAGTTATTATTATTGTTATTAAACTGACATCATCATTATTATTATCTAGCACTTTAAGATTTGTCACACCCTTCTAGAAAGTACACTGGACCAGGAGTCAGGAGAACTGGTCCTCTTCCCAGTTCTACTACTTTGTACAAATCACTTCATCTTAACTAAGTCACTCAGCCTCAACATATATTTATTAAGCATCTACTATCAAATGGTAGAGCTGGAAAAGTAGAAAGTGCACTGGCTTGGAGTCAGCGGACTGGGGTTCAAATCCCTTCTCTGATGCTTACTACCTGTGTGATGTTGGGCAAGTCACTTGACTCCATTTTCTTATAAAATAAGAGTATTGGAATTGATGACCTTGGAGGTTTCTTTATAGACTCTTAAGAACTTATGGCCTTACACTAAGACTAAGGAAGGCATTGTGCCAAGGCATTAAGGAGACAGACATGGAAATGAAACAGTCCCCACTCTAGATGAGCTTAGGGGAGTACAAGATGTGCACAAATAAATATAATTAAAGGAAATTTGAGGAGGAAGAGAATGCTTAGAACTAGGAGAGGAATCAAAGAACACTTCACTAAGAACATGGTATTTGAGCTGAGCTATGAAGGAAGACAATGATTCTGAGGTGGAAATAAGGGAGGAGTGCATGGAAGACAACTTGTGGAAATGATGAGGACAGAGAATGGAATATCCAACTATGACATGGTTAGGATAGCAGGAAGGTGGAGTGTGTGAACAACAGTAGATTGGAGACATGTTAGAGAGTTAAAGACTTTACCTCTTATCCTAAGTGATATAGGGAACCACTGAAGAGAGGGAAGGGAGGACTGCGGAGGAAAGTAACTTCATGGTCAGATGGTCAGATATCAGGAGTATTACTTTGGTAGGTTGAATATTTTTTTTTTGCAATAATTAAATTGACAAAACACTGCTATCATTTTTCTTCTCTGCAAGACCTTCTTTGGTAGATTTATGATTAATTCCCTGTAATGGAACTATATACCTTAAGTCATGCTAAAGATATCAACAACAAAATGGCTGTCTAGAAAAGATGCTCTAATCCACTAGTGTCAAACTCAAATGGAAATGAATCCCTTATACCTGCATATTAACTTAGAAAACCGTAAATTAACATTACCCATGTTGTATTATATTGTTATTTATTTTGATAAATATTCCCCAATTATATTTCAATCTAGTTCTGACCATACTCGGAAGTATTGTGGGTCACATGCAGCCTACTCATATAGCGATAGTGAGGGTTAACAGATGGCAAGTCTATGTGCTCTGCTGGTATTCACATCATATCAAGAGAGAATAATGGATAATTTTTTTATAAAATAATTTGTTTTCCCATTCAAGCTCCCTGAAATCTATTTGTAGACTCCTTGTTCAGGGTCACACAGGTAATAAGTATCTGAGTCAAGATTTGAACTCAGGTCCTCCTGACTACCAGGACAGTGCTCTATCCACTGCCCCATCTTTGGAGGGTTTATTAGAGGACGGGAACAAGAATCACACAATGGAAGTGTAAATGGACTATAATTTGTTCCATTACAGGGAATTATATCTAGGTTAACACTATCCAATTAATGACTATTCACAGAAGCATAGAATTTGAAAGTTAAGGGACTTCAGTGGCCATCTAGTCCAATCCACACACAAAAGGAATCTTTACCATAACATACCTGACAGGTGGCCATCTAGCCTCTGCTTGAAGACCTCCACAGAGGGAGAGCCACTACTTTCTGTTCCATATTTGGGCAGATCTAATCATTTTGGTATGTTACTTGACATCAAGCCTAAACTGCCTTCTTGGCAACTTTCAACGATTGCTGGAAGTTCTTGTCAACTTTTAGCTACTCTTTGGGTCTTATCACGGTTTCTAGATTTCTTCCTCCACCATGTCATGTCAGTATTCTCACCCTAAAACTTCATTCCACCCTTGGGGTCTTCTCACCTTGGAAGATCACTCTTCTCCTGAAGTCTCTTCCTCTGATTTGTCAGTCCTTCAGGAACCTTCATTTCAGGAAATATGCTCAGGTCAGTCATATCCACTCCTTCGATCCTCTCCAGGCTTTATTCCTGGCTCTGGACTTCTTTTCCCCACCATACCCAGATGAAGGCATCTTTTTCCTTTCCTTTCACATATTGTCTTTCTCTAGAATGTAACCTCCTCAGAAGCAAGAACTGCTTTTCTCTTTACTTGTCTTTGAATTTGTTTTAGCTTAGTCCCTGGCACAAAGCAAGAGCTCAATAAATTCATGTTGATTTTAAGCATTTCTGAATCTAACTAATCTAACTTAATATTTTGCTCTTAATAGAGGTACAGTGTTCAGAATGAGAGGTGATAATTTATCCCATTGTACTTTAAACTCTGCTTAGATTGCATCTAGAGTATTGTGTTCAGTTCTAAGTACCCCACTTTAGGAAGGTCATTGACAAACTGGACCGTGTCCAAAGGAAAGCAACCAAGATCATTAGGAGACTTGAAACCATGCCATATGAATATCAGTTGAAGGAATTGGGAATATTGAGCTCAGAGACCAGAAGATTTAGGGAGGACACAATAGCAAAAGGTGAAGGGCTACCATATAGAAAAGTGATTAGACTTGTCTTAGAGAGCAGCAGCAAGGACAACAGGGGGAAGTTGTCAGAGTAGATTTTTGGTTTGAGGCAAAGAAAAACTTCTAACAATGGGGAGAAGTCGAACGGGCTGTCTCAGAAGGAGCCAGGTTCCTGTTCACTAGATGCTCCAGCCAGAGGGACAGAGTTAGGGACGGAGAGACAGTTAGGGACAGAGGATTCCCATTTAGGTACAGGTTGGACCAAATGACCCTGACATCCCTTCCAACTCTGGAATTCTAGAAGGGACTGTAGAGTTCACAATCTCTCTCTATTTTACATTACAGATGCTCCTAGCTATGGGTCTCTTGAAAGAGCTGGAGTCCAGCATGCCAGCAAACAGATTACATTCATCGAGATAGTTTTGATTGTTCATGGTGATAGTCTGGATTTTATTCATTGAATGCAATTTTCAGAAAACAAAAAAACAAAAAACAAACTGTGCCTGTGGAGATGTTGGTATAATTAGATGTAGCAAAAAAAAGATCTTTTATGTATTGAGTAATCCGTGGAGACTCAACACAAGTGGTTTTTTTTTTTTTTGCCTAAAAACTCTAATGTCTCTTAACCCTTTCAGAGTACATCTATTTTTACGAAGTTGTAATATAGGCAAAAAAAAAAAAAGGCCATCCCTTCTTTAGTGATAAATGAGGTTAGAGAATAATAAATAGGCAAGAGCCGAAGGAAGGCAGGAAACACTAAAAGAAGGGACCAAGTATAGAAGGGCCCCCATCTTCATAGTATGTACTTGGTAGTATTATCTCTTCCCCTTACTCTTTTCCCCTTACCTCCAATGGAGGCCATGGAGAGGGAAGCACAAAACTAGAAAGGAACACACTGTGTGTCCTCTTTCTTTTTTAGGTGAAGTAAGTTTAAAATGAGCATCAAGGACAGACTTGAATTCAACAAGAACTTGATTCATTTGTTAAGCTCCAGTTATGTATAAGGGATGGAAATATTGGGAGGATAGTATTCAGGCTATCTTATCCTATATATATATATATGTATGAACTTGTGACCTTTTGTAGCACCAGCTAAAGACTATCCCTTGTCCTGTGACTAGAGTCATTGCCCAATTGTTAGTTGCTATAGCAGCTTGATAGTGAGTGATCAAAATTGATGGGGCTCAGTCAATTACCTTAAGTCATTATAGTCAGCATCACATAGTGGATAGAGTGGACTTGGAGCCAGGAAAGCCTGGGTTCAAATTCCATCACTCTAAATTCAAATACTACAGCTCTGTGACCATTAATGAGGTTCTTTATCCTCTCCTGTAAGATAAGAGGTTTGGACTAGCTGGCCCCTACTATTCCTTCTGGCTCTGAATCTATGATCCCAAGATCAAATCCTAGAAAGAATTGTGCCCTTATGCTCTTATCCTTATCTTCTCCATTCACCTAAGAGTTCTGGCCAATGTCACCTTGTATGATGGAGTGTTTGGTCCCAACATGATGGCTGCAGCAGGAACATTTTTTTTCCTTTGCTGGCATGACCTCTGTAGGACTCACAGTACCACAGTCCATAATGTTTTTCTTTTGGAGCCTGTCCTCTCAGTGACAAGAAGAATAGCTTGGTTTGGCAGAGGGTCCAGGTTAGGATTACATGACATATGGCCCTGTGACATTTTTGTTGGAAGCCGGCCACACTGTCAGATTATCCAGAGGGGCCCCCTGGTCTTTGTGCAGAAGCATTATTATCCGTTTACCTAAATATCCCTGTAACCTCTTCTCACCAGAGGCCTTTTGATAAAAGATGACATTTGAGCACAAATAACCACAGAAAAGGGCTGGGAAGAACGGAAATATCTTCCTTAGTCCCCAAGTCTCTTTGGGGCTGAGCTTGCCAGGGAGTCAGATGATCAGCTCAGGATGAGTCCATATTTGTCACTTTTCTAACTGATATGCATTTCTCTTAGGAATGGTCCTGTTCGTTTACATGCTCAGTCACTCTATTTGCATCATCTCTGAAAACAGGGCTTTTTATTCCCTTATCTTCTATGAACTGTAAAGCCTTATAAACATAAATACTATTTGAAGATGGGCCCAATACAAAAGAGATCTGGGATTGTATCAAGCATACCATATGTGTGATGGGCTTCATGGATATTGGACATCAGGGAAACCCAGCCCAGGGATGGCAGCCTGCAGCTTGGCACCATCTTCCTCACACTCCTATCCCTCTCTGGGCCTCATTAACCATGCTCATTAAAGACTTGTGCACACATGTACATACACATGCACACACACACACACACACACACACACAGATTCTGTTTCCCATATCCTCCAAGGAATTCCTTAATAAAAAAAAAATGACCATAGTTTACTCACTCGCTCATTCATTTACTAGATTTATCGAGTTACTACTATGTGCATGGAACTATGTCATGTATCCATGGAGCTTCCTAGGGGGCTGGCACAATAAAATTGAAACAGGACCCACCAGAGTTAGGCTTCTTGTCCTCTGAGCCCTCAATCAGTGAGGCATAGGATCAGGGAATCTCTTAGTTACCACCTCAGTTTTCCAAGTTGCCTTCCTGTCCCTAAAGAATAGTCAGAAGGACAATTTCAGGTCAGGATTACTGCTGTTCCTGGAGTCAGAAAGGATCTTCCTACATGCTAACTCCCTAAGGAAAGCTATGCTGGAAAAATGATATGAGCATCAAATTGAGTGCAATTTATACATGAGATATAAAGTACAGTAGTGAATAGTCCTTTCTCCAATAAGACAGAGAGAGAGAGAGAGAGAGAGACAGAGAGAGAGAGAGAGAGAGAGAGAGAGAGCACATTCACAACATGGATACTAGGAATCCTTGATTTGGTAATACAAGTGTGTTTCAGGTTAAAAGAATAGATAAAATTCAGACTTACAAAATAGTTGAAGTAGGCTGTGATCATTCATGTCACAAAAGATTATTTACATCATAAGTACTTACCAAAGGGTTATTTTAAAATATTATTTTATTGATAATTTTTACTTTCTTATCATGTTAATTTTCAAATATATCTCTTCTCCCCTTTTCTACCCATCAAGCCATCCCCAAGAAGTGGTTAAGCAAAACCAACTAACACACTAATTATATTTAATCTTCTATCTCTCCAAAGAAGACCCAGATGTATATTTTCTCCACTCTTCTCAGGGGATGGGCTTGTTGTTTCTTTCTTTAATTTTTTTCCTTTCACATTCTTATAGTTATTGTGCATATCATTTTCTTGGTTCTGCTTACTTTATTCTGCATCAGTTCATTTGAGTCTCCTCATACTTCTCTGAAATATTAATAGAATCACTATGCTTCTTAAATAATAAGGCACAATTCCAGAAATCATTTGTGAGTTGGTCTGATACTTAATGTGAATATGTGAACCCATGTACTTTCTTTAAGTTATCCGATCCTTCATTTTGTTGTTGTTCATACCACCCTTTAAAAACAATACACTGTAGATATAATTTAACTAGGTTTTGGCAAAGCATCCGATAAAGTCAAGAATATTTCAGTAGAAAAAATGGAGACATGTGGGCTAAATGATAGTAAAACAGAGTGGGTTTGGAATTGATTGAATGACCATATAGAAAGAATAATTATTGATACTTCAACATTAATTTGAAAGAATATTACCAACAAAGTGCCCCAGGTCCTTGTCCTTAGTCCTGTGTCATTTAACATATTTGTTAATAACTTGGATAAAGGAATAGATGCCATTCCTATTAAATTTATAGATGACGCACAGCTTGTAGGGAGAGCTAATACAATGGATGAAAGAGTGGAGATAAAGAAATGTCTTGACAGTCTGAACCTTGGTCCAAATCCAGTCAGATGAAATTTCTTAGAGACAAATATAAAGAGATTAATGTGTTTAGGTTTAAGTTATTAACTTCACAAGTACAAAGGAGGGGGGTGGATATAGCTAGATAGTAGTTCGTTTGTAAAAATTTGGGTTTCTTTTGGATTACATACTCAATATTAGTTACCAGTGTGATGTGGCACCCAAAGAACACCAAATGCAATCTTCAACTAGAGAGGCATGGTGTCCAGGATTAGAAAGGCAACTGCGCTACTGTTCCTTGCTTTGGTCAGAATAGACCTGTTCTGTTTTGTTTAATTTTGGGAACCACATTTAAGGTAGGACATCAATAAGCTGGGGAGCAGCAAGAGGAGGTCACCAAGAATAGTTAAGGGCTTCAGATCCATGTTGTGTGAGGCCCAATTGAAGGACCTGGGGAGGTCTAGTCTGGAGAAAAGAAGACATGGGTTAGAGTATGGAACAGGGACATTTTCTTTAAGAACTGGCAAAGCTACCATATAGAATTTTGTTCTGTGTGGTTTCAGAGTCCAAAACTAGGATCAGTGAGCAGAAGTTGCCAAGAGCAACTCACTTAACCTCTCAGCACCCTAAGCAATTTCTTCCATTTTTAGGTATGGAGGAGAACAATCTTTGGGTTTTGGAAAGATAGAACAAAAATGGCTACAAAGGAGTTGGAACCAAAGTTAAATGAGATGCTAAAACAGAAACTGAGAGAAAGGGAGAGGGAGGGAGAGAGGGAGAGGGAGTTTTAGAGTAGATACTGGATGGCATTGGTGGAGATAGTTTCCTTTTGAGAGTTTCTTTTGCCAGTGAAATCATAGGTTCAGTCCCAAGGAAAAAAAAATCAACACTATTCAGGGAAGAATGGACTGTTTCACATGATAGTGACTTCAATTTCACTGGAGATCTTCATTCAAAGGCTATATGACCACTTGTAAGTAATTTACTAGTCAGTACAGTTTGTTTCTTTTGTGGACCTTTCATTGTTGTGATGGAAGCATACTAACAGGATCTAAAAAGATAGCTTACCCATCAAAACCCCTATGGATGGATTAGAACTAATTATAAATGTATCAGAGGGGAAAAAATCAAGGCAATTTCATTAATTCAATTCAATTCAGCAAACATCAAATACTGTCCTAGGCACTATGGATATAAAGACAAAAACTGAAACCCCTCCTCTTATGGAGCTTACATTCTACTGGGAGGAAACTGTGCACCAGATAAGTACATACAAAGTATATAATGTAAAGACGAACTTGGTTGGGGCTAGGGAGGAGGGGTCAGGGCTATAACAACTGCAGGAATAAGGACTTCTAAGAAGCTGGGATTCTCTGAAGTAGAAACAAAAATAGAAAATATTCTAGGCATAGAGGACAGGGTGTGTGGGGCCATTCCCAATGACAAATTGTCTGGGTTAGAGCCCAAAGGAAAATCCCATCTTCCTTATATATGTATTCTTAGGTTGGTATTGTTTCAGGTGACTGCAGGAGGAAATCAAATATATCCATGGTCTAAGCATCTTCCATTTCCTTTCAAAATTTATCCATTTTGGGGAACCATTAAGTCCCATATAAATAGTTATTCTGTGAGGCCACTCCTCAGGAAGATTAAAACCAAGGAATAATTGGCTGGACAAAGGCAAAATTAATGTTTTTGTTTTATCTATGGAGGAGAAAAATGTTTGGCTTTGAAAAGATGGAACAAAAATATCTAACAAGGAGTTTGAATCAAAGCAAAACAAAGCATTAGGACAGCAAATATGTCTTCCTTCAATAAATTTGACTCATCTGAGTCAAGTGAACTATATTCCAGTACATTTGAAAGACTGCTGATCGATGACATCTGAAACATTATGAACAGCAAGAGAGGTGCTTCAAGACTAGAAATCTGAACAAGTAGAACAAGAGAAGTACTGCTATACTCTATCCTGTTAGGTGGCATTGTGAACGTAAATTTCCATTGTGAGTACCATAATTTAGAAAGGACATTGACAAATTGGAGTGTGTTCAATGGTGGTAACTGGGGTAGTGAGAGTACTGGAAACTCTGAGGTCTTTTCCAGCAATGAGATGCTAAGATTTTGAATGCTTGTGATCAGTTGGTCTAAAGTTATTTGTGTCATGATGCGTATTGGAATTCTAAATTCTAATCCCTACTCCAACACTAACCAGCACATTGACTTTGAGTGAGAATCTTTAAACTCTCTGAGTCTCATTTTCTTCACCTATAATATGAAAGGGTTTGAGTTCTGTCCCTCCTAGTTCTAAAATTCTGTGAATGATTGGCACATTGGGCTGGTGCCAAGATATCTTTTCACTCTCAGGTTGCATCAAAATTTTCAAATACAGATGCTTTCTCCTTTGGAAAAAAGACAGTACATCCATCTGGAATCAGAAGTAGACCTCTCATGTTAAGGGGAAATTTAAGCTGGGAATAGGCAGGACCTTAACAAGATATTTATCATTGTGATGGTGCCCAGAGGTTTCTTACAATGATTGCATCGTAAATTTTACTAATCTTCCCTTCTGATTTATGTGGCTCTTCTAAAGGACATTGTTAAGTGGCACATTAATACTGATGCTAAATATAGCTGGAAAAAAAAAAAACACAAAACCAATCCCTGATGTTCCAATGCCCATTGGCAGACTGGCAGCCATGTGTCAGTCAATAACCTACTTTTGTTCCAATCTTCTACACGAATCTATATCATGTCAAAAAGGCTATTTTTATCTAGAAAACATTTTGAAAGTTGTTAGAAATCCTTCTTGCTGCATTACCCAGCCCTCCCAGGAGCTGTTAAAGTGTAAATGTGCAGCGAGGCATTCTTCCCAGCTGCTCTGGAGCTGAGTGACCTTGCTGGGCTCAAGCCTTCCTTTGAAAACAAAAACATGAACTCGGAATTTTAATTAAATGGCAGTTAGTGGACTGGCCATAAGGCTTGGTTTGCTGGGGTGTGGGGCTGCTAAGCACAGTGTGGATCTAAGATCATCATCACAACAGTCCAGGATACTAACTTGTCATGGAATAATAGATCAGCACTGGACTTCTCCTCACACAACCCAAATGAAGTACTTTGCCTTGTCAAGCTGAGCAGGCAATGTTATGAGCAGAGCTATTCCATGAGGGAATAGTATTTGGATAGTGCCAGGGACACTTTAAAAGCTAGAGGAAAAAACAAAACCTACATGAATCATATCATTTTGGTTCATGCCATGTGGAACTTATTGGTTTAAGGTTGCAGAGTCAGTCACCCATGGTGTGACGGGTAATATGGTTCAGTTTGGCAGGTTTGCATTGTTCTCTGACTGTTACTGGTGCTGCTTTGTAACTGGCTCATAAAATGAATTAAGTCTGCTTAAGTGGGTTGTTTTCCATTGAAACAGATATTTAAAGTCTTTTAAAAATAGCATTATTGAAACCTGTTATTCGTTTACATTTCTTTGTGAGAAGGCACATATTCTGTTTATCACAAGGATCTCCTGTTTCAAGGTTTTAAACAAACTCTGAACAAAAGGCTTCAATCCACCTGGAGAATTTTAGGAATAGGAGAGACTCTTGTCTACTTGGAATGATGTAAGTGAAGGTCCCCTGGAGCCAAGGGTGTTAAGATAACTTCTAGTGGTCCCTTCTGGCCCTGTGATGATAGAAAAACTCTAGAGAAAAGAGAGAATACACTTATAAATATTCCCCTCTTACCTTCTCCTGCCTCTTTTATTTGTTAAAAATAAGTTTTATTGATGTTTTTTGTTTTTATACTATATTAATTTCTGAAAATATGACTCCATTGTTCCTCCCCTTATCACACCTGGAATTCATACTTTGATTATCTCAAGGAAAAATGCTTAAGCAAAACCCAGTGACCACATCTGACAATGTAAAAAGTATTTTACCCTTGTAGTATCCCACCTCTTTATAAAGAAGATGGCAGTATATGTGCTTATCTATTCCTTAGGATCATTATTGTGTTTTTTTAGTTACTCAGAGTTCAGCTCTCTTTTAGTGATATTTTCACTTACCTGGTTGTCATCATTGTGTTTTTTCCCATTTCACTCTCCATCAGTTCATACAAATCTTCTCACGTTTCTTTGAATCTCTCATAATCATTTGCTTTTTACTGAACAATACTATTACAATGTGTTCCTATGCATTAGTTTTTTTGGGGAAGGCTATTCCCTGATCAATGACACAACTTTTTGTTTCCAGTTTGCCCCTCCTTTAAATCTGTAGAATTGCTACTGATGGCATGCCATGGATGTACTGATCTATTTATTACCTTTGGGAAATCCCTTCTGCCTTGCTTCATCTTCCTGGCACCAAATTGAAGGTTTTTATACCCAGGGTATAGGTCAGAGTATCATCCAGCAATGAATAAACAGCTAAGTCTTCATTGGTTGGCAATCCATATTGATAATTAGAATTTTTCTCTCTTTGTTGAAAGTATGCAGAGCTAGAGCTAGAATTGTATCTGGGGAAAGAGGCAGGAAAGGGATCCTTAACTGGGAAGGTAGGGGAGACAAAGACTCCAGGAAGCTGCTGTGACTGAGGTGGGGAGGAATTTACTACATGTAGTATACTGCTATCTTTTGTTCTTCTACTTGCCAGACTGTTCTTTCTCTGGTTCATCATCTATGTCTTGCCCCCTCCCTGACCATAGGCATTCTTCAAGACTCCATCCTGTACTTTTTCTTCTTCACTGACTTTTCTCTTTCTGATATCAGCCTTCCCCCTACCATGAGTTCAATTGCTGTCTTTTTTTTCAGAAGACTCCCAAATCTGTCTGTTTATCCAGTTCTAATCTCTCCCATGAGTTCTGGTCCAGCATTAGCAACTGCTTGCTAGACGTCTCTCACTGTATGTCTTAGCGACATCTCGAACTCAATAAGGTAAAGACAGAATTCATTGTTTTGTCCTAAACTCTCCCCTCTTACAAACTATCCTTTTTCTTTTCAGGGAAACCACCATCCTTCCATTCACTGAGATTTGCAATCTTGATGTCATCCTTGATTGTTCACTCTCAGAAAACCCGTGAACAGATAGGTGGTACAGGACATAGAGCGTTGGTGTCACAAAAACCTGAGTTCAAACCCTACCCCAGATACTTAAGAGTTTGTCCATAATATTTTCTCATCCTTGGTTGGTTGATAGGCATTTGTTAACTGCCTACTATGCGCCAGACACTGTGCTTAGTGCTGGGGATACAAAGAAAGGCAAAAGACAGACCTTGTCCTCAAGGAACTCTTGTTCTAATGGGGGAGACAACATGCTAACAACTATGTATGGGCAAGTTATATACAGGATAAATAGAAAAAAACCATCAGAGGAAAGTCACTAGCATTAAGAGGGATTGGGAAAGGTTTTCTGTAGAGATTTTTTAAAAGCTTGAACTTGAAGGAAGCCAGAGAAGTCAAGAGTCAGAGAGGAGGAGGAAGAGTATTTCCAATATAGCAGGTAGATAGTGCAAATGCCTGGAACTGAGAGATAGAGTGTCTTGTTCTAGAAACAGCAAGAAGACCAGTGTCACTGGCCTCAGTTTTCTCATCTGTAAAATGGTGGTGATGGTATCTATCTCATAGGGTTGTGATGAGGATCAAATGAGATAACGTAAAACGCTTTTTAAACTTTAAAGCATTTTGTAATTGCTAGCTACTATTATTAGATCTTATTAGTTACTAAGTCTTCAAGTACCAATTGTATTTCCACAATATCTTTTTCACCTGTTTCTCCTACCCACCCACATGGTCACTATCCTAGGTTAGATCTATATCCAGTCCTGCTTGATCTATAGAAACAGTCTTTTAATAGGATTTCAGGCTTCCATTATTTTCTTTTTCCAATCCATTGTCTATATGTTGTCTCTGAATTATCTTCCGGAGACATATTCAGACAATGCCACACAGTTTAGCAAAAGTTCAACAACCTTGGAGCGGCTAGGTGGTACAGTGAATAGAGCACTGGCCCTGGAGTCAGGAGGACCTGAGTTCAAATATGGTCTCAGACACTTGACATTTCCTAGCCATGTGGCCTTGGGCAAGTCACTTAACTCCAATTGCCCTGCCTTCCCCCCTCCAAAAAAAAAAAAGCAAAAAAAAAATGTTCAGCAACCTTCAGTGACTCCTCAGTGTCTCTAGAATAAAATACAAGCTCCTCAGCTTGACATTTAAAGCCTGTCACGATCTGGCTCTAGTTTACCTTTCTAGACATTTCACTTTGCTACTCTTTATACACTCTATAGTCCAGTCAAATTGACTAACTGATGACCCCTAACTTGGCATGCCATCTTCTACTTCTGTGCCTTTGTATCCCCTCATCGCTTCTACTTCTTCAAATCCCTCACTTCCTTCAAGACTCATTTCACATTCCATCTCCAAGAGGAAATCAATTCTGATCTTCCTAGTTAGTATTTTCTCCCTCTTCAAATTGTCCTGTGTGGGCTGAAGGGGAGGGGGCTCCTGGGACTGACTGTATGCTCCTTCCCATGCCATCTCTTCTTTATGGATTGGAAGCCGTGTGCCATAGTTTTGATCTCTAGTTGCCTCCTTTCCCATTCCCCTCTCTCATTTTCTGAGACTCCCTTCTAGTAATTATGCTGGTTCAGCAGATTAAAGATGGTGGAGGGGGGGGGCCATCTTCATAGTCCTCTCCTGGTCTCAGGGTGGGAGGTGCCCAGGGTGTCATAGCTGATGTTACGGACAGGAAGAAATGAGGCCCAGCTCAAACTTCCTTAGATTTTAGTGGAAGGGAGGCAGCAGCTGGTGTCAGAGCTAGCTGGGTTGGTGTTCATTGGAAGAATAGATCATGTTGAAGGTTCTACTCCTCTTGGCATATGTAGATCTATAAACTCTCATGCTCTCCTCCTCTAAGGCTTGAGTGTGTGGGTTGGCTTCTTAGAAGCCAATTTGATGACTTCTAAATTTGTCATTACCTGGAGCAAAGCCCATCTTGCCATGGCCAATTTATTGATTTGATCTTAAATCTCTAAGGAGAGCATCATCGAGGAGCTAGGAAGTATATGCTTAGGGAGCTATTTCCATGTTGCAGTGAAAAGAACAACGAGTTTGGGGTCAGAGGACTGGGATTTGAACATGTTTCTTTGACTTACTCTCAATGTTTTCTTTATATTGGGATCTTGTTTGCTTACTCAGTCTTGGCAATATCCTAAATTATCAACAGTCACTTCATTACCTTCTACCTATCTGAAATGGGGGGCACAATAATTTTTTCCACTTAACCCTGTCCAGAATGGTAGCCTTAGAGAAATGGATAGCTGTAGGCCCTGTTACTGAATTTCTCTGTTGTTATCACATCTAGACTTCCTGATGTGTCCATTTCAAAGGATCAGTTCCTCTGCCGTCCCCAAGATCTTACAGAAAGCCTGAAATGCAGCAACCATCAAAGGGAGAAACTTAGGACCAGGTTAGAGATACTCTAGTGAGAAAGAAAATAAGTACATGTCAAAGATGAACAGGTCTTTGGAGGGCTCCCTTTTTGCTTTTACTTTTTGGAGGGTAGTACAGCCGGAGACTTGGCTCTTTGATTGGTTCCTTCAGTCTCTTCTTTTCTCTGTCTCTGTCTCTGCCTCTCCTTTCTTTCCTTTTCCCTCTCTTCCTCCTTTCTTCCTTCCTTTCCCTCTTTCCCTTCCTCCTCTCTTTTCTCTCCTTCTCTTTTACCTTTTTCCCTCTCCTCCTTTTCCTCTTCTTTTCTTCTTTTTCCTCTCCCTCTCCCCCTCCCTCCCTCTGCATCTTTGTTTCTGTCTGTCCACTCTCACCCCCCTCTCTTTTGGCCTTCTCAGATCTTGCCAGTTGTAAATGTTGCCCTACACCTATTACTACCACCTTACAGGCACAGGTTTTGGTTACTGATGTGAAATGGCCACCCAGGATTTTGAGATTCTTGCAAAAAAAGAAAATGAGTGGGCGGGAACTCTATTAATAGAAAGTCATTAGCAAAGAAACCCTAGTTGAAAATCTCAACCCTTTGTGAGGTTCTCTCCCAACCAAGGAGTTATGTCATGGACAGCACCCTGCACCTGAAGTCAGAAGGTTTGGTTTTAATCTCAGCACTGCTACTTACTAGGTAACTGACTTTGAATAATTCACTTTACCTCTCTGGCTTCAGCTTCCTCATTTGTAAAATGACCTCTTAAGTCACTTTCACCTCTAATGGCTTATGAATGTAAGTTTTTGCAAGGTATGGTATAGCACTAATCAGATCAGAGAAAATTCTAATATCCATCATTTAAAAGGCTGGGAGGAGGGAGCATGAGCTTGACAAAGATGCCACATCTGATCCCAGAGACTCACAGGGGCTCTATTTTGCACTAACCATCAAAGAAGGAACATCTCCCAGTGAAATCCTGTAATGTTGTTATTCTTGCTGGTTTATGTATGGGTGAGAGGGTGACAACAAACTATTCTAGCATTACGAAGTTTAGTGGGTTTGAATGGGATGCCTACAAGCAAGAAGAAAAGTTCTAAGGGCCCTCTGAAGGCCACCTTCAAATGATAGGGAATAGATGCCAACTGCTGGGCAGTTGCAGAGGTATGTAGCTGGACCTGGATAGCAATGGAATTGGGGTGGCTATCCTTGAGCCAAGGCCCTATCTGGACGATGAATTTGTGAGGGAGCATCACAAACAGTGCCAGAGATTGTAAATAGCAGTTGCAGCTACAAACTGAAGAATAATATCACATGTGCAGGATGTGAAAAGGACTTTTAGTCATACACTGGCATTTTAAGTCATACGCACACATACAGACAGCAGTCACATTCCTTAGCAACTTTAAATGTAAAGATAATGGCTATTGCTTTTTGATTATCCATAAATAAATGACCTAATCTGCATAACACTCATGACAAACTATGACCTCATTACTCCTGATGCCTAGAGCAAGAGGGCAAGGGACCTGAAACAGATGGAGCAAGTGGTTTCATGTGGGCATATGAGTAGTGTGTATGTGTGTGTGTGATATTTGTGTAAATGAGGGCAGGGATCTTGTGAGGGTCAAATAAGATAATGGATGTAAATAATTTTGCAAACTTTAAAACTCTATGTAAATGCTCATCATTATCTTTATCACCATCATTATTGGTCTATAAGTGACAAGGTCTCTAGTCTGGTGGTAACTTCTTTTCCTGAGCCTTCTACTGTATTACTGCTGAGCTCAAGCAATATTTTTTTTGAGCAATACAGGAGTAAGCTGGGAAATGTTTAACAACTGACTCTCAAAAATATGTATGCCTGCAAGCCTTAGCATTTAATCTGCACTATTAACACTTAAGATTAGACAGTCAATAGAACAAAAAAATCACGCCCCAGTTTGTAGCACTGGATGCGTTCAGAGGTGTAAATGTTCATGTCGAAAACTTAATAATTGACTTATGTAAGCCTGTTTGAGCTTAAGCCCAGGGATGTCAAACTCAGATACAAAGGGGGGTCACCAAACCACACATAAAATCCCTGTGGGACACATATTGATTTTGGAAAACTACATATCTACATTTTCTATTGTTGTACTGTATTTTTACTTATTTTGTTGAATATTACCCTGCTACAATTAAATCTGAATCTGGCTGTACTGGAGAGTGTTGTGGGACACACTGTCAGCTGCCAATTTGAAACCTCTGGTGTAGAGGAAAGAGTTCTGGATTTGGAGTGAAGAGATAGGGACTCAAGACTTTGTTCTGTCACTGGTTAGTTTCCTGACTATGGCCATCAAAGAAGGCAGTATAATGTAGTTAGAGAAGAACTGTGCTGAGAGCTAGGGATACAAGCAGGAAAACAAAGCTGTTCTTTTTTTTTTCTTTTTGGAGGGGGGAAGGTAGGGCAATTGGGTTTAAGTAACTTAGCCAACATCACACAGGTAGTTTTTGTGTGTTAAGTGTCTGAGGTCAAATTTGAACTCAGGTCCTCCTGACTCCAGGGCCGGTGCTCTATTCACCGTGCCACCTAGCCACCCTAGCAAGGCTGTTCTTACTTGGAGGGAAGGAGATAAGACATAGAGTAGGGTAGAGAGCATACTGGGGAATGAGCAGGCGAAGAAGTGAACAGGAAGGCTGGGACTTCTCTGGTCTCAGAGGGGAATCCTCCTAAGGAAGGAAAGGCAGTGCATGTGGAGGTAGAGGAGCAAACTGGAGAGTGAGTTGGAAGGGAGGCAGAGAACACAGAGAATGGAAGTTAGGAGAACAAGGAACTAGTTCTAACTCTTTTGTAAACTGTCACCTTGGGCAAATCACTTCACCTTTATGAGCCTCACTTTATTTAATTTGTAAAATGTGTGTATTGGATTAGGTGACCTCTAAAGTCCCTCCCAGCTCTAAATATCTATGATCGGTTTCTTCATCCTTAAAAATGTGGAAAGTAACACCTACTTTACCGACCTCATAGGATTGTTGCAATGAAAGTGCTTTGTAAAATTTAACCCTGTAGAAAAAGGTTACTACAACTATGGTTATTATGAAAATAAATAGGACAGAGAGTGTGGTATAGGCTGGGCTTGGAATTAGGAAGCCCTGGGTTTAAGTTCTGCCTTTGATACTTACTAGCTGTCTTACCTTGGGCAGATCAGTTAACACTTCAGTGCCTTAGGCTGTCATTTGTGCTAGTGAAGGGAGTTTCCACACCAAGAGTTCTCCAGAAAACAAGATTTTAGATCTTTCACTTACTCAATGAATTGATGTGATCATATATGTAAATAGAACAGGTGGTCACTATTTAGGATGGCTTTTCAGATGTCAACTTCTTAATTTAAAAAATGTGCATTTTCAAATGCTTTTTAATACTTGTGAGGAGATATTCAAATTTGTTCCAGTCACTTTTTCCATTTATGCATCTTTGATGACTATGTGTTAACAGCTGCTGAGCAGCCCATTTTGTTTTGCACATTCCTCTTCCAAATCTCCCAGGTCTCAGCTTCTAACACTGCTATCAACATACTGCTGATGGAAAGATTGATCTCACTCATCCAAATTCTGCTATTATGGCCACTGTGCATAGCATATTCTTTTCTTTTTTTCTTTCTGGAGGGGGAAGGCAGGGCAACTGGGGTTAAGTGACTTGCCCAATGTCACATGGCTAGTAAGTATTAAGTGTCTGAAGCCATATTTGAACTCAGGTCCTCCTAACTCCAGGACTCTATTCACTGAGCCACCTCACTGCCCCACATAGCATGCTCTTAAATTATTTGTTTGAGGGGAGGGGGCTGTTCACCGAAGAGATTTGTAAATTAGAGATGTCAAATGTGGTCCACAACACTTCCAAGTGTGAGTTGAATCAGATTGAAATATAATTGAGAAATACTTGTTAAAACATGTAGAAAAACAAAACAACATAGATGATGCTACTTTGTAGTTTCCTAGGTTAATATGTAGCCCTCAGGGATCCATTTCTATTTGAATTTGACACTACTGTTGCAAATTGTAAATTGCTCTAAATGGTTATCAGTATTTCACAGCTAAATGCATATACATGATTTTGTCTTCTCCATTTTAGATGACCTATGTTTCCCATCAATTGATTCGGAGAATTGAGAATTGACTGAAGGTGTGTAGACACACAGAACTGTTTTACATCATCGCCTCCGAAAGGGTAAGGAGTCTTTCTCTTTTACTTATTCTGCTCAGTATCTGCCCTAGTGCATGACCTGGGAAGCACTAAGATAGTCCTTGCTGAGTATACTGGCTGGCCCAAAGGTTCTGTGGGGTCACTAACCTGACACTGGCACTGAATGAAGCTCTTTTTGGTGGCTGTGGACAGCCTGATTCTTACTGGCAGGACCTTGTGAATGGTGGCAAACACGAAAAAGCACAATAAATGTCTTAGAACAAACATCTGAGGTGTGATGTAATACAAGTCTGTCACAACCTCCCTGCCCCCAAACTGGGTCATTGAAGTTTAGGACAAAAACAACTGATGTGATGCCACTGCTTGGAAGAAGGAATGATTTAATGACCTAGTTTGGTTTTGATTCTGGAGGCCACGTTGTGATGAGGACGGCAACATGAAAAGGCCTGAGACACAGGCCCATCAGGTCCATCATCCTGACAGGCCTTGGCCCTTTGTCTCCTGGGTCAGTTTTGGTTTCCATGACGGATAATGCCCCTACTGAGTCAGCACTGTAATATTTATACGGATAGCTGCAATGGCCTGTGGCAGGATAGGCAGCCTAGTGAAAATCTACCTTTCTCTTCAAACTATAAGGATGAATATTAATTTTTAAAGAATCAACAAATGCCTACCCAGTCATCCCAATGATTCCTCGCTAGGAGGCTGAAATATGCTGCTTTTCAAGCTCCAGCTGTGCCAACTATGAAGTCTAGGGTGACTTCTACTTGGTTTATTTATGTTGTTCTCATGTGACCTTGGTTCTCAGGAAAGCGAAGTGCTAGGATGCAGGGGAGCTGATCTATGGTGCTGTACACTTCTGTCATGTGTTGAGAACCACGTCAATAATACACATTTATATTATATCACACTTTCTGGTTTGCAAAATGTTCCCCTCAGAACAATCTTGTGGGATAGATAGTGCAAGGATTATGATTCCCATTTGGCGGATGAGTGTCCTCAAGCTCTGAGAAGCTGAACAACTTTCCTAGTGTCACACAAATATTAAGAATGTGAGGCAGAATTTGAACCCAATGATCCCAGGTTTTCTAACCCAGAATCCAGTAAGCTTGTCTCTCCCCTCTCCCACCCTCTTAATCTTTAGCTCAACATAGACCAGCCCTATTACTGGGGGAAAAAAAAACAGTCCTAAAGATGAAGAGACATTAGCAGTATGGCATGGTGATCCAAATACTGATTTTAGAAATGAAAATCTTGAGTTCAGATTCTAGTACTGACAATAGCTTCATGATCCCTGATGACTAAGTCACTTAACCTCTTAAATCCTCAGTTTCTTTTATAAAATGAGGATACAATACATTTACTCTCTCTCTTTCAGGCTTATTTTGAGGATTTTTTTTTGCGTGGAGAATGGCATTGGACCTGTCATTTCATAGGCATAGGGAGTTCTTGGTGAAGAAATTCCCTCTACATATGCAGGTTGGTCACCCACTCTAAATTTGGAAGTCTTAGAGGTCTGCTTTAGGAGCTTGAATGGTTAAGGATCAAGTATCCAATTTGGGCTCTGCCAAACTCCTCAATATGGCCTGAACCAGATTAAACTGTAATTAGAAGATGTTTAACAAAATAAATAAAAATGTAACACAACATAGATATTGTTAATTTGTATTTCTCAAAGTTAATGTTCCCACAGAGATCAGTTTCTATTTGACTTGGACACCAATGGGGTAAGTGAATTGTCTAGGGTCCCAATCAGCATTAGAATCAGGACTCAAACCCAGGTCTTCCAGAGTTCAAAGCAGACTATCAACTCTGCCATAATGCATTTATTCTAAGAAATATACTCTGTAAGAGAGGCAGCATAGTGTAATAGAGATAGAGAATTGGTCTGATAGCTAGGAAGACTTGGGTTTAAATTCAGCCTCCAAAACACACTGGCTATGTGACCTTTGACAAGTCACTTAATTTCTCAGGGATGTAGGCTACTTTCAGGAATAGTAAGTTGTAGAGCAACTGCTGTCACCATTTTGGTAGAGAAAGTTCCTCACTAGGGGCTCCATACATCAATGAAATCACATGCCTAGTCCCTATATCAACAATGAAGTATTCACAATGCCTACAGTAACTATAAATATGCTCATGTGGTTATTAATCACATAACATAACAGGCTCTCTACATGGGGGACATAGCTAGAACATTCATTCAAATACCAGAAACTCGAGTCTCCAAACCAGAAAGTCAAAGCCATCACGGTAGCTATGGAGTTGGCACACATAGTTAATGCAGTAAATGCCCACATTCTCAAGCCTTCAAACAGAACAGGCAACCTCAGGCAAAGATCCTCTTCTCCTCATTCAAGGCAACTGCTCAGTGTCCAGACAGCTTTCTCCCAGCAGCTCCGGCCCCCCTCAGTTCCCATCCCTGGCAGTCCTCAGAAGGAGTCCTTAGCAGAATTCTGGCTGGCTCAAAAAAAAAAAAAAAAGGAGTTTGCCACCGCTGCCACTGCTTCTAGTTACCACACTGGCTCCAGCTAGGCTCCGGCTTCTTCTTGCCCCACCCCTTCCTGCTATGTCAGCAAGTTCAAGGGACATGGAAGATCTTCAAATCCCATAACCATAACAGTCCCTGTTTCAATATTTCATACAACTAAAAGTACCAAGTTGTTGTGAGTTACTACCTCCATATTTGTTGGCTACCATGTTGATATAGGCATGACTTAGGATAGTTCTCTAGACTGAGAGTCTAGAGTCCAAGGGACTAGTTCCAGCTCAATCACTGAAGACTTCAAAAAGTCATTTTCATCTTTGACCTCAGTTCTCTCATCTGTAAAATGAGGATGAATAATCAATCATTGTACCACCTCCCTCATATAGTTGTGGTGGGAAAGAAAGAAAATAGTGAATGTGAAAATCTCTTGAAAAACTACTATAGAAATGTCACTTAATTATAATGAGAAAACAAGGCCTAAACACTCCACTAGCTCTGCAGGTAATTTCCCAGTAATGTGAACACTGAATGTAGTAGAAATGAAATGATATGAAACCCTGCTGAGAATCACCACAGATAAAGTTTAATCTTGTAAATGGAGAGCTCAAGCAATTATTCTCATGTATTATTATTAATTACTTTTTGATGCATATAATGATATGGCTATTTGTTGTGGGTTACCAGAATGACTTGAGACTGAGTCCTAAGGAGGACCCAGTCCCAGCCTAAGGGGTTTACAGTTAGTGTTCACTATTAGGCTTCTAATGTGCTTCCTTAGATTTGGACCTTCAGCGAGCACATTAAGACAAAAACTCTGATATCTCTCTGTGATGAGATTTGAAATTTTTGTGACTGCAAACTTCAAAGGAAAAGTATAGTAGCAGGGATCTTTCCAGACCAACAGTTGCTCAATAAAATAAGGTGAGATTTCCAAAGTAGGATGAGAAGTACGATATTTCTAAAATCGCAATAGCTACTATATTTGCGTAGTTCCTTTGGGGCAGCACAATTTTTGCTGTCAGACAGAATTTGGGAACTGCTGAAATACAAGGCCCTTTATCCAAAAGGATCTAGATGAATTATAATTCTCTCTTAAATGACTGGTAGGATGCTGTATGTTCTCTTGGATGAGAAGCAAAGATGGCTCATTTCCTCACTCTGATTAATCAATCAACAAACATTAACCCTCTATTGTTCGTGACTGGCACTGTGTATCTGGTGATACAGACATGAAAATGAAGCTGTTTCTGCCTTTATCACTCTCTCTCTCCTATGCCCTTCCCCCAAGTCCTTTGCAAACTTCCAAAAACCCAGTACAGGTGCTTATGGTAGATAGAATTTGAGTAAGAATGCATTAGTAGATGGAATTTGGTGTAGTGGATAAAATCCTGGGCAAGAAGTCAGATAGACCCGGGGTCAAATATTGTCACTGACACTTACTAGCAGTGTGACCCTGGTCCAGCCAGTAAGCCTCTATATGCCCAAAGCTATTTCCTGGTACTTATTTACAAAGTCATTCAGAAAGTTGTGATTCCCCCAGAAGATAAATAACTAGTTGTGGTTAGGGATCCAGTCCTAAATATTCTCAAGTCCAACTGTTGAATGAATTCACTGGTAAGGGCCTTGAGGATAGGAAGGAGAAATGATGTTCCTGGGATTAGGAGAGGCTTCTGATTTCTCTAAAGACATCCTAGAGGACCTGGAGGTCTGAACAAACACTCAGAAGAAGGAAGTCAACAATTTTAACACTAGTCATAAATCTACATCCTAGGGCTAGGGTGGAGTTGCCCAGGAAGCTATGAGCTGTATAATCAAAAGCAGACCTTCATAGAGACATGCTATTGTTATAACTAATTCACCCTGGAGAGCTCCTTTACTGGCTCCCTCCCATCTTTTGACCTTGTAAGGGTAGGGATTTAGTGATGGGACAGTTCTCCTTAAGATCCATGACTGAATGGGTCCAGTGATGCCCATCTTTAATGAGTTGAAATGGTTTATGCAATTCTGAAATTATTGAGGACTTCTGGTAAATTTCACAGTTCCTACATACCTTTTCCAGAAAAAAATGAAATTTGCAATAGACCAAATAATGATCAAGATATCCAATGAGAATCTATAGTAAACCTTCTTCTACCACAGAAATGCACAAAAAGCCAATGAAATGAGCAGTAGGAAAGGGGGCCATAAGGGTACAATGTTACTGGGATTTAAGGTCTTCCCCACCCATTAATAGGCCTCATGTGAGCCCATTAAGGGAAGCTTCCTTAGGGGAGACTTGCTTGTAGGAAGACTTCCACACCTTTTGCTAATTTCTAATTAGGCACTGAGTCATGAGGGTTGTGATGCCTTCTGGTTCTGAGAAGTGTATATATACTTTGAGTTGGCATTTTGCTTTGGGGGCTTGCTTATGAGAAGGATCTTGTGATTCTCTAGTCAAGATTCTGAATGGCTGTATGTTCAGAGATCCCTGACTGTTCAGATGTAAAGACTCTCTCCATCCAGGGAGGTGTGTAAAGTGTGTAGTTGATTCAGGCAGTCAGAGCCCTGTCTGTTGGTCTTTATTTCTTTGCTTATATTTCTCTGTTTGTAATTTCTCTAAAGTTCAGGGTGCTGACTATTCCCCTGAACTAGTGAATGTAATTTAAAAAGATTGTTGATCCCTTAAACAGCTATCTTTCCCTATAAAGCAGATCTAAGAACCTGTGTTAGTAGCCGTCCTGGGTATGTCGGTGTGGTTGCTGCTACAAAGGGCCAGTGCAGTCAACTAAGCCAGTAGCTTTCCAGTAGTCTCTTGAGATGATCCTAGAAGAAGCAAGAGTAAAGGGCTCCCTCAAGAAAGTGGTGGTTGAAAAGCCCCAGGGTGGGGACTTTGTAAGTCTTATAGAGCAGCCATGCTCAGACCGGGATACTCCAGGCCAAGAGGTTCTGAGGTTCCCAGGACTCTGTCCTGAGACACCACAGAAGGTCCTAAAGATCCAGAGCTCCAAAATTCAAAGATACAGTGGGTCTAACCCCAAAAGGCAGAGATCAGCACAGAAACCTGAGTAACCCAGAACAAGACTATGCAAGACTGACCACTCAGAAAACACAATAAGAAGAGACTGGAACCTGGCCAAAAGTACATTTAAAGAATTGAAACTAGAAATATCCAAACTAGACACTCATCAGTATAAAAAAAATCATAGTTATAGAGGTCCTCCAATAGAAGAGAGTAACTAGATAATGACTGCAAGCAGAGGCTCAAAAGAAAAAAAATGAATTGTCCTTAAGAACTATTTAAATAAACTGAAGAAATGAAGCAAGAGATCAAAAAGAAATAAAAACTCTAAAGGAAAGAGAATACATAGCTTAGAAGAGAAAGTGATATATCTTACCCAAACATTGAACTATTTAAATGCTATAATAGAACAAACAGAAAGCAAGTCTATGAGACAGCAAGAAATACCAGAATAACATTAAAAGACTGAAAAATAGAAGAAGCTGTAAGATATCTGGTATATAAATGTGCTCCACTTTTCATGGGAAGGTGTATTATGGTTTTGCATATTAAGGTAGCTGTAAACCTATAACTTTTGATATATATGTTATGTATGTATTATATTATATATATACACATATAACATATCTGTCTCTGTGTCTAACAACTGACTTGGAAAACAGGTCATAGGGAGAAAATTCAAGAATCTCTGGACTTCCTGAAAACTGATGAAAAAAGCCTGGATACTATATTTGAAGAAATTATAAATGAAAACTGTCCAGATCTCTTTGAGCCAGAAGGCAAAGTGAAAGTAGAAAGAATCAAATGATCATCTCTGGAAAGGAACCCCAAAAGAAAAAGTTCCAGGAATGTCACAAAGAAAATCCAGATGGTCATGTGAAAAAAAAGGTATCTAGAAAAAATCAGTTTAACACTGAAGTTGGGATCACACAAACTTGACAGTTGCTATTGTAAATAAGAAGAGATCTTGGACTCTAATATTCTCAAAGACAAAAGATACAGGTTTACAACTAAGAGTAACTCAACCTACAAAGTTGAGTATAAAATAAAGGAACTTTAGTGGAATAAAGAATTTTCAAGCATTTCTGACAAAGAGGTCAGAGTGAATATAACTCTTTGAAATACAAAAACAAAGGTCAAGAGAAACCTAGAAAAGTGAATTTTTTTGAGCAATTGTTTGGAGTTACATGATGATATAGTGCTAGCATCCTTTAATTTTTTTAAAATTTAATTTTAAACTTGTTTAGATTTTTCTCTTTTCAATTAACAAGCATTTATTTTCTCTTTCCCATCTACCTGCCTCTATACAACAAAGAAAAACAAAACTACATAAAAAATATATAGACAAACAAAAACAATATTATATTAGTTATGCATAAAAAGTATATGTCTTATTCCAAATCTTGAAGTCAACTTGTGGTCCTGGCTCTGTAGCGAGAGGCCCTGGGTTCACCTTTCCTTGAGGATGTAGGCAGTATTTTTCATCATTGTTCTTCTGATACTGTGGTAACTACTTAGAACAGTCACTGGCACACAGTAGGCATTTAATAAATGCTTGTTTCCTTCATATCTTTCTTTTTGGCCCCAGAGGGTAGAACTACAAGCAATTGGTAGAAGTTTAAGAGTTAAATAAGCATTTATTGAATGCTTTCTGTGTTCCAGGCACTGTTTTAAATTCAGGCAAAGAAAAACTCTGTTCCCCATCCAAATATGTAACAAACTGCATCAAGAGGTAATGAATTTCTTGTAATCTGTAAACAAATAGATGAATGAAAGAAAACAACATTTATTAAGTGTTTTACTCAGAGGGATTAAGTGCTAATGGAGCACTAGACCAGTGCCATTAAGGAGCTCAGTCTATGAGTCAGACTAATAATGACTACAAGGGGACACATGCGAAGTATAGACAAGGTAGTAAGGTATTCAAAACCCATTACAACTTAGCCTCCTCCCACCTTTCTAGTCCTCACTCTCCAACACGTACTCGTTGAGTATGTTACACTCTTTTTCATTCCACAAACAAGACACTCCATCTCTTGACTCTGGGCATTTTTTTGACTGTCCACTATGCCTAGGACAATCTCCTTCCTCTACTTCACCTACTGACCTCTCTGACTTCCTTTAGGTACCAACTAAAATCACCTTTTATAGGAAGCTTTCCATAATCCCTCTTAATTCTAGTGCATTTTCTCTGTTAATTATTTCCTAGTTATCTTGCATATAGCAATACACATATAGTGTGCATATGTTTGTTTGCATGTTGTCTTCCCCACTAGATTGTAAGCTTCTTGAAGGCATAGACTGGATTTTGCTTCTTTTTTTGTACCTCAGCTCTTAGCAGAGTGACCAGCATATAGTAGGTGCTTATCCATTGACTGATACTGTATGGTTGAAATATTACTATCTCTATAGTTAGAGGACTTGGGTTAATATCTTGCCACTTACATTGGAGTGTAATTACATTACACTCCACATTATTTACATTACAAAGGAGTAGTCCTTTAGGAAGTTATTTAACCTCCCTGGGCTTTTGCTTCCTTTAATAAGATGAGGAGCATGGACTGTGGCATCTGGGATTCCTTCTAGGTCTAGATCCATGATCTTTTGATCTTATTGGGTTCAAAAGAGTTGTCTTGTCTTTGTTTTCTTCCTCCTTTCACCACTTCCAAAATGTGTCTCCTCTTTCTGGATCTCTTACCAGTATCAGTTCTGTGTGTGAGGCAGTTAGGTGGAGCAGTGGAAAGAGTACTGTACCTGGAATCAGGAGGATCTGAGTTCAAACTTGGTTTCAGGCATTTACTGGCTGTGTGATCCTGGATAAATTATTTAACCTCTATTTGCCTCAGGTTTCTCACCTGTAAAATGAGGAGCTAGGGTTGTTGTGAGGAAAAATGAGATAGTAATATTTGTAAAGTGCTAAATGCAGTGCTTGATACATAGTAAGCTCTATATAAATGCTTCCTCTCCCCGTACTCAAATCCCATAGATGATCCTTCTCTCTGACCCTGGTCCCATTTCTACAGAGATATGACATTAACTAACTAAATAATTAGTTGCTGATAACTGCTACGATATTGACAGTTTTGATCATAAGATAATAGATTTAGGGCTGGAAAGTACATTAGAGACTATCTAGTCCAAATTCTTTTTACAAATGAGAAACCGAGGACAAGAGAAGTTAAGTGATTTGCCAGGGGTTATACAGTTAGTAAGTATCTGATGTAGGATTTGAACTCAGGTCATGACTCTAGGTTCAACACTCTATCCTTTACAGCATACTGCCTCTTAATTAAAAGACACACACCTTCTAAGCAGGGGTAATTGATAATTGACTAGGATGTGGCTTGAACCCAACTTATAATCACCATAACCAAAAGAAATCCTAGTATGAATCAACAACAAATTTCATCATATCTGAAAACAAAATGACCAAAATTAGCCTTTACTCTGTATCTGCACTCCCAACTCTTATTAGATAGACTCATTTACCTTTTCCCCTGTAGACTTGAGACTGAGTAATCCCCAGGATTTCTACCTGCACTAACAGGAAAAGTATAAGAAAATTCCTGGATAGCAAAACAATATCTATAGAAAATCTGATCTTGGGGCAACTTAGTTGAGTTGGAGAGGAGGGGAGGCACTAGTCAAGACACCATTAAAGTTCTTTTGGGGAAGCACTGAAGAGAGCTGAACTGCGGAGATCACTTGGGATGCAGCTGTGGTAGAAGAGAATTCATACTGTCTAGTAGCTTTGTATTTTAACTAATTACTCTTCATTCCCATTTCTAAATTTCAGAATAAGTGCTAGTGCTGTTAGCACTAGTTCTCTAAAATAGGGTCCCCTGGGTCAAAGCCTTGGTTTCCTATCCTAGTTCTGGCTCTTTTGGCTAAGGTAGAAGGTTGCCCATGGTCTCCTTAGTGCTGGTGCCTCACGTCTGATCTCTTGGTTCTCCTTTCTCTTCTTCTACACTAGTTGCATCTTCTTGGTTTTCCTTTACTTGTCTGTTTTTGATTCATAGCTTGCTCTGGCTTTTGATTTGTGCATTATTCAATCTCCTAATTACCATCTTGTTTGCTGACCCATCACTTAGTCTAGATGCTTCATTTTCATGCTTTTGTTTCTTGTGGTCCTAGCTTTCTACTCTGTCTCTATGCCCATTGACTCTACCCATGGTCCTGGAACTAATAATATTTATAACCAAAGGGATTTGTTATTTTTAATAGTCCTTCATTTTAATCTCAAACCTATGCTTAAACATATGATGTTCTGTCAGAAGGCTTCCTTGTAAAAGCAGCTCAGAAAGGAAAAAAATAATTTGTTTGCCTTTGATTTCATTTCTTTCAGCTCAGCTGATGGGAGCATAGGGTTAATGAAGCCATGATGAGGTCTACAGGCTGAGCATCAGCTTGTGTTTGCAGCATGGAAGAACAACTAGCAAAATCATGAATGAGGATCTCCTTACACTTGCTCCTCTAAATAAGAGTATATATGTTTGTCAGGGTAAGCATTAGAAATTGTTGGAAAAATCTGGGCCGCTGCTCTGTATTATAAGATATGTGGGAATTCAAATACATTATTACTTATTAATGGACATTAATGGCTTTAATCAAAGCAAAGCATCTAACCTAAAATAAACATGATTAGCCTTGACAATAGAAGCATAAACAGAACCATAAATAAGGAATTGGTTAATTACCCTTCTCTATTGTATGTGTTAGGTGGTGTTTGGTTCTTAATAGTGATATATCATATCACTTTAACAGCGATACATGTCACATAACCAGTATTGTAGAAAGTCATTCATATTGCTTTTCTTTATATACATTTTAAATGACTACTTCATGCCAGTGCTTAATATGAACTCAACAGTTAGCAGTGGGTACATTTTGCTTCATGGTAGAGAAATGTTATGCAGTAGGCACTTGAAAATCACAATAGGGTTAGTCAAATTTTTTAATATAGATTTTTTTGGATTATTTTTTACATTACTTTCATTTCCCACCATATCCTTTCTCTCCCTCCTTCCAGACAGTCATCATTTATAGCAAGGAATAAAAGCAATAAAGAGAATAAAAGTTCAGCCAAACCAATTCATCACAGATATGTGACATGACATGTAAAGTTCCACCTGCATGGATCCCCATCCCTATAAAGGACCAGGAAGCAGTGTCTTCTCATTTCTCTTCTTGGGGTCAAACTTGATAACTAAAGTTTTGCAACAATTATTTTCAGTTGTTTTGTGGTTGTTGATCTTGCCATTTACATTGTTGTAGTCATTGTGTATATTGTTTTCCTGGATTTGCTGACTTCACTTTGCATCAGTGCATATACATCTTTTCATCCTTCCCTGTATTTTATCATGTTACTTGTGTATTGTAGCATAGCCATGTTCTATTACATTCACGTGCAGCTAGGCAGTAGAGGACAGAGCACTGAACCAGGAATTAACAAGATCTGAGTCCAAATCCTCCATCAGAAAGCTAATAGTTGTATGAACGCGGATTACCTATGTCAACCTCAATTTCCTATAAAAATAAAGTTAATATTAGTACCTATCTCATAGGCTTCTGGGACTCAAATAAGATAATATGTAAAGCATGTTACAGACCTTACAGCGCTAGATCAATGTCAGCTTTAACAATAATTATTATAAACTACACAATATGTTTATTCATTCTCAGATTGATAGACACATACTTTGTTTCTAGTTTCTTTTTGTTGCCATACAAAAAAAAAAGCTGCTATATTTTTGCAAATATATAGAGCCTTTTTCTGTCACTAGCCTCCTTGGCATCTATTCCTAAGCAGTAAAATCTCTGTTTAAAGAATGTGGACATTTTTGCCACTTGATTTTCATAATTCCAAGTTGCTTTCCAGAATAGTTAGACAGATTTAAAGTTTCAGCAATCAATTAGCCCATAAATGTTTATTAAGTTCCTCAGTTCAGGTGTTGTGCTAAGTGCTGGGGAGATAAGCTCAAGAAGTAAAACAGTCCTTTGTGGTAATGAGCTTACACGCTAACAACAACGCGCACGCACTTGTCTCTCTCCAACCCTTCTAAAACCGACTGTTCTCGCCTTTTTGTCTTTGCAAGTTTCTTCCATGTAGGGTGACACCTTAGTGTTTACAGTTCTTTACTGTTTGTGATTATTAAATGGTTTACAATCCATGTAAGAATTATTTGCTCATATTCTTTGACCATCTAGAATCTAGATATGGGAGAATGGTGTATTTTGGTTAGTTGTCTAAACATCTTGGATATCAAACCCTTATCAGAAAAATTTGATACAAAGGCTTTTCCCCCAACTTAGTCACTTCCCTTTTATGCTAATGAACTCATCTTGTTAGTGCAAAAGCTCTTCAATTTCACGTAGCCAAGATGATGTATTTCTATTTTTTTTTTGCAACTGCCTCTATTGTTTGATTGAAAATCCATTCCTTTCCCATGGCTATGGAAAGGATGTGAGCCGGTTCTTTTCTAATTTAAAAATTTTCTCCTTAATATTCAGGTCATGTTCATTTTCAGTTGATTGTTGAATGTGATATAAGATGTTGGTCTAAATCTAATGTTTTCCTTCTTTCACAGGAGTACTTATTAAATAGAATTCTTTCCTAAGTGACTTATATTATTGAATTTAATTATTTCTGATTTGTTCCTGTATGGTCTGTTCTATTGATCTACTTTTCTATTGTTAACCAGTACCAAATGGTTTGATGATTGCTGCTTTATCATGTCATTTAAAGTCTGGAAGTATCATCTTTTCATTTTTATCTTTAAAAAAAAATATTTCCTCTGATGGTCTAGATCTTCGGTTCCTCCAAATGAATTTTATTATTGCTTTGTCTACCTCAATAAAAATTATACATTTGATAGTTTGTTTAGAATAGAACTAAGTCTGTAAATTGACTTTGACAGTATTGTCATTTTTGTTACATTGGCCTAGAACATTTGATGAGCTTTTAAGATTTCTCTAGCTATATGTGTTGTTCTTTATTTCTCTGAAGGGCATTTTTATAACTGAATCTACACAAATATTAAGTGTACTTTGGTAGACTGGCTTTTAAATATTTTATGCATTTTGAAGTTACTTTGAAAGGGGCTTCCATTTCTATTATTTCCTCCTGGAGTTTGCTGGTAATGTAGAAATGCTACTGATATTTTGGGTTTTATTTTAAAGCCTGAAACTTTGCTGGAGCTATTAATGATTTCAGTTTCTTTGCTGATTCCCCATGATTTTATAAGTAAACTATAAGGACATCAATAAATAGAGATTTTTTTGTCTCCTCTTTGTCAATCTTTCTGCCTTTAATTTTTTCTTTTAATGTTGCAATTGCTAGTATTTCTAGAGCTATATCAAATATAGGAGACAATGTCAAGGTAAAATCCTGCCTTAGTCACTCACTATGTGACTGTCTTTTTCAGTCTCAGTTTCCTTATCTCTAAAATGAAGATAAGAATAGCATCCATCTTAGAGTGGTGTGAGAATCAAAGAAGATAATATATGTAAATCACTTTGCAAATCTTAAAATGCTAAATAAATGATAGCTATTATTTTTTACTACCATTATTAAAGTGAGGAGAGGGAATATCCATGATTTACTTCTGTATTTACTGGGAAACTTCTAGTGGGTTTCCCCCCATTATATAGCATCTCTGCTTTTGGTTATATATGCCTATTATTTGTAGCTTTTTGTTTAAAAAAATTAATAAACGTTGTACTCTTTGTCAAAGGATTTTCTTTTGCATCTGTTGGTATAATTATTTAGTTTTGGATGTTTTCATTTTTTTTTTCACTTTTTGGTGGAGGATGGCAGGGCAATTGGGGTTAAGTGACTTGCCCAAAGTTACATGGCTAGTGCGTTAAGTGTCTGAGGCTGGATTTGAACTCAGGTCCTCCTGACTCCAGGGATGGTGCTCTATTCACTGTGCCACCTAGTTGCCCCAAATTTTTTTTTATAATAATACTTCAAATGCCTTTCTTTTATTTAACATCCATCCTTTTCCCCCCCCATTTATAATGTAGTTCAGATTTGCAGAGTATGTCATTTTGGGTTTCATCTAGACCTTTGTTTTTTTTTTTTATCAGAATATTTTATTCCAATTCTCTCCTGCAGTTTGTAATATGTGTAGTGGTGTTTTGACAGAGGTTCAGCAGCAATGCCTTAATGTGTCCAAAAGTACATGCTCATGGACTGGTTTGTCCATCCCTGATGGAGCTTGGAGGCTTTTGGGAAAGTGGTGTTTAGTATGTTCAGAATTAGTGTTCTCTCCTATTAATTCATTAGACTTAACTTTTCTGACTTCTTGTTTTTCTAGGCTGTTGATTCAGCTGTAATTGCTATAGCTGGAGCACATAATTCTTTTTTTTTTTTTCTTGAGAGTTAATGGGAACTAGAGAAAATTCCTAGTCTACCACTTTGTTTGTCACATGTTCTGGAAGTTGAATGGACTCAATTTTAATTCTTTTCTATTTAATTTTGTTTTCTTAAGTAAATCATTTGCGATATATTTTAGAGGAGAAAGTCAGTCTGAATCAGGCTTATTTTATGTTACTTTTTAAGTGAAAAGGGGAAGCATGATGCCAAATGACAGTAAAGGCTACAGAATGTTTCTAAGCATAATGATTTTTGTAAACTCTTGTGACATGGTCAAAGATGAGCATTTTTCTAGATTGTTTTCAGAGGCACTTTCTGTGAGTAACTGTTGACACGGCACTTTAAAAAAAGTTTTTCCTAAGAATATTGTCCACAGTAATAGCAACTTTGTGTGAAACTAACTTTGATAGACTTAGGTCTTTCCGGCAATGCGAGGATCTAAGCAACTGCAAAAGACTGATGATGGAAAATGCTATCCATATCCAGAAAAGGAGGTATGGAGTCTAAATGAAGATTGAAACATGTTATTTGCTCTCTCTCTCTCTCTTTGTTTCTTCTTTCTTTTGGCTTTTCCCATTGGTTCCAATTCTTCTTTACAACATGGCTAATGTGAAAATATGTCTAATGTCAATGTACATGTATAACCTATATCAGATTGCACACTGTCTTGGGGAGGGAGGAGAAGGAGTGGGAGAAAATTTAGAATTCAAAATCTTATAGAAATGAATGTTGAGCAGGATATAAAATAAACCCACATAAATCCTCAGCATTCCTATATATATCCAACGAAGTCCAACAGCAAGAGATTGTAAGAGAAACCCCATTTAAAGTTACTATAGACATTATAAAATATTTGGGAATCTACCTGCCAAAACAAACC
>CM053588.1:148487056-148512194 GCA_028646515.1 Pseudochirops corinnae | reverse complement strand
CACCCCTTCTATATGACCAAACTATTGTACAATGTGAAAGTATTTGCAGATCCTATACATGATTGCACGCCACCATGGGGGGGGGGGAAGGGAGGGGAGAAAATCTGAAACTCAAGTGTTTGTGGAACTGAATCTTGTAAATTTAAAGTAAATAAGTAAATAAAAAAAATTAAAAAAAGAAATGAATGTTGAAAACTAAAAATAAATGAAAAAGAGCAAGAAATTAAAAAGGAAATGAAAAATGAGGCCAAAAAAAGGAAGAAAAGAAAAAGTTGTACCTAGTTCTACACACTGAAGCAGAGAAGAATTCTAATACCTCTTTTAAATTACTTCCTTTAAATTATTTGAATATAGTTATCATGTTCTGTCCCCCCTAGTCTTTTCTTCTCCCCAAATCTCCTGATTTCCTTCAACCAGTCTCCATATGGCATACTATCTAAGCTCTTTGCTGAAATAGTTGCCCTCCTCTGGATATTCCTTAGCTTACTAACCTAAACTGAACACTATTCTTCAATATGTTCCTATTAAGACAGAATACAGAGGGATTTCGTTTCCCTATTTCTCATTTTTTTTTTGAGTCAAGACCTGGATTCTAAATACACTCTTCATGAAATTCAAGGGACTTAAGATCACATTAACTTAATTTTTCCCCCGATTTTGTTGCAATATCACACTATTGGCCTGTATTGAATTTGCAGTCCTTTGGAGCTCTCAGATCTTTTCTAGATGAATTGTTCTCTAGCCATGTCCCCCCTTATTTCATTTGAAAAATTAATTTTTTGAACCCAGAGAGGAAATTTAGAATTTCATCCAAACTCACATTGATGGTAAACTTCAGAGCTAGAATTCCAGACCCAGTCCTCTGATTCTGAATCAAGTGGTCTTTCTATTTGATTGGCCCAAATTGTTCTGAAGGTGCTTGCCCTAGGAAGAAACTTGGTAGAACATAATCTGACTCTTTACTGAAGAGCTGGATTTATCACTCTTTAATTTTACCTACTCTGATATTTGATACCTTGCATTTATGTAGCACTTTTATGAGTTATATGTCATTTTACATGAATTATGTATTTTATCCTTGCAACAATGCAGGGAAGTACATAGTTTTGACTTTGATGAGTACATAAATTTGATTTCATTGGTTAGCAAACTCCTACCAATGTCGATCAACAAGTTTGGGCCGACTTTTCGTCTTAGAAAATTACCTGGAGCTCATGATGGTAAATGACACCCATGTGCAGAGAAAGAGCTACGAAGTCAGAATTCAGAGCGAAGCCGACCACTTTCTTTTTGATTTTGCTTTTCTTTCTCGCGGTCTCTCCCTTTTGTTATAATTCCACGTAATACGACTCATGTGAAAATTTGTTTAATATGAATGTATGTGTCGAGCCATATCATATTGTACGCCATCTTTGGAAGGGAGGGGGAGAAAATTAAAAACTTATGGAAGTGAATGTTGAAAACTAAAAAATAAGTAAATTAATTAATTTTTTTGAAAAAGAAAAAAAAGAAAATTACCTGGAGCCTGGGAGGTTAAATCACTTTCCTAGCTTTACAGACCTTTACAGTCAATAAGTACCAGAAAAGGGACTTAACCCCAGGTCTTCCTGACTCTGAAACTGACTCTCCATCCTACATCACACTGCCTATACAAAGCAAATGACTATTTATTTCATTTTCCAGATGGGAAAACGGGAGATCAAAAAGGGAAATACACCTAACTTAAAGCCTAACATCATTTCACATAGCTAATAAGTAGGTAAGTTAAAATTTGAACTCAGGTTCTCTAACTCTGTATCTGACAATTTTACAACTATACCACACTGCTCTTCCTTTACTTCTTCCCCAAAGTAACTAAAATTACTGTTTAAGAGAGTGACCAGGCTTTTTCCTGGTGGCCTGTAATTTGATTTGTTCTTTTTTGTACTTGAGGGCTGAGTGTTTACAAGGGGAAAAAAAAGGCAACGATCTATTTCCTCTGTAAACTCTGGATTATGGCCCAGCACTGCGGGAACCTTCTCCGTCTGTGTTGTCGATGTAGTTCAAGCCTCGTCTCTTGCATCAGACCCAATTTTCCCCCACTCTTTTGGTGGCCACCCTAGTTTAGGCTCTCATCACCTCTTGCCTGATGATTTCAGTGGCTTTCTTGCTGATCTCCCTGTTTTTGGTTTATCCTCTCTCCAATCTGTTCCCCACCATGGTTCCCACAATGACTGTCTAAGATGAAGATCTGACAATCCCACTCCCTTCTTGGTAAACTCTAGCACACACACACACACACACACACACACACACACACATGCACACACACACACATACATATACACACACGCACACACACATACACACACATGCACACACATACAGCGCACACACATATACACACACATACACACACATACACACATATACACACATACATACACACACATGCACACACACATATACACATATACACACACATCTCTCTAACCATTTGTTTATCCTTCACTTGCTTATTTTCATTTCTTGCATCTTCTTCACCCCCTGACCTTTTCCTGGCTTTTTTAATCTTTAACAAGAACTTTCATCATTCCCCTTCACACTCTACAGTCCAGTCAGATGGGTGTTCTCTCCGTTCCTCTGACACAACCCTCTCTCTCCTGTCTCTGTGTCTTTGCACTGGCTGGTCTCCATGCCTAGAATCCAGTCTCTTCTCCCTTCTAGTATCCTTTGTTTCCATAAAGACTCAGGGCAAGCACTGCCATTTATATGAGTCCCAAATTACCTTATATTTATTCTGCATGTACTTCTTTGTGGGCATGTTGTTTCCTCTGTCAGAGTGGAAGTGAGCTCCTTGTAGGCAGGGACCATTTTATTTTTGTCTTTATGTCCTCAGGGCCTAGAACAGTTCCTGGTACAGAGTAGACACTTAATAAATGCTTTTTGGTTGCTCGATGGATATGTGATATTCACTTACACATTATAGTAATTCTACATCTAATATAATTTTATATCATGATTTCACTTGTTTCCATTTAGTTTGGTTGCAAAGACATTTGGTGATGCAAATTCAGTTCAATAGGCATTTATTAAGTTCTTGATATGTGGAAGGCATTGTGCTAGAACCTGGGGGATTCAAAGAGAAAGATAAACATTTCCTGCCCTTCAGAAGCTTACATTATACTGGGGGAGGGGCATAATAGTTACACCAATTAGTAAATACAGGATGATATAAGGGAGACAATATTTAGTAGTATAGGGGCTGAGAAAGTCTTCCTAAGGGAAGTAACAACTGAACTGAGCCTTGAAGGGAACTGAAGATTCTAAGAGGCAAAGGAGAGGTGAGGAGGGAGTCAATTCCAGGCACACAGGAAAGCTCTTTCAAGGGCCTAAAGCTGGAGATGGGATTCCAAATTCAGGGGAGAGAAAGTTGGCCAGGTTGAATAGAATATAGCACGAATGGGAATAATGTGACATGTCTTCAAAGGGAAGTTGGGACTAGATTGTGGAAGAATACATTGCCTCCATGAAGAAAGACATTTATTTCACATTATCAGTTTCTTGCTTACATCTTGCCTTGGAAGGAATCTCTGGCTATATCAGATACATATGTTGTGCCTCTCCAATTAAGCTATAAATCCTTCTCAAACAGGGATCTCTTTTTTTCTTTTTCGATTCTTTATAACATTTAGTACTGTGCTGGTCACATAGCAGACATTCAGTACATGCTTATGAATGAATGAATGACTTTATATTGACTTGGACAATGGTCTTGGCCAAGTTATAGCATTTGTTTCAATAAAAAGTTAACAATAAAAGTATCTTATATGTGAAATGTGGGATTTTAAAGTTAGGGTCCTATTTATATGGAACATGCCTATTTAATAGCTAAGAAGAGAGAAGTATAATATATCCTTCCATTAATTTTCTAAGTTCCAAATACAATCCCACTTTCTGCAGGGAGCTTTTTCCCCTTAGTGTTATTGCCTTTCCTATGTTGATTTTCTCCAGTTTATCATGTATCTATCTTGTTTGTACATAGATGTTTGCATACGGCCTACCCAATTAGACTGTGAGCTCCTTTGAGGGTGAGAGCCGTCTTTTTGTCTTTTTTCCTCTAACACTTAACACAGAGCCTAGCACACAGCAGGTACTTAATACAGGACTGTTGAGTTGAACTTAGGGATAATTTTCTGGGATCTTTGGACATACTGATTTACGGTTTCCCTAACAATGTACAACTATTTTGGAAAACAATTTGGAATTATGCAAAATAGCTATAATATTCATTCTCTTTGACCCAGAGATTTTATTACCAGGTATATAGATCCCAAGGAGTCCATTTATAAAAGAAAATTCCCTATATACAGCAAAATATTTGTAGTTTCACTGTTTGTGAAAGAAAAGAACTGAGTTCAATTGATTAGAGAATGTTTAAACAAATTATGGTACATGAATGTAAAGGAATTTTACTGTGCTGCAAGAAATGAATGTTAGTAAAAAAACATTTAATGGTCATAGTGCTAAGTGCTTGAATGTGATGAATCCAGAGACACATTAAAAAAAATCTATACCCAGGGTAAAGTAAACAGAGCAAAGAAAACAATATACACAATGACTATGACAATGTAAAGGGAAAGAACCACACCAAAAAAAAAAAAATCAACAGAAGATGTTGCAAAATTACAGAGAAAAGGCGCTACTTGAAAGCAGAGATACAAGAAGACACCCCCACCCCTCCCTTTTACAGAGATGGGAAGTCCACAAGTATTTTCAGCTTTTTTCAGTCTAATGATCAGTTATGCTGGTTTTTCTCCCTTTTTTGCTTTAAAAATATATTCATTATAAAGAATGACTCTTTGGGAAGAAGAGAGGGTTTTCTCACTATGGTAATATAAAAAACCCAAAGAAATAAACAAAAACTTATTTTTAAAAAAGAACGATATGATTGGAAAAGGACATAGACTAGTCATGTAGTGAAATTGAGGAATAACAGGTATGTAGCCCATGTGTTGCTCTGGTGTTAGAAAACAATCTGGAAGCAGGCCTCCTGAATATTGGAAGGACCTTTTGTGGAATATTTATGGAAGGACAAGTATTGAACAAGAATTGTATAAGACAAGGAAGCATGAGATGCTATATCATGTACATTACTGCAGAGGTTATTGTCAGAGGTAAGATCAAAGACGTCTTGAAGTATTAAAGTCTGGGCTACTTTGCACTGTTGGCTATCTTCTATCTGTAGTTCTGTCTACCCAATTACCATATATCCCTAGCAGTTAGGGACCATGCTTTATATTTCATATTCCAAATGTGTGATTTCATTCATACTTCTGGTATAGAAACTCCCTCCACTATTGCAGATCAAGAACTCATCTATAAACCAATGGGTGAGCTGAAGATGGTTTGTGAGAGCTGATTGTTAGCATTTCACTGTGAGGATGTGTTCCTCAGAAACTGGCAAATGCTACAGATCTGGGCTTGACGTTTTGTTGATTGTCTAGACAAGAAAACAATGGAAAAAATATTAATGATGCAGATTAAACTTAGAAGTGTGTCCCGTGTTTTTTGAAAGCCAGCTGTTAAACACTTATTAGTACCCCACTGTCCATAACTTAGAGCAAGGGTTGGTAAATTCTAGCCTACAGGGCAAATCTGACCAAAGTTAGTAGTGTGCCTGCTTTTGTATGACTCGTGAGCTAAGAACAGTTTTTAAATTTTAAAATAAAGCTTTATTGTATCTAAAAATGTTAAAATCATTCTTAGTTCTCTGGCAGGCTATATAAAAACAGGCATGGTAGGTAATATATCATTCCATTAATTTTCTTAGTTCCAACTAAGATCCCACTTTCTGTAAGAGGTAGCATTTGCTATAGTTTGTAGACCCCTGACCTTAAGAGTTTGGTGCTGAGGTTCAGTAAAAAGCCAAAGAATACACAACTTGTAGGTATTGGAGGCAAGGATTGAACTTCGGTCTTATAGGGGTACTAGGTGGTACAGTTAGAGCATTGATCTGAGTTCAAATATGACCTCAGATGCTTATTAGCTGTGTGAGCCTGGGCAAAAATTGAACTCGGATCTTCCTGACTTGGGGACTAGTCCTCAATATACTATACCATGTTACCTCTTGCCTTGTAGATCTTACAAAAATGTTTCTTGTTGATGGTGATGACTATGGAAACCATTATGTAAACAGGCTGCAGCTTTTCAGAGGGTCTATGCTGCTTATTTTCTCCCTTTTCCCAGCCCCCACCAGAGTTAGAGCTCACATATAGCTCACATACAACATTTAAAGAGGACATTTGGTTTGTAACAAACCTGAATTTGATTTTCAGTTCTTTACAAAGTGCAAACACTTGTTTGTCTAAGACTTAGATCTTAATATACTTGTCCAGATGGTTCAACGAGAACTTAGAAGCTTCTGAGGTATTGATTGAATGTAAAGTCTCTAAAATTAATAGCGTTTTTCTTCAGTGTCCTCTGTCTGTTTTTCTCTCTTTCTGGTTCATTGGAGACAAGAATTTGAAATGCAAAAAGAAAATCAGAAGTCTGTGGAGTGTTCTATCTGATACTGACAGGGTTCTGTTCTGAATAAGGATGCACAGATTGTGAGATGACCGGAGAGAGGGTTTTAAGGATAGGAAAAAGAGGATTAAAAATAAGTGCTAAAAATGGCTACTTGTAATCACTCTGGAAAGAATTTGTAGGTTGAGAATGATATTCATATTCATAATCAATTCAGGGATTTTTATGGGCATCTGGAACACTTTCTCTTTCAATTTTTGCTTTTTAGTTCTCTTTCTTGACCCCTAAGATGAGTCTTCAACTAATGAGGATAGATGAAAAAAAATCTGCTAATTATGCCTCCCTCATACATGTGATAACATGCTTTAATTGTGTAATAGTTCCCTATGCCAGAAGATTCTTAAAAGGGGAAGCAAGGCTTTTTACTCTATTTTACAGATAGAAGAGCTTGGCTAAATGGGTTTAAATATTTTCTCAGTGAAAATACATGAGAACTAGCACCATATACTAGAGTGTTGCTCTTGGGGGCAGGTTTAAATCCTTTCTTTCACTCATACTGCTTGCATGACCCTGGATAAGTCATCAACGCCTCTCATTGCTCCTCGGCAGACTGTAAGTTACAGGCATTATTTCAACATGGATAGAGGGAATTTCCTTTTTAGCAGCTCCCTACACCAATGGTGTCAAACTTGAATAGAGAGGGAGTATAAGGATCCCTGTGTGGGGCTGCATATTGACTTAGAAAACCACAAATTAATATTATCTATGTCTTATTATATTTTTATTTATTTTGTTAAATATTTCCCAATTGCAATTCTCTGAGTTAGAATATGACCAAAATATCAGGATACTGTAAACTGAGGAGTGATGGAAGTGGTCCCTATGTACACTTAGATCTCACTAATAAGCACAGTGACAGCTAAGTGACTCAGCAAAGTCAGGAAGACCTGAGTTCAAATCTGGCCTAAGACCCTCACTAGCTATGTGACCCTCAGCAAGTCATTTAACCTCTGTTTGCCTAACCCACTGGAGAAGGAAAAGGCAAACCAATCCAGTATCTTTGCCAAGAAACCCCCCATAGGGTCATGAAAAATCAGACATGACTGAATGACATACAAAAAATGAGGAGAGTATCCTTAAATTTCAGTTGGAGCTCTGGTTTGGAATTGGTGCTTAGAAGACACCAATGCCATTAATCACAGAGCCTGGTCTTTCATTTAATACTATATAAATCATTGGGAGACTTCTACATCCTCTTTCCTTTGACAGGAATAATTTTCATTTGTGGAAAATTAGAAGGTGGCTGAAAAATTGCTGCCCACCTGGAGACTAAGATCATAGATTTCAAGCTGCAAGAGATGTTAGAGGTCATCTGGTCTGAACACTTCATTTTACAGATGGAGAATCTAAGACCCTGAGAAGTGAAATGACTGTCTGAAGTCACATAGGTAGTAAGGAGGATAGCCAGAATCAAACCCCCATCCTTTGCCTCCAAATAGAGTGTTTTTCTTACTGTATGAAGGTACCTTTGGAGAGCTGGAGAGCCAGGATCTAGGTCCTTCTGAGACCAGAGAAAATAGAACAACCTTTGTCCTCTGCGGTTGGAAGAGCTTTGGGGTCTGAATAGAGACAAGAGAGAGCTAGGAACCCAAGACTAAGTTTGTGGACAGATAGTCAGAGAAGAACCCAGGAATGGGCAAGCAGTCTTACTCCAAAAGTCCAGCTTCTGTATCTGAAGGTTACACAGTAATAAGTCTGGGGGATTGGAACATTCATTTATCTGTATTTGCTTTCTCATAGATGACACACATCTTCTTGTACCTTGTAATTTAGAACAAGTCTTAGGGTAAATGAGTGCTCTGGGCACTCAATCATCTTGCCTCTGTGACCTGTGAAAACAAGTGTCAGAGTATAGAACTACATCTATGTGACTTCAAACCTCTGAGCATTTATTTCAGTAAAAAGTCAGTGATTAGGATATTTCAGTGATATCTGGATTCATGATGTCTTAGAACATGTTGACATAGTACAAGGATATTCTATTTTTAAATTTGAAATTTGGAACTTGTGCTTCCCTATTAATTTTAACCCTATAAGACCTAGACTATTGCAATAGCCTGCTGGTGGGTCTCCCTCTCCCCACTCCAGTTTACACCCCCACCTTAGACATCAAAGTCATCTTTCTAAAGAGAAGGTCTGACAATGTCATCCACTCTGCCCCCTTTGGTTAACTCTAGTGGCTTACTATTACCTCCTATGAAGTGGAGGGATGAGGAATCAGCCAGCGACTCAATGTAGCCAGCTGATGCAGATAATTCACAATCTCTTTCCTTATTTTCCATAATAGTAGGATTGTTTTTCATTTTGGAAAGATGGATCCTACAAATCCGTTCTTCCTGCAGTAAAAAGGCCACCATTTTTCCTGTTCTTCAAACTAGATTCTGGGTGTGGGGAAGAGCAAAGGAGTTGATAGGAAGGTGGATATGAACAAAAAGAAACTGGGGAATCTAGCCTTGGTAATTAAATAAGAAGTGAGATGATAATGATTAAATCCCTCTTCTCTCTCCCATTAGGATTTCATTTGCACCTCCAGATTGTTGACTTTGCACTTGGTCAGATTGTGGGACTTTTCTAGGTTTAATATCATACTTATAAAAAATCATGTAAAATGTGCTTCTTTTTATGAATGTGGAAACTAAGAAATGCACCTAGATAAACAAAGGAGCACAAACACTGTAATAGAAAAAGTCCATGACAGACTTGATGAAGGTTGTTTTCTCAATAAATATGTTATATATTAATACCTAGAGCTTCAAGGACAGAAAACAAATTGAGGGATGATGGGGATACCTCAAGAGCTCACAACCACATTGATAAAATAACAGAGTTTAAAAAGCAATTATAAGCAGCGAAAGAAAGAAAAATGTAAAAGAGATTTGAAATGAAATCGAACTTGCAATGCCTCATGCCAAGAAAATGTATGTCCTCCCCTCACCCACATGAATTCTCAACTTTGTTGACTGTGTTAACAAATGCCAGTGGATTTTTTTCTTGTCCTTAGTTTGTGAGTCTGGAAATTTATTCTGGACCTTTTCTGAAAGTTGTGCTGTGATATAAGTAGATTTAGAAATCCTTGAATGTTATGATAGTAATTCTAATAAATTAATAATGAATAAGAATTTATTAAGCACCTACTATGTGTCAGGCATAGTATTAAGAGATGGGGATATAAAGTGAAAAATGAAATGTTCTCTGCCTTCAAGTAGCCTAATGGGAGAGAGAGAAGAGGGGTTTAATCATTATCATTTTCCTTCTTACTTAATTACCAAGGCTAGATTCCCCAGTTTCTTTTGCTCTCATCCACCTCTCCATCAATTTCTTTGCTCATTGCTATTTGAAGAAAAACATGTATTCATTTAAGTAAGTGTGAAAACCCAAGAAATTTTTTTAGGGTGGGAGGAGAGACTAACAATTGAAGGGGAATCAGAAATGGTCTCATGAAGGAGGTGATGCTTTGAACCAAGCCTTGAAGGGTGGTAGAGATTCTAAAAGCCAATGGTGAAAGGGGGTACATTTCTGACAATAGAGATAGAATGGAAAATATGAGGAATGGCAAGAAGGCCGATTTGCCTGGAATGGAGAGGGGATGAAGAGGAGGAATGTGTAACAAGTATGGAAAAGTAGGTTGGATTTTCTCTGTCTCTCTTTTCCTCTTTCCCCCTTTCTTCATTCTCTCCTTTGGCCCCCAGTTCTATACCTTATTAGCTGTTAAGATATTCTAATGTCTATCTATCTGTCTATCTGTCTGTCTGTCTATCTATCTATCTATCTATCCTCTTACCTACCCATATAAGATACACAGATAAGTATATCTAGTTATTTCTCTACCTACCTAGCTATGTATGTACACATCTATTGATCTCTCTACTATCTATGTGTCTGTCATATATCAATCTACTATCCATCCATTCATCAATCAATGGATGAATAGATGAATGCTATCTTCTATCAGCAAAATATGTGGAACAAACTTTGCCTTGGACATCAAGAGATGTGGATTTTGCCCTCAATTTATTGTGTGACTTTGTCAAGTTATTTCACCTCTGGAGATTTCAGTTTCTTCATCTATAAATTGAGGTTGTATCAGATGTTTTCCAGACCCCTTCAGTCTTCGATTTCTAGAATTCAACCTTTTAAAAAAATCTTTATGAAACCTACCACCAGAATATCTTTAGGTCCATGTTACAGGGACTTTGAAAGACTGTGGAGTTTAAGCTTTGCTAGTAGCTCACTACTTAACTTAGGAAACAAAATACAGTCCCTTGTCTTTCTCTTCAAAAGAAGTACTTATCTGAGAAGTAACAGGTTGGGTCTAATATCCTTTGGTTGGGCTCCCAAATTTTCGTATGAAAAACAGAAGAAATCTTGACTATTAGGTTGAGTTTCTCCTGCCTCTACTTGCTTCTGCAACTCAATTTAGCTATTAACCAGTTGTGTATATTTATGCAGAAATTAAGTATTGAAGGTTTTGCTATACTGGGACAATAATAAAAAGTTGTTAATAATATGTGAGGTTCACATTGCAAGTGGTTGTCATGCCACAGGGAAGTGTTTGAGGCCTGGGAATTAGTTGGGTCACGTGGAGGTCAGGGCATATCGCACTGTCCCCGGCCAGGGGATACTGCATGGCTCAGGACTCTCTTGTGTGGGGTTACCCACTGCTCCTGATTGGCATCTCCACACCTTGGGGCCTTCATACCCTTGTAATTGCACTCCCCCCTCACAATTCTGTTCAGCTGGGCTCTATCACGTGTGGTAGGTGGATCTGGGGTCTATTTAAGAGGTATCTTTGGAAGCCTGCCTTAGGATATGGCTTTAAGGCTTCCCCATGGAGAGACCTTAATAAGCTTTTTCTGTTTGAACCTCAGAGCTGTGACTCTTCTGTCCTGAAAGGTATGCTAGCGTCAGTGAGTTGTGTGTGTAACCGGCTGCCTCTGCTGGTAAGTTAGGGCACTCTAAGAGAGAAGCCTGACAATAATGTTCATTGAAAATGCTTTCATATACATTATCTCATTGAACCTTATAACAATTTGTTGATATAACGTGCATGTTATTAGCTTTGTTTTATAGGTGAGGAAACTGATACTCAGAGAATTTGCTTCAGTACTTCAGTGATCTGTAATTTCATTTTTTTTTCTGTGTGGGTATTCCTTCTGTGTTCACATATTGCAAGCCTCCATGCCTTAAAGCAAGTCAACCTTCCTAATGCCATGACCCTTTAATACTCGTATGTGGGTGTGTCTGCATGTACGCAGACCCGCCTGGAGACAGAGGTGCATGGCATCTTCATTCCTAAGACCATTGGAAATATGTGTTTTCCGATGGTCTTAGGTGACCCCTGGGACCCCTGTGAAAGGGTCATTGGACCCTCAAAGGGGTCATGACCCACAGGTTGAGAACCACTGCCTTAAAGGATGATCTTTGTTAGTGTTATGGTTGAAGAATTCACCTGGTCAACCTCATTATGAGCATTTCTGAATCCTATTTGCGAACCCTAACCCTAATCCTAGAGTGATTCTTAGATGACAGAAGTAGAATCTATTACTAGGCCTGGACTCAAACCTTGGTGCCTGCCAGAGCTTGCATTCTACTAATTATAGCCTTTGAGGGCTCAGAACACCTCAATGTCATGATGAGGTATCTATCACAGGAAGCTATGAGTGGAGATTATTCAAGTGATATAACCCTAACTTATTCAACTAGTAAGAGAATCCAACTCTTCTTGTGGTACAAGTAGAAACTAGATGGCCACTTGTCAGGTATCAGGGTGGGGACTTTTTTTCTCTTGTGGGCTAGACTAGGGAGTTGCTAAGGCCCTTTCCAACTCCCAAATTCTATGATTTGCAATTCTAGTTCCACTATGCCATGCCAAAGAATGAGATGGTAGCATATCAAGGTTGGTAAGCTTGAGTGTATGGGGGAGGGGAAGGGCAGAGAAGGAGTCATCCAGGGTTTTCTTACATTCTTTAATGGCAAGCAATCTCTAAATTCATCTGATTTGGATTTTTTGGGGAAGTTTATCATGAAGAGTACCAGGGGCTCTTAAATCTCTTTCTTGTGTCATGGATCCCTTTGGCTGACTGGTGATGCCTATGGTACCTTTCTCAGTCTATTGATCAATCTCTATCTATTAAGAGTCTATTATGTGCAGGGTATTATTAGGTGCTGGGGACACAAAAAAGGGCAAAAGACAGCTCCTGCCCTGAAAGAGGTTACCATCTATTGAAGAGACAACACACAAACAGATATATGCAAAGCAAATGATATGCAGGATAAATAGGAAATAATTGACAGAGAGAAGGCACTGGAATTAAGAGGGATTGAGGAAGGCTTTCTGTAACAAGGTGCGATGTATCTGGGATATAAAAACAGCCAGTGAGGTTAATAGGGTAGAGGAGGAGCCTTCCAGGCACAGGGGAGAGTCAGAGAGCACGCCAGGAACTGAGAGATATAGTGTATTGTTCATGAAAGAGCCAGGAAGCCCTGTGTCCCTGGATCAAAGAGTATATTTTGGGGGCAAAGAGTCAGAAGATCAAAATGTAGGAAGGAGTTAGGTTTTGATGTTTTTGTATGAGGATTATAAAGGAAAACAAATCTAATGCAAGTTATCAAAACTATTTTTAAAATTTTAAAACATTTAAACACTTTCGTTTTTAATTCCAAATCCTTGCCCTTCTTTTTTACCTCTTCTTCCACCCATTCCAATAATTTAAAAAGCAAATTTATGGATCCCAGATTTAAAATTTCTGGTTTGTGGATAAAGTGCTTGTCCTAATGTACAAAAAATTTGAGTTCAAGTTCAGTCTCTGACACATGCTGACTGCTTGACCCTTACTCAGACTATAAATTGCAGAGCAGTTGCTGATCTGCATTTGTAGAGGGGTTTTCCTCTACAGCAGTTTCCAACAGCAAAGAAATCACAGGTCCTAACACATGATAAAAATTCTCCTTAAAAAAGTGGCAACTTTGTGCTATTGGGGGAGCAGCAGGTGAGTGCCCCCTCCAATTTCAGATCTGTCTGACACATTTTGATGTTTTTTTAAAAAGTTAATTGCTAACTTCCAAGGAAGAAAAATACCTTTTTCTTACATGCTGGTCTCTTATCAAACATGCTGAGCACGGCTTAGTTAAGCAGTAACTCTTGCTATGAAAGTAAACAGAGTTCCCCCACCCCACTTTCACATTTCCATCCTGTCAGAGAGAGTGGCACTAAGAACCCAGGAGAGCATAATTAAATGCTATTAATAACAAGCTGAACTGGAAGTATTTCAGTTTCTTTAACACACCTTGAGAATATTTACCTCCACAGAGGGCAGAGTGTTTACAAGGGCTCAAGTACCTATTTATGCAAGAACACTTTTTCAGAAAAGTTTCTTTATGGGTAGCTGGAGTATTCCCCTGCTCGTATTAACAGTTGGCTTGGAGTTTGGTAAAACTGTTAAGGGGAAACTTAAACTGGTCAACATGGTGGTTTTTATAAAAGTTTCTGCAACAGTGGGGAGGAAACCAGTGGTAGAATAGGAGAAACATTTGGTCTGGAGTCAGAAGACTGGAGTTCAAGACCCAGTTTTGTGACTAGCTGGATGTGCCACCTTTGACAAATCCCTTAACCTCTCTGAGACTGTTTATTCATAAAATGGAAGAAGGAGTTGATTGTGACATTTCTATGAATATATTTAATGACCCTGGCTTCATTCATTCATTTGACAAGCTCCTACTGTGTTCTCAGCTAAGCCCTGGAGGAATTTCAAAGTTTAGATAAGATGAAGTTGCTGCTCTCATAGATTTACAAGTCTTTCAAGAAGGATAATAAGATCATAGAATGCAGAGGTGGAAAGAATCCTGAAGATCATCTTGTGCAGTTGAATTGACATATAAGTGGCTTAGTGGATATAGAGACCAGCATTTGGTAGTGAGAGAACATGGTGATGAAAAAATACTTGGTATGAGGAGAGACTAGCAGAGGTTGAGGGACAAAATATATTGACAACTTTTAATGACTTGATATTGAATATCTTCCCCTGTATAGTCACTGGGGACTTTAGGCATCTATGTTTGTCCGTTTCTAAGGTTCTTGTTACTCTCGTACTTCTATACATCAGAATCAGGGAAGCAAATAATGATGATAACAATGGTAAGAACCCATCCATCACTGTCTACCTGAATTGTACTGGATGTGTTGTTTCTAGGTTTTCTCTTCCTAAAGAATGATGCTGTGGAAACTGGTCAACTGAACATCTTTGGGTTAAAGCATTGATGGCTGGGGTGCCTTTAAAAAACAAATACTAGAGAAGCAGAGACCATTATCCTGTTCTTACCTAGTCTCTGACAACATGCACTCATTGAAGTTAAAAAATAAAAAAAGATTAGGGACGAGAGGGAATTGGATCCACTCGTGGCGGGGGGGGCGCGGCGGTAATGAAACTAGAGAGCAAACAGAAAGATAAAGAGCAGGAGTTATGGTTATGGAGGGGCCAACTTGGGGGAAGGATTAACTAAGGTACAGTGCTATAGTTGCTCATGCTTAGACAGACAAAAGGCAAATATGTATTTGGATGGTGGGATAAGGGTGAGGAAAGAGGCAACAGAAATGGAGAAGAGGACTTTGGGAGAGGAGGTTGGTAAGTGAATGGTGAAGAATAATTTAATTGTTTTGACAACTTTGTCTTAGTCCAGCCCTGCTGTTGTAAGTCTTAAGTGTGATCGATGGATTATTTCCAGATATCTATGAAGAACAAAGATAATGGTTAAAATTGTGAATCATAGGTGACCTTACTGTAATATAGATAGATCTTGCCCTTGAGGAGGGTAGTTATGTGGGTAGGCAAGCCATACCTACCTAGAAGCCTGATAAATGAGTTCATTGAATCATCATAGGGTTTAGAGATGGAAGGGACCTTGGAAATCATCCAGCCCAGGAGTTCTTAAATGTTTTTGTTTGTCAATGGACCACCCTGACAATCTAGTTAAGCCTATGGATTCTATCTTGCATGATGTTTTAAATGCATAAAATACAATAGATTACAAAGGAAACCAAAAGGTGTATTTTTTTTCTCATTTAAGCACAAAGATTCCCCTCAAATCTATGCCTGGATCAAGGGGTTCTTACAAGAACCCATGAGTTAGACCTTTCTTTTTACATAAGTGGGAAATTAAGCCTTAGAAGAGGGTAGATAATGTGCCTAAGGTCTCAGAAGTGGTAGGTATCAGACCCAGGATTTGAACTCAGATCTTCTGATTTAAAATCTGGAGTTCCTTTTGCTACACAAACTTTTCTTGTGAGGTACACAGTTTATTCTTATACAATGAGGTGGCATTTTGGGGGGAATATATATTTATTGATATCTTTTGTTTTTGCATCACCTCTAGTGCCCAAATGTATCCTTTGTTTTCCCTTTCTTCATGGTCATTCCTTGTTACAAAGAATAAATAAAATAATAATAATAAATAATAAAAAAAAGTTTGGCAAAATCAACACGTTGAAAAAAGTCTGACGTTATATGCCACATTCCAGCTGTGAAAAGTCTGTGATTTCCTTAGTGGACATAATATCTGGTGTAAGAAACGCTACTTACAAAAGCATACCTAAAAACCCAATACCAGATGAGTTTAAGGGAGCTTTCTGAGGTAACTGTGGGGTACGGTGAATAGAGTACCAGACCTAGAGTCAGGAAGATCTAGATTTAAATCCTGTGTCAGATATTTACTAGCTGTGTGCCCCTCCGCAAGTCAGTTAACCTTATGTTGTATATGGCTTATTTGTATATGTTGGTTGGCTTAGTGTCTCACCCATTAGACTGTAAGCTCCTGGGGGGCAGGAACTATCTTTTGCCTCTTTTTGTATGCCCAATACTTAGCACGGTGCGTGGTACATCATAAATGCTTAATAAATGTGTAACCATTGTTTGCCTCAGTTGTAAAACAAGGATCATAACATCACCTGCTTCCAGAGTTGTTGTGAGGATTGAATGAAATAACATTTTAAAGTGCTTAGCACAGTGTCTGACACATGGTAGGCGTTATATAAATGTTAGAAATGATTTCAGACAGTGCAATCATATTCAAATGACCCTCTGAGGGGAGTGGATGGAGCAGGTTTACACAGGTAGTTATTGCTAAAGGCAGGACTTGAGCTCAGGTATTCTTGATTTTAGAACTGTTGTCTACTACTCCATGCTGCCCAATTTTGGGGGTATTATAAGGAAAACCGTGGGGGGAAACTGAGCTTCCTGAGATTCTTAGCAAACAATAATAAAAGGTAAATGTATATCAAACAGCGGAACAGAACAGAGAAAGCCTCGATGTTAAGGCGCCAAGCCTGATTCGGCCACTTTCAAAACTATAGTTTGATCAAGCCATTTAGCCACCTTAAGCCTCAGTTTTCTCCTCTGTGAAATGGGGATGACTACATTTCCAGTTCCTACTGCTTTGTAAGGTAAGTGCCACACTCTAAACAGATGCGAACTATTATCATAATTTCATTCTCTTTTCAAAGGTTTCTCTTTACGTTGGGTAGAATAAGGCAATCAGAGATGCTTCCTAATGAAGCTCCAGGGGTGACAAATTCTGACCTAGGCATTTGCAAAGGCATTCTGGGGAAGCCTATGGACCCCTGCTCAGAATATGGTATTTGTCTTTGTCGAAACATTACTACGTTGTCACCTAGAAAGTCATTCGTTTGCAGTCGTTACTTAATTCATTAAGTGACAAATTCAACATTTGCTAAGTCCTTAATATTTATGAGGTACTGATTCAGACAAGGATCCTGTCCTCAAAGGCCTTGAAGTCTGCTAGAAGAGATACAACAGTATTGAAAGCTCACTTGCTGGTGTATTTAGTGTGATTCCATCATAATGTGCTGTGGCTGTTTGCTTTGCAGGTCCTCAAAGCCACAGCTTGGGCCCAAACGTAAAAGACCAAAATAGCAGGCAGCTGATTAACTTTAAAGGCTGGCTTATTGTTAGAAAAAGGGGCAGGCTCGCTCTGTGTCTTATTTGATCTTTGTATAACGTACCCCTAGAATGTGTACCTGGCCCAGCTTATCTCGAGGAGAGTGCAGTTTCCCAACTCATCCTTTAAGAGAAGGTGAAGAGCAGGTCATAGAAACCTCAGGTCATAACGCTAGAGCATCTTAAACATTTATTTAGGACTGGGAAAATCATCATCTCTCAAAGCCTGCTCTACAACACAGGAATCAGGAAAGCTCTAGGCTCCTGAGTTTCCCTGTCTGGGAGAGATGATGGTAAACAAGCAAGTCGACACGTGTTTGGTATGCACTGACTCCATTCCAGGCAATGGGTTAAGTGCTGGTGATATAAATAGAAACAAAAAGAAGGATATTTCCTACTCTCAAAAACCTTACATTCTAATGAGGTAGGACAACCTATTAAAAGCAAGCTGGAAATTCAGAGGGTGGGAGGAGAGGGGAAGGTACCCAAAAGCTGATGGAAATTTCAAGGTGAGGAGGCAGCCAAAGCCCAGTGGTCCCATTTGTGAGTAATTTTAATAGATTCTTACAGAAGGAAGAAATCTTAGAGGTATCTAATCATCGTTGCTTGTTGACATCTAGTCTACACTCTTACTCCACGGAGGAGCCCTCTCTGCATCCTTGGTAGGTTGTCATTCAGCTTCTGCAGAAATACTCTGAGGGTCTGGTTGCTCACTACCATAAAAGGGAGGACTTTCTGTTTTTGGAGAGACAGTTCTAAATAGAAGCTTCTTCTTTATCTTGAGATAAACTTGAATTTCTTGTAACTTCTACTCATGGTTCTAAGTTTTGTCTTCTGGATTCATACTAGATGAATATAATCCCTCTCCCAGATGACAGTCCTTCAAATGTGTGATATTCCCCTTAAACCTATCCTTCTCCAGGCTAAACATTTTTTAAACTGTTCCTTAGATGACATGGTTTCCAGTCCCCTCATCTTGCTGATAACACTCTTCTGGACTCACTCCCATTCCCTCTTAGCATGTGGAATAGCACACAGATTGAGCACAGTACTCCAAATAGATTCTGATAGTTGGAGAGTGATGTGGGATGACTACGTACTTGTTCTGGACACTGTTCTGGATGTACTGTGATACGTCATTATAGATATCCATCTTTACAAAGGTCTACCTAATAAGCTGGGAACTTCTTCACAAAATCCCTGGACAATTACAATGGCTTTTCCACTTCTTATACCTCACTCTCACTATGTCTGGCATGCTTCCTATCCCAACCATTTTTTTTTTGTTGACATCCTTTATAGTACATCTTACTTGTGATTTGCCATTGGGTTTCTCAAGAGTCTTAAGCTTTAATAGTATGAAACTGCACTAAGACTTTTGGGATTCCCTGTAGCCTATTCATGTCAGCCATATGCATTTCTCATTTACCTTTAGGTGACCTGCAGTTTTGATTCTTTTAAGGCTGGGATATTGGATGATTCATGACCAAGTAGCACCACTGAAAGTATATTCTATTCAAATATAGGATTTTGTTTCAAGGAGAAACTTTTATGGTCAAATTATTAAACAAAACAAGCATAGTGAGATCTCGTATTATCTGAATGTTTAAGTCAGTTGTGTGATTATGGGGATTTGCTTAGCTCTGTGACAATTGCAAAAACTTTATTAGTTTTCATATTTCTAGCTAGGATGACACTTACTCATCTGAGAATTATTCTCAAAGATTGCGCAGAGATAAGAAACTATGCTTATGGGTTTGTATTTATTGATCCATTCTCTATTATCTACCTACCTCTCAAGGTTACTGTGAGGATCAGATGAGATAAAAATTGTAAAACTTACAATGTACAGTGCCTGGCACATTGTAAGCACTATGTAAATGTTATTATTTTTTCTGTAGAAATGTAGCCCACTGACTTAAATTAGGGTGATAGATTTTTAAAAACCAAGGTGGCACAGAATATAATTTGTTCAAGTATATTTACATTCTTGGTGAGCAGCTTAGTAGCGAGCCTCTCTGGACTTAGGCTTCCCCAACCAGTTTAATACTTATACCTCTTCAGCCCCTCTGACTGACCACAAGGCCATGAACTATTCAGTCTACATTTAAGGAAGGGGGACAGGACAGGGATAGGATAGACATCTCCCATCTGGTACATGACGTTCCTTCCCTATCTTTTGCCCCAATCTCCCTCTCTCCCCCCACCCCCATTTCAGTTTTCTTTTGTGTATTTCCTTCCCTCATTAGCTTATAAGTTCCTTGAAGGCAGAGACTGTTTTTCTTTTTCATATTTATATCCCCAGAGTTTGGCACGTAGTAGGTGCTTAATAAATATTTATTGACATGGCTATTTATCTTTAGAAAGCAGGCAGAATCTATTGCCAAGAAAATACTTGAAGTCTTCCTACTATAGCTGAATCTTCCAGAGTTTGTGTTCTGCCAGCACAATACTTAAGAACTAAGGTCACTTCCATACCATGAGGAGGACTTGGAATAGAAAAGACATACATCAATGAAAAAGTTGTTATGATAAAAGAGTTAAATGCAAACACAAGGCAGAAGGACAAGAGAAGTGACGAGGAAGGATGTGTTAAAAGTCCACAATGAGTGGTATAGATGAAAAATTTTCTGGGATCAGTATCTGGAAAGATCACTAAGGGCTGGAGAGACTAGTGTAAGTGTCATGGAAGAAGGAAGATGGAAACAAGCATTTATTAAGCTCCTAGTATATGCCAGGCACAGTGCTAAGCCCTTTCAAGTATTATGCTATTTAACCCTCTCAGCAACCCTGAGGGGTAGGTGATAGTTTCTTCCATGGCAAAATAGGATAATACTGAGGTAGACCTTGTGACTTACCCAGGGTCGCATAGCTAGGGTGTGATTTCAACTCAGACTTTCCTAACTCCAGGTTCAGAACTCTATATATTGTGTCACCTAGCTGTCCCTCTTCCTCATGGGGCAGATTAGACTTTAGCTGTGAAAGTAAAATAAATCCAGGTAGAAAGATTGTTGGTCTTTATCCTTCATTCTGAAAGAGGATCAATTTTACATCATAAGGTGATGACTTGCAAGTGAACTGAATTTGAGTGAAGCAGAGTTGTACAAAGTCATCAGCCTCACTCTTTCCTCAAGACTTATTGGAGGCCAGTGGTAAGACATAGGTTAGAACAACTGGTGATGGCTTAGATGCAGTGGAAGACCTTGGCCTTTTTAAGTTAGGTCTTTCCCAGTCCTCAGTTTGTCTGAGGCAATACTCATTCAGTAATTAAAGACTAGGTAAGAATGGAGGCAAAAGATGGCCTAGCTTGGCTTCATAAAAGAATCAGTCTGGGAGGGGAAGATCCCTAATTTCTGGCTAGAACAGAAACAATTGCTATTTACACTCATTCTGAACTATCAAAACCCAAACAATGAACCAGGTAAATGGAAAGTCATGAGCAAAAGAGGTACCAAGGCAACAATGTCCATAACGTCATTAGAAAACACTGAGTCTGGCTGGTATGGAGAATTCACATAGGAGAGGAGCGGGAGATAACATTGGAGACATAGCATGAGAACACAATCAAATAGAATTCTATTAGTGATGACCATATCATTGTACAGGAACAGAATAGAGAGCACAAGCTAATTAACTTGCCTCTTTTAGGGAGAGATATATAACTGAGTATCTCTGCCAAAACCCAAAAGACTCATGCATGATTTGGGGAAAAATTTCTAGGTAGTGAAGTCATAAAAGTACAGCTCTGTATGCCTTTGAAAATCTCTTTGCTCTGAGAGAGTTGCAGTTGAACAAGATAGCTTGTTTCTGACTCTGGGCATGTTCATTGGCATTCACTCAAGCCAACAATTTTCTTCCACTCCTTGCTTGAGGCAGCCATTGTGGCAGTAGATAGAACACTGGGCCTGGAGGCAGGAAGACCTAAGTCCAAAGCCAGCCTCAAACTCACACTAACTGTATGACCTTGGGTAAGTCACTTAACCTCTGTTTGCCTCAATTTACTTCTCTATAAAATGGCCATAATAATACCACCTACCTCCCAAGGTCATTGTGAGGCTTAAAGCATTTAAGCAAAATGCGTGATATGTAGTAAGTGCTATGTAAATATTTATTATTGTTTATTATCATTTCCTATTTCATTTAGAAACATCTCTGAACTACAGCCTGCTGCTTTAATTTAAGGTGATGGACTTCTAAAAATCAAGGTGGCGCAAGATATAATTTGTTCAATCATGATTTTTATGATGCTTAAAAGATTTTACTACCGAGAATAAATATTTTACTTTGCTTTTATTTTGTTTCATGCCATACAGCTGCTGAAAATTGGACTAATTGTAGTTTTCGGCCATGGTGCTGGCAGAAAGTATCAATCTAGGCCCACAGGGTTTGGCTTGTGTCATTTATTTCCCTCCCCAATTAATTTTATTGCAGTATGCTAAAATAATATGTAACCAAACATTTAGGTTTATGTGATGAGGTGCAGCCAATGAAAGTATGTTTTGGAACGGAAACTGTGTTACTAGGTTGAAATGAAGGAGATTTAAAAAAAAACCCCAGCGAGCACTTTTAACTTATAAGTTAAAACAGAAGAAGCTGCTTGGATTTGTAGGTAAAGACTATTCAAGATGAGAATTCCATTAATCATTGTTACATCAAATAAAACACTGCTTATCCACTTTCGAGGGGCAGCTACATGGCACAGTGGATAAAGTGCCAGGTCTAGAGTCAGGAAGACCAGAGTTCAAATTTGACCTCAGATATTTACTAGCTATGTCACTCTAGGGAAGTCACTTAAATCTGTTTGCCTCAGTTTCCTTATCTGCAAGATAAGCTTGAGAAGGAAATGGCAAACCATGCCAGTATATTTGTCAAGAGAACCCCAGTGGAGTCAAGAAAAATTGGGCATGGCTGAACCCAATGAACAACAACAAATCCACTTGCATCACAATCCTGAATCTTTCTTCTTTGTACTTACTTGTACTTACTAAAGAGACTATTTTTAGCCAATAAAATATGGCCTTCACAAAGTACTCCTTTGAGCTTGGTGTGGTGAAAATGGCACTGATTTCATGGTCAGAAGACTCAGGTTAAGATCCTGACCCTGAAGCTTAGTGCCTTGATGAACTTGCGCAAGTATTTTAACCTCCCTGGGCCTGAGATTCCTCATCTATAACATGAATAGTTTGGATTAGAAGACCTTTGGGGTCCTTTCTAGCTTTGTATATATGTTCTTACAAAGCTACTCATTGTAGCTAACATTGGACTCTCATATGAGGCTGTATTGAATGAATTGGGTATGTTAATCTTGGAGAAGAAAAAATTCAGGAGGGACACAATAGCTATCTTCAAACATTTGAATGGCTTATGAGAAGCAATTATACTTCTATTTGGATTAAGAAAACAGAATTAGAATTTGGGCAGAGTCAAGATGGCAGCATAGAAGCAGGGAAACTCTGTGGCTTTCCCCATAACCACCTCAGATACCTATAACATATGACTCTAGACAAATTTTATAGCTCCAGAACTCATAAAATGACAGAGAAACAAGGCTCCTACTGAAGGCAGCCTGGCAGACAGATGGAAAGCACTTATTGCAGGACACTGGGAACAGAGCCCAGCTGCATGCGGTTTTAGCCCCTGGCCATCCAGGAGAAGCTGCAGCTGGAGCTTTCAGGAGAGCAGATCAGTGGCAGCTGTGGCAATTTCAAGAATTACCAACCCATTAGAGCCAAGGACAAAGGGAAAAGGTCAGTGGAACTCTGCTAAATTTTGGAGAGAGGGTCTGGCCAACTGCCTCCAGAACTAGAAGCAGTCTGAAGTGGCAGCCCTGCAGCCACCTCCACATGGCTGCTTCAGAAGCTCCCGGCCTGCAGATTACAGGGGGGCCAAGTGATCATTCAGAGGCTAAGTGTTCTTGCCTTGAGCTGCCTAGATTGAGATCACAGTCTTGGGTGGCGGTCCTGAGGTGCATTTTCAGTGAGCCAAAGCTGGAGGGGGCTGCAGAGATGGTGGTGGCCTTCTAATAGGTCCAGCAGCTTGGAAAACCCCAGTGATTTGGGACAGAGCTCTCCCCTCTGAAAGCACAGTTCTACTGAGCCCAAAAGTCAAGTAACTGACTGGCAACATGAGCAGGCAAAGGAAGCAAATAAAGCTCAGCAATCCAACTTTAGATTCATTTTTTTGGTGACAAAAAGGATCAAAGCATGGAATGGGAAGAAGACAACACAGTCAGAACTCCCTCACCAAAAGCTTCCAATAAAAATGTAGACTGGTTACAAGCCATAGAGGAGCTTAAGAAGGATTTTGAAAACCAAATAAGAGAAGTGGAGGAAAAATTGGGGAGAGAAATGAGAATGATGCAAGAAAAGCATAAGAGAGTCAATAACCTGACTGAAGACAATAAAACCTTAAAAAATAGACTAACTCAAATGGCAAAAGAGGCCCAAAAAGCCAATGAGGAGAAGAATGCCTTAAAAAGTCGAATTTGCCAGATGGAAAAAGAATCTCAAAAGCTCACTGAAGAGAATGATTCCTTCATAATTAGAGTGGAGCAAATGGAAGCAAATGATTTTATAAGAAATCAGGATACTATTAAACAGATTCAAACAAATGAAAAAATCGAAGGCAATGTGAAATATCTCCTTGAAAAAAACCATTGACCTGGAAAATAGATCCAGGACAGACAATTTAAAAATTATTGGACTACCTGAAAGCCATGATCAAAAAAAAGAATCTAGAAAGCATCCTTCAAGAAATTCTCAAGGAAAATTGTGCTGATATTTTAGAACCAGAGGGCAAAATAGAACTTGAAAGAATTTACCGATCACCTCTTGAAAAAGATCCCAAAAAGAAAACTCCTGGGAATGTTATAGCCAGGTTCTGGAGTTACCAGATCAAGGAACAAATGTTACAAGCTGTGAAGAAGAAACAATAGTAATACTGTGGAAACACAATCAGGATAACACAGGATCTAGCAGCTTGTACATTGAGATTGAAGGGCCTGGAATATGATATTCTGGAGATCAAGGGAGCTAGGATTAAAACCAAGAATCACCTACCCAGCAATATTGAGTATAGTGTTCCAGGGGAAAATATGATCATTCAGTGAGGTGGAGGACTTTCAAACATTCTTGCTGAAAAGAAAGTTGGACACTCCAACACAAGAAGCATGAGAAGGTAAACATGGAAAAGAAATCATAAGGAACTTATCAAAGTTGAACTACTTACATGCCAACATGGAAAAATGAGACTTGTAACTTATGAAACTTTTCTCAGCATGAGGATAGGTGAAGGAAGTATAAATGTATATATATGTATACATACACATATGTGTATATAGATGCATATGAATACATATGGGAATGTGTGTATATATGTGTACATAGACAGAGGGCACAGGATCAATTAAATAGGAAGGGATGATATTTTAAAAGGTGAAATTAAGAGGTGGGAGAGAAATAGAATGAGAGGAGACAGGGAGAGACAGAACAGGGTCAATCATTTCACATAGAAGAGGCAAGGGATAACTGTTACAATGGAGGGGAAGAACAGGAAGGCAAAAAAGGAATGGGTCAACCTTACTCTCATTGAATTTGGCTTAGGGAGAGAATGACATACACTCT
>CM053588.1:148463834-148486556 GCA_028646515.1 Pseudochirops corinnae | reverse complement strand
GTTAATTTCTTCCTCAGGTTGTTGACTCTCTTTTCATGATTTTCTTGCATCATTTTTATTTCTCTTCCCAATTTTTCTTCCACTTCTCTCATTTGCTTTTCAAAATCCTTCTTCAGGTGATCTCTAGGTTTTAGCAATTTTCATGTTTCTTGGAAGCTTTTGGTGTGGGAGTTCTGACTGTGTTGTCTTCCTCCCATTCCATGCTTTGATCCTTCTTTTCCCCAAAGAAGGAATCTAGGGTTTGGTGGCTATTCTTACTTTGCTTCCTGTGCTTATTCATAGCTGGCCAGTCCATGATTTTTTTAGCTCTGTGGAACTCTGCTTCCAGAGGGGAAAGCTCTGTCCCAAATCACTGGGGTTTTCCCAGCTGCCAGAGCTTTTAGGAGGCTGCTGTGGCCTTCCCCTGCTCTGGCTCACTGAAAAGACACCCAGTGCCACCACCCAAGACCGCGATCTGGATCCAGGCCGCTCAACGTGAGAGCACTTGGCCTCTGAACGATCACTTGGCCCCCCTGCAGTCTGCAGGCCAAGAGCTCCGAAGTGGCAATGTGGAGGTGGGTGCTGGACCTCCGCGTCTGCCGCTTCCTTGCCCTGGAGGCAGTTTGGCCAGATCCACGTTTTTCCCCCTGTTTTTATCTGAGTTCTACTAAACTTTTAGTCCTTTTTTTTTTCTTTATGGCTTGATAATTCTGGAAACTGCCACAGCTGCTGCAGATCCACTCTTCTGTTGCTCCAGCTGCAGCTCAGCTTGTCCAGCTGCCCCCAGGGCCAAGGTGCCATTTCAGGCTGAGCTGGTTTCAGCTTCCAGCCCTGAGATGGTGCCTCCTAGCCGACCTGCCTTTAGCGAAAAGTATATTTGTGTGCATTTTAGAGTTCCAGAATTTGTTTAGAGTCATATTTTATGGGTGTTTTGAAGTGGCTATGTGGGAGCTGTGATACTTTGCTGCTATGCTGCCATCTTGGCTCTGCCCCCCTGTTCATTTCACTCTTGATGAATTCATGCAAGTCTGTCCATGTTTTTCTAAAATGAATGAGCTCATCATTTCTTATAGTACAGTAGTATTACTTCACAATCAAATACCACAACTTGTTCAGCCATTCCCCAATAGATAGGCATCCTCACAATTTTCAATTCTTTGCCACCACAAAGAAAGCTGGGGCAAATATTTTAGAGGTTCTTTTTCCCCTAATCATTTTTGTAAAAAGACCCAGTAGTGGTATTACTGGGTCAAAGGGTATAGGCCAGTGGTTCTCAACCTTCCTAATGCCGTAACCCTTTAATACTTGTATGTGGGCATATCTGCATGTGGGCAGACCTGCCTGGAGAGAGATAGAGTTGTGGTGTTTCAGTTCTTAAGACCATCAGAAATATGTGTTTTCTGATGACACCTGTGAAAGGGTCATTCAACCCCCAAAGGGGTTGCGACCCACAGGTTGAGAACCACTGATATAGGTAGTTTAATAATTCTTTGGGCATAATTCCAGATTGCTCTCCAAAATGGTTGAATCAGTTCACAATTCCATCAACTATGATATAGTGTCCCAATTTTTCCAAATCTCCTCCAACATTTGCCTCTTTCCTCTTCAATCATTTCCCCTTTAATCATTGATTAAAATGATTGGTGTATAATGATATCTCAAGTTTGTTTTAATTTTCATTTCTCTAATCAATAATGATTTAGAGCATTTTTTCATATGACTATATTGTTTTTATATCTTTATCTAAAAACTGCCTGTTCATATCCTTTGACCATTTATCAGTTGGGAAATAATTTACATTCTCATAGATTTTAAAAAGTTATTTATATATTTGAGATGAGAACTTTATCTGAGAAACTGTCTATAAAATTTTTCTCAATTTTCTGCTTTCCTTCTGATCTCAGCTACATTTATTTTATTTGTACAAAAACTTTTTAACTTAATGTAAATGAAGTTATTCATTTTATACCTCTCTCTGCACTCTATCTCTTGTTAATTCATCAATTGTTTGCCTACCCATAAGTCTGATAAGTAAGATGTTCCATGTTTTTCAGATTTTCTTGTAAGATCTCTCTTTATACCTAGGTTATGTATCTATTTTGATTTTATCTCACTAAATGGTATAAGATATTGATCTATACCCAATTTCAATCCATGTCATCCATGTACCTTCTCTACCTAAGACAAAGGCACAATCCTCAGTTTCATTCCGTGGAAAAGTCATGGCAATGGCCATCTCTAAGCCAAGTCAAAGAGATAAAGCTTTTTTAGAGGCCATGATCATGGGTTCATAACTAATATGGCTCAGAAGTCTATCCTACCAAATAGCTAAAACTTATTTGAGCTCTTTGTCACAGAGAGGTTTGAGAATAAACTGAATTTTTTAAAAAAATACCCTCCTCTTTCAGAAACTTATTCATCACCTATTACACAAAGAACATGATACTAAACAATTCGGAGAGATATAAAAGAAATTAATGACAAGGTCCCTGGGCACAAAATGATTGTCCAGATGAGGAGATGAAACACTTGAAATAACTGAGCATTTACTATTTCTAGTTTACCCATACTGTATAGATAAACTAAGTAAATAGGTACCCTCTAAATACTTTCAACATTCAGTTTATCAACAGAAGATGGAATTGAGTATGTTGTGAAATCACAAGGAGGTTCAAAAAGATGATTTAGACTCACTTGAAGTGACTAGGAAAGGGATGTTGATTTTAAATACCCTTAAAGAGTAAGCACTTAAAAGTCAAACTAAGCTTTGATGTTAACACTCCATTAAAATGAATGGGAGAGTTCACACTTGTGTTGGTATTATAATGTTTCAGCACATCTGGCCTCTGAAGAAACAACATGGCATACAGCAGATTAATTTACAGTCTAAAGATTACCTTCCTAACCAGAAAGACTAGAATTTTGCAGTTAACTTTTGATTTGGTTTATTTTAGGTACATTAAGAGCCACTGCCAACAAAGAGTCAATGATTGTGCAAATTATCATGAAAAAGACCTACAATTACAGGAACATAATGTTTTCACTGCACCTTTTTCTCCACCTCATAAATGTAGCCTTGGATCACAATCTTGCCAAACAATATGTTCCTATTATTTGGAGCGGTAATTGGGGGGGGGGGGGTTATTTTGTTATTTTTTTAAAGCACAAAGTTTTTATTATAACTGCTAACACTGCTTACCAGGTCCAGGATAATTCTGTCAAAGTCTAATTATAAACTTTTGATACATGTCAATAATCTAGAACATCTGTGAAATGTAAAGGCAGGTTACCCCTAAGGCCCATTCAAAAAGGAGATTTAACTTAAAAGCTATCACATGAACTAGGAAAAAGCATTTGTCTTATAGTACAGTACTGTTAATGGCAATATAAGTGGATTCATGAGTAAAAAAAGAATGGGGACCAAGCCTGTGATATCACCCATGTAGAGAATTCCTAGCAGAAGAAACTCCCTCTAACAGTGCAGATTAGCACTTTCTCTTCAATTCATAATCTTAGAAGACTTGTCTAGTGCACTGAAAGGTTGTGTGTCTCACCCAGAATCACAAAGCCAGTATATGTCAGAAGCAGGACTTGAACCCAGGTCTTTCTGACTAGGTTTCTAACAACTGCAATGACACCACACTGTTTCTCTATATGAGTAAATGTTGGGTCTTGTTTGATCTTTAAAATGTCATTCTGGATCTGATGTCTTGCACTTAATTTAGCAAACAACACACACAAATTATCTGTGAACTCTTGTAAAATGAATCCCTGAAAAGTGCTTTAATGACAACCATTTATCTTTATATAGACTTTAAGAGCAATCATTAATTAAAGTTCAATGGTGACTTGGCTGGAGGTTTTGCCTTAGTACCTTAGAGATCTGTGCTCAATCTGTTCTGTTTAACATTTTTATCAGTGACTTGGTTAAGGGCACAGGTGGCATGCTTATCAAATCTGCAAAGAGCAGAAAGTTAGGAGAGATAACTAACACACTATATGCCAGAGCCAGGGACCAGGATTTCAGATTCAATGTCCAAGAAGTCCTTAACAGGGCAGAAACTGGGCTAAAACCTAATAAGATTAAATCCAGTTGGGAGCAATAGAAAAGTCTTATGCTTGGTTTAAAAGAAACCAATTAACCAGTAAACATTTATTAAGCACCTGCTCTATGCCAGGCACTGTGCTAAGCACTAGGCATACAAAAAGAGGCAAGGGTCGGATCGGTGAGGCAGTGAATGATTCCCCCTGAAGTCAGGAGGACCTGAGTTCAAATCCAGCCTCAGACACTTAACACTTACCAGCCCTGTGACCTTGGGCAAGTTGCTTAACCCCCAATTGTCCTCCAAAAAGCAAAAAAATAAACAAAAAAAAGAGGCAAAAGACTATTCTGCTCTCAAAGAATTTACAATGGGGAAGGAAGGAACAATATACAAACAAATATATACAAAGCAAACTATATACCAGATAAATAGGAAATAATTAAAAGAGGGAAAGCAGTGTAATTAAGAAGGGTTAGGGAAGGCTTCCTGTAAAAGATGGAATTTTAATTGGAACCAAAAGGAAGCAGGATGGTCTGAAAATGATCGGTGGGTTTTAGTTGTACTTCTAGATCAATATAATTCAACAATGTAGTCCAAAAAAAGCAGCCAAAATAACTAATAAATTTTTAGATTACATTAAGTTAGGTACAACTACCAAGAATAGAGGTGATAGGCCCATTGTGTTCTATACTATTCATATCACATTGCTCTTATCATCACAGTTACAAAGGACATTGATAAGCTGGATAGCATCACGAGGAAAGCTACCATGGGAATGAATGGCCTTGAGTCCATGCCATAGAATGATCTACTAAAGGAATTAAGGATGTTTAGCCTGAAGAAGTGAAGACTGGGAGGGCAGGGAGTGGCATCATAACTCTTTCTTCAAGTATTCGAAGGGCTCTGTCATATGGAAAAGGGTTTAGACTTGTCCTACTTGGCCCAGAAGGCAGAACCAGGAATGATGGATGGAAGTTGCCGAAAGAAAAGTCTAGGCTTGATGTGAAGAAAAACTTCCTACCAATTAGAGCTATCCATAAGTGAAATGGGCTCCCAAGGAGGTTGTGGTTCTTCACTGGATATTTTTAAGCAGAGTTTGGATGTCAAATATGTTATAAATAGGAATCCTTTGCAGGAATGGATGGCCTAGAAGGCCTCTGAAGTTCTTTCCAATTCTGACATTTTATGAATACATGATTATATAATAGCCCCCAAATGGGAAGGAGGGAAGAAACCTCTTGGAGAAGAAGACCAGAGAAATAGAGAGGGAAATGCTGCATCTATCTCTTTCCCAACTGGTAATGTCTTTTAGTAGCCATGAGAGAGAAACTGGGGGGAGTTGGTGGAAAGAAAGAAAGTTATAACCAGAATCTGGGAACAAAGTAGAACACTTAAATGTAATGTGAGTCTGTAGAGACAAAAAAACAGAGCAATTGGGAGACTTCAGCATCTCCATTTGAAGCCAAAGTAGTAAAAAGAGGAAAGACTATACAAAATGGCCAATTGAGAATGAGGAAAGACACCTAATTAGATATTAGGTTTTATTTTATTTAAATATTTTCCCCAAACTATTATCTACTTTGAAGTGTGTTTAATATTAAGTTTACTCATTTTAATAAAGCAATAATTTTTATAAAGTAGGAAAAAATTCATGATAATAAATAGGGGCGGGCCCCTCAGGCAAAGAGTCATTATCTTCCAAGGCAAAGTATTTTAGATCAAGTAGGTATGGCAAACTCCTACGACCTGGCAACAGCAAACTTAAATTGCTAGGAGAGTTTTTCAAAAGACAAATAAGCTCCTCTTAAAGTTAAATATGAAAAATAAATCACAGAGTGGCAGTTTTGTGGTACTCATTCTCACTCTATGCCAGATACGTATTGTATGTGTGAAATATATAGAAATGAGATAAAAGGCTTTCTGCAGTCTTTGTTTTACTTCTAAGGGGTCACTCAGAGGTGCTTGGATGCACCATCATACATTGAAATTGCTTAGAGAAAAGTAATTCACCCTGTAGGTCACAGATTTAGGGAAAATATTTGTCCTACATATATTGACAGAATTTTTTTTAATAGAGTACTAGGTAGAATTTCAAGACCTTTTGTTTGTTTGTTTTTTCAGTTTTAAAGATTTTCTAGTAATTATGATAATAAATAGTACTAGCTCAGACGAGTAAATCGTCTAATCCAATAATTTTCTTTTAGGAAGATCGATACCTCTGAATCATCTTGAAATGAATATCAATTTTGTTTTTAAAGAGCTCAAGAGAGGATTACATTACCTCGTTCAGTGAAACTTCCTAATTCTAACACTCATGGTCAGTTCTTCTGTATGGTTTCTTGAATTTCTCAGTCTGAAGTTTGTTTTCTTTTTGTTCTGTTTTCTTATTCTTCACACATTTGAAAATTCTTTCTATCTCCCTTCAACCTTGCCTACACAAAGATAATTAACACCAATTCCTGTCTTCTTTATTCATTGTCTATATACACTGACCTTTAAAGTATCTTCCTGGATCTCCTCTAACCTTTCTACAGATTCCCTTTACACCGGCAAAATGGGCCTAAAAAGAACGTTGACTGTAATGCTGGCTTTACATTCCACTGCCATTACTTATAGCAGACATGACCATAGGTAAATCTCTTATTCACTCTGAGCCAAAGTTTTCTCTGTCAAATGGGGAAGATATTAATACCTGCAGTATATGCCTCATTGAGTTGTTGTGAGGAGAGTGCTTTGAAAACCAAGTGCTAAAATAACTGTAAGATATTGTTTTACATTCTTCAGTTGCACTAAATCAATCAAGTGTTTATCAGGCATTTACTATGTGCCACAAACTACTAAGTGTTGAGGATATAAATACAATGACTAAAAACAATAATTACTCCAGAAGAGCTTATATTCTAACAGGGGAATATGTAAGGAGGTATGAGTGTGTGTGTGTGTGTGTATGTGCACGCATGCACGCACGCATGCACATGCACATGCACAGACAGATTAAATATTAAGAGAATAAATACAAGGAAGTCTGAGAGGGGGACACTGGCTCTTGAGGGACTCAGGAAAGGCTTCATGTAGAAAGTAGCTTCTTGAACTGCCTCTTGAAAGAAGAGAGGGATTCTGTGAGGTGGGGGTGGGGAGTGAGTGCATTCCTGGCATGAGGGACAGTTGGTGTAAAGGCATGGAAATGGGAGATGGATTGCTCTGTGTATGAAACAGAGAGAAATTTGGCTGAATCACAGAGTGGAAGGTGGAATAACAGACAAAGAAACTGAAAGTATAGATTGGTGTAAAGTTGTAAAGGGCTTTAAAAGCCAAACTGAAGGGTTAGTATTTTATTTTAGAGGCAACAGAAAGCCTCTGGAGTTCACTGGGTAGGAAAATGACACAGATCTGTGCTTAAGGAAAGTCTCTTTGAGATCATTATGGAAAATGAACTGAAAAGAGGAGAGACCTGAGGCAGGGAGACCATTTAGGAAGCTGTTGTAATACCAGGGCCTCTTAAACTTTTTCTACCCATAACTGCTTTAACAGTTTAAGAAGTGCTTATCTAAACTAAAGTTGTGAGGGTCTGAACTAATTTAGTAGTTGTATGAATGGAGAGAAGCAATTAGATGTGAGAAACACCAGATACTGTGGAGGTAGAAACCACAAGATTTAGCTAGTGATTGAATATATGGCATGAGGGAGAGTGAGAAATTGAGAATAATACTGAGATTATGTGCCAAGGAGCTTAAAATTAAAATAGAGAAGTTTGAAAGAGGAGTATATTTAAGGGGAAAGACAATGAATTTGGTTTTAGACATGTTGCATTTGGGATGTCTCTGGGACATCCAGTTTGAAATAACCACCTAGCAATTGGTGACACAAGAAAAAAAAAAAGCCTGGGAAAGGTTGATGGGAGCAGTTTATATGGAGACGATAATTAAACCCATGGAAGCTAATGAGGTCACCAAGAGAGAGTGTAGAAGGAGAAGAGTAGAGAGCTCAGGATATAACTTCAAGGATTACCCATAGTTAGGGGACACAATCTGGGTGATGAAGAAAGAATGCTGAGAATAAATGGTTAGAGAGGTAACGAGAAAACCAGGAGAGAACAGTGTTGCCAGATCCCAGTGAGGTAAGAGTATACAGGAGGAAAGAGTGTCAATAGTATCAAATAAAGCTTTGGAAATGGTTAACCGGGAAAGCAAAGAGCTGTTTCGAAGGGGGAGGGGGGGGCAACAGCCCATAATTGACAATTACTCTCTATAACACCAAAACATTTACTCTTATTTTGGTAATTATTGTTTGGTATAGCGGAGACTGTGTATGAAGACTGAAGGACAGAATATGGGCATGGAACAAGCACTGTGGTGATTTGAGTCGCTAGAGCAAGTGGTTCATGGGCATGTCTGGGTGTGGGTCCCCAACTGTTTGTGGGTGAGGTCAGACACAGATCCCTAGGAGGGTTGAATTTGCTCCAAGAAGGAACAAATTGATTTGTAGGAGTAAATCAATAATAATGCTTGGTGGTGGCTGGCAAACTCTGTAAGCACCATGTGCAGCTCTGAGTCCCTGTACCCTATCATGCAGGGGGGGAAACCCTTGAGGAAAAAACTATAACAGATACTATATCTGAATTGCATGGTTCTGAGTCCTTGGTTGTCTCTGTATTGGAAAAGAGAATACCCAGACAGTAGCAAAAACAGAGAGTCAGAGAATGTGTGAAAATATTTTATTTCACCTTCTCTAAATGGAAGTCTATCATATAATTGTTCAGGTCTAGGTAGGAATTTTAAAATTGCCTCTCTCTCTCTCTCTCTCTCTCTCTCTCTCTCTCTCTCTCTCTCTCTATATATATATATATATATATATATATATATATATATAGGCACAAAATTTATATTGTGTATATATATATATAATATACATACATATATGTGTGTGCATATATATATATAGGCACAACATAGCCTATCTGAACACAAAGAGGTAGACTGAAAGATCTCTGGGAATCATTACATTTCTTATAAACTGTTCTTTGTAGCTACTTATCCAAATTTTCTTATGTACTCAGCACATTAAAAAACATTTTAGTCTACACAGCATAGTATCATCTTGTTAATTAAACTATCTCATTTCTAGTTTTTAAAGTGGTCGTTTTTTTGTTCACATTTTTGCTCACAGGTGAGTGTATCAGTTGGCATATAAAAACCATGAATATACAGACTTGAATCAGAAATGTGCTTAGGAATTGTGATTTCATCAGTGGGATGAATTCCCTTTATCAACCCAAATCAAAACCACCCATAATTTTGCAGTTTAATCCTTGAGAGTACCTGAAGAGCCCATGAAGTGACTCACCCAGTCATGGACTAGCTACTACTACAGGCACTAGCTACTGACTAGTTACAGTCATGAAGTTAGTATGTCTCAGAGGTGAGATTTGAATGCACAGCTCTCTGATGCAATCCTGGAACAAGAAGCAGAAAAATATAGCATAAGAAAGGGGTCACAGAATCATAAGCTTTTGAGCTAGGAGGGACCATAGAGACCATTTAGTCCAGTGGTGTTAAACTCAAAAAGAAACTGCAACCAACACATTGATTTTTAAAAATATATATTAACATTATCTGTGTTCTATTGCATTTTTATTTTGTTAAACATTTCCCAGTCATTTATTAATCAGCAAAGCACAGCTGCAACACAGCACTTCAGACACCTCTGGTTCTAATCCAGTCTCCTAATTTTTCAGATAAATAAACTCAAACTCAAAGAAGTTAAGTGATTTGTCCAAGGTCTCACACACAGCAAGTAGCAGAACTAAGATCTGAACTCATACCTGACCCCAAATATAACATTCCTTCTATTGACATCCCTATAACTAAATTTTGTTCCTTATTTTAAATTTATGTTTATGTTCATTTGGTTCTAAATCATTATGGATTTCTGGAAGAATTTTGCAATTTGAAGAAGCTGTAAGGAATTGACTCTCAGATGAAGTAAAAGCTCATGGATTCTTACACATTGACATTTCTCTTTTTCTAGGTAAATTGGCTGTTCTCTTCCTCTAGATTTTGCAAAAGGGGCTTGGGGTGTAGAGAATACGTGGAAAGATTCTGAACAACAATGAAGGCAGCATTTATACCTTGGCAGAGACCCAAAGAGACCACCTAGCTTGCTCATAAATGTACATTCTTTCTAATAAAAATGTGATTATTATTATTAACATTTACTGAGCAGCAAAAATGTTCTAAGTGAAAATTGCACACAGCACTATTTTTGGGGGGGCTTTCCTATTCTTTGATGGATTGTAGAAACCATTTGCTATTTGCTATGCCCACTAATTACTACCTTATCCTCACCCTGTGGTTGCTAGGATTCATGGTACTGGACTACGTTTTAAGACATGTTGAGTTCCATTTGACCCTGGAACTACATCTAAACTGACAGGTTTATATTGGTCCCATTTAGTTATCAATCAAATTCTGTACATAAGGATTTCATAAATATGTGGCAAGCAAAACTGCTATAGGATGTCTTCCAAGTCCATAAGCAGCTTTTTTTGAGAGAGAGACAGAGACAGAGACAGAGAGACAGAGACGAGGACAGAGACAGGGACAGAGACAGGGATAGGGACAAGGAAGGGGGTTGGGAGAGAAGGAGGGAGGAAAAGGAGGGAAGGAGGGGGAAGAAAGGAGGGAAGGAAGGAAGGCAGGAAGGAAGGAAGAAAGGAAGGAAGGAAGGAAGGAAGGAAGGAAGGAAGGAAGGAAGGAAGGAAAGAAGAAAGCAAAGAAGGAAGGAGGGAGGGAAGGAAGGAAGGCAAGAAGAAAGGAAAGAAGGAAGGAGGGAGGGAAGGAAGGCAGGAAGGAAGGCAGGAAGGAAGGCAGGAAGGAAGGAAGGAAGGAAAGAAGAAAGGAAAGAAGGAAGGAGGGAGGGAGGGAAGGAAGGAAGGAGGGAAGAAAGGAAGGAGGGAAGGAGGGAAAGAAGGAAGGAAGGAAGGAAGGAAAATTCCTTTAAGCTTTCAAATTTAAGAGTTCTATTTTTCCTGGGGTCATGTTTCCCCACAGATGACCAATCTTTGGGATTTAGAAAACACCACCACATTTTCTACAATCAAAATTCTCATTTTACTTGTAGATGATCTATCAGATGGTCCCATCAGGGAATTCAAATCCTCTTCAGCAACTACTTACAGAAACTTCATCATTTCCCAACCAATGTTTCCGAAAAAGATAGCAAAGTTTTCTTCCCAATGGGAACCCACAAGTTGTGTTTCAACCTAGAACAGATTCTCTGTGAAATGTTTGTTTGGGGCAGGGGAGGAGGGGGGCGGTAAGAGGTAGTTTCCAGGTCCTGAAAGGAAATTATTCACAGGAAATACCTTGTTTTACAGGAGGTGGGGAGCACTTATTTCTTCTTTGCACTTCCTCCTTTGTTAAAACTAACAGTCACTAAAGTGACTCAAGGCAAAGTCAAAGAGAATATAACAGGCCCTAACTTGTCCAGGTGTTATTGCCCCAGTATACCAACCCTTTAAGGCCAAATTCTGAGAGAGAAAAAAGATCCCCTCTGGTTTTCCACCCGCAATTATATTTGTATGCATAAATAATACAGATAAAAATAAAATTAGTCATTCTTAAACTGTATTAAGCACTCTTTTTGACTAAGGCATCAACTGGAGATGTAATTAGATTTTACATGCAATTTTGTGCCTGAGTTAGAGTAGAAACAAAGTTAGAATCTTTGAAAGAAGAACAAGAGCACTGCTTTTACAATGTAGCCTGGGGAAGTTTATTTGTGGTTTTTCTTCAATCCTTTTTTTACTGTTAATAGACCAACATACGCCATATGCACAAGTTCTCTGCCTCCCAGCAACCCCCATTTCCTGCCCCCCCAAAAGAAAAAAAACTTTAGCTAAAGGGTCTTTTAAATGTCCCTATTTTTCTCTTCTAAATAAAGGATCATAAAAACAGAACTGGGGGGAAAAGTTAGAACTGGAAGAGACTTTAGAGGAAATATTATGAAACTCCCTAAAAAGAAAACTGAGCACAAGGATATTCAGTGACTTGCACAACATCCCACAGATAACAGGTGTGAAAGGTGGGATTTGAATCCTTGTACTTGACTCCAGTCAGTGCTCTTTCCACTCTTCCTTGCTGATCTGAAACCAATTCATTCCACTCAGGGGAAATAGTTAAGGGTAAAAAGAGGCCTGATAATATTTGTCTTTGCAGTTCCTCTAAACTTATTATAAAATGTGGGGGACCATCTCCAGTCATCCTAATCTATCCTTGCTACTGGGCCCCAATGGCTCTGTAGGAGAGAGTGAGGTTAGTTAACTTTGTACAACCCTCCTTCACTTAAATCCACTTGCAAGTCATGGCATCACCTTCCTGATGTCATGGGCCTCTTCTAGAACAAAGGACAAACAACAACAGCAAGATGTGGTTGTCTTCATTTTCATTTTAATCGGGGAAGGGAAACTCATCAAAAGGAAAAGACAGTATTCCACAGTTTATTAAGTACTTAAGTTTTCCTATACCAATGATATGTTCATTTAATACTAAAACTGTTGGTAAAATTAGTGAATTTATAATAATAATAACAACAATAATAATGAATTCAAACTATTTAGAGTGTATCATGTATGAAAAAAACTGATTACTTTTTTTTCCTTTCACGTTTTATTCATTGGGAGAAAGTAGGGAGAGGATAGTGTCAGAAAGATAACAAGAATGGGAGCATTCCAATAGACTCCATTTTGTTTTATGTAGTAAAGCTAAAATAAATCCATGCAACAGTAAATCAAGATGAGGAGATTCAAATATTATAGCTCCATTGAAGTAGTACTGTTCAAAATGGTGGAGCCACACAGACACCAGAAAATACATTTACTATATAATTTCATTCTTTTTTTTTTTTTTGGTGAAGGCGAGGCAATTGGGGTCACTACTATACAAATTTTATACATCCTGACATACATGCATGCCATGTCCTCTGAGAGAATGCAAGCTCCTTAAGGGTAGTGACTGTTTTTCTTTTGACTTTGTATGCCCAGGACCTAGCAGAGTGTCTGGCATATGATAGATGCTCATTAAATGTTTGCAACTGATTAACTGAAGAGAGGGTTTTGTGGGAGTAGGATTGACTTAAGAGGAAATCACTATGGTATAAAAAAACAAAAGATAACAATAAATATGTAGATATTATTAGATTGATAGAAAGATAGAAATGGAAGAAAGAAGGAAGGAAGATGGGGATGGGTCACTGTTCACATTCTTTGATGACATCTATTGGGTAGACCAACTAAAAAAGTATTCAGCAATGTTGAGTATGAATGTCAATGAAGTCAAATTATTTGATGTTCTTGGATTATGAGAAATTAATTTTAACTGTCAAAGAAGCATTTTGTAAAAGGTACAGAAATGAACAGAAGGAGGTTTAGAGGAAAACAAAGAAACAGGACAGCATTAGAACCAAGGTATTGAATTTAATGTATACTTTAAGGAGAAAAAGGGATCAAAATACACATGGTAGAGTTTAGCAGTTTGTGTGTGATTAACCCTCAGTGTCAATTCCTCTTATTTTAGGAGAAAAAATACATTTTTTTTATTTTAGAAATTCATTTTACCCTTATTCTCTCTGCTTTTCTCCTGAGGTGATACGAATATATTCATAGTCAGAGAAGAGGATCACAGTCACCTTATTTTTGTATCTTGGCATTTTGTCCTTCACCTTAGTTAAAAAAAAAAAAAAGAGCATTGTCTCTATAAAGGATGGTTGACCAAAGAACTCTAATTTTTCTAATCTGGATATCTTATCTCTGTTATTTAAAAAAAAAAAAAAGAATTTACTACCATCACCATAGGTTTAATTAAACCCATTCCTATTCTACAGTTTCTCCGGTCCAGAAAAAGAAAGAGTCACTTCCATGAAACAACAATTAAACTTTGGTCATTCAAAGAGACATCATCTAATGATATCTTCCACCAGTACCAATTGGCCTTCTTGAAATGTATAATTGTGCTTATTACCATGGTTACTATTTGGCATCAGTCCAAGGCCTGAACAGGTATTGACAACATCATCACCATCATCCATTAAACATTTACTAAGTGGGTACTACGTGCAAGGCACTTTGCTAAGCACCAGACCAACACCCTCTACCAACTGGGGGGATGACTGCCCCTTACCTCTCTCTCATCCAGCCACCCTGAAAGAGGAGGAACAGCTGTAGCTCAAGACAGTGCTAAACCCAATTCCAACCACGGCTGACCAATTTCTTCCGTGATACCACTTGGAAACTGAGCTATAAAATTCATCTGACAGCCACTACTACATCTAGGGCTAACAATCTTCCACCTGCTATTTCCCTCATTATCCTTGTATTAAGCAATCACTGATCCCATAGTAGCAAATTATCCCCCAAGCTCACCTCCCATTCTCTCCTCCCCACTCTCCTCCACTTTACCTCACCTAGTCCCACTGCAATCCAATCATGTCTACTCTGACATCTGGAACCCCCGTTCTGGTAAACTAACTTCCCTTCATCCCATACATCTTTTTCTCATGTTCCTTCCATCTACTAGTGCTCACAAAGACATTGCTTCTCCCTGATGGCATTGCATTCCATACTCTCCAGTACTGGCTGTACCCTCTATCATAGCCTCCCAACACACACACACACACACACACACACACACACACACACACACCAGTCCAAGAATGGATATCAACATATTTCTTAAGCCCCACCACCACTTATAGATTCTCCTTTTACCACCACTCCACAACCTCTGTTTCTCTCAAGTCCATTCAATTAAAATTTTCCACTCAATCCATATTATGGAGGCTCTTGTCAACCTCCTTGCATTCTCCCTTATTTCTCAAGGAGCTCAGCACCTGGCTTGCCAGTTTCCTCTTCTCCCCAGCTCCTTCCTTTTAATATCCATTTAGATGCTCTCTCAAACTCTCTTATCTTCCAATTTTTTGGTCTCCTTAAATACTATGATATTCTCATTTACTCCACCTCATCCATACAGAGTGCTGAATACTCATTAGATCTTATCATTACCCACCAGTGTCCCATTTTTTAAATCAGTAACTATCATTCCATCTCTCCCTATCCCTCAATCCCCCCGAAACCTATTGTTCACACCCCTCCCCCCACAGAGACCTCCCATTCCTCTACTCCCTGGTACTTTCTCAGCCATTAGCCCCACTTTGACTTTGTTTTCTTCCCTTTCCAGTTTTGAGCCTATTATTGGAGATTTCAACTCCACACTTCCCTCTGCTCTTGAATTCCCTGTTCCCTTGTCCTATCACTGCCCATATCTTGACACATCTAAAGCCTTAATAACTCTTACCATCTCCTTCCTTCCCTTCTACTTCTGGGCTGCTAAACTAAGGAGGAAGTCATACTGTAGACATGCATGCTGATTGGATACATTATAAATTCATGCTATCAAACCTCAACTGGTCCCTCTCTATAAAGCAAGATAGTCCTTTCACTGTTCCTTAATTGATTCCATATCTCACTCCCCACAAAAGCTATTCCAAAACTCCTTTTTCCTCTTGAAGCTTCTCATGCCTTTTCCCCCCCCTCAGTTGAGAAGTTTGCCCTTTACTGAGAAAATTGAGGCCATCTGACATGAGCCCCCTCATTTCCCATTCTCTTTATCTCAAAACCCCTTGACATCATACCCCCAACCATAGCTTCCATTCCTCTGGTCTCTGACGATCATGTGGCCCTTCTCCTTGCCAAAGCCAACACTTCTACATGTGCACTTGATCTCCTTTACAATTTTCTCCAGCAGATTTCAGCCATTTCCCCACCACCACCACCACCACTAAACTTCAACTTCTCCTTATGTACTTGTTCCTACCCTACTGCCTTCAAAAACATCCATGTCTTCCCCAGACTTTAAAAAAAATAACTTCAATAGACCATATCATCCATGGGTATTTCAGAGCCAACCCAACTGACTCTTATGAGCCAATTATTAAATTTTCAATGTGAACATTTACACTTCAGATATTGACAGTGCTATAAATTAGACTCAATTTGTTGTTTTGTTTATTATCTAGGCTTAAGAAAGTGATAGGGAAAATGTTAATGATGTAGATTTCTCTTAAAAGTACATTTTTGGGAAGCTAGTTATTAAAGATTTACCAGAATACCACTCCTTCCTTCCCTTCAAACTATTATCCTATATATCTCTTCTCTCCTTCTTAGCCTAAGTCAAAAAAAGGGGGGGAAAGGAAAAGAAAGGGAAGTGAAGGAAAGGCTGTGTCTACTCACTACATTCCTTTCCTCTTCTCATATTCACTCCTCAACCCTTTGCAACATGGCTTTGAACCTCATCACTAAATTTAAACTGCCCCTTCCAAACTTACCAGTATTCTCCTATCTGCTCTTTGCTCATACTTCTCTACCTATCTATTCAATTTGCTGTATTTGATCCTGTGGACCACCCTTTTCTCCTTGATATTTTCTGGTTTCTCATGACAATACTGTGACCTGGTTTTCCTTTTGCATGTCTGACCACTGTTTCTCTGTATCCTTTGCTGTCTGATCATCCATATAATGTCCCCTAACTCTAAGGGGTTCCTAAGTTTCTGCCCTAGATCCTCTTCTCTCTATACTCTGTTTTGATAACCTCATACGGTCTCCATGAAGATAACTCTGAGATCTATATATCCAGTACCAATGTTTCTCCAGAACTTCAATCTTGTATCACTAAAAGTATCATAGACATTTCAAACAGGAGGTCCTAGAGACATCTTAAACTGAACATCTCAAAAACTGAACTCATTATCTTTTCTACCAAACCCTCTGGTCTTTGAAACTTCCCTAGATTTGTCAAAAATACCACCATCATTGCAGTCTCCCTATTCTCTCCAACCCAAAAATTACCAAATCTTGCCATTTCTACCCCCACAACATCACTGACCTCTGACCTCTTCTCTGTACTGTAATGTTAATGGGATATAAGATCTTCCCCACTCATTAATAGGCCTCATGTGGAGCCCATTAAGGGAAGCTTGCTTAGGAGAGGCTTGCTTCTAGGAAGGCTTTCACACATTTTGCTAATTTCTAATTAGGCACTAAGTCACAAAGGTTGTGATGCCTTCTGGCTCTGAGAAGTGTATATATATTCTAAGTTCATATATTGTTTTAGGGGCTTACTTCTAGAAGGATCTTGTGATGCCTGGTCAAGATTCTGAGTGGCCATATGTTCAGAGATCCCTGACTGTTCAGATGTAAAGACTCTCTCCATCCAGGGATGTATGTAAAGTGTATAGCAATATTGCTTTGACTCAGGCACTCGGAGCCCTGTCTGTTGGTCTTTATTTCTCTGTTTGTATTTTCTCTATTTGTGTTTTCTCTGAAGTTCAGGATGCTGACTTTTCCCCTGAACTAGTGAATATAATGAACAAAGATTGTTGACCCCTTAAGCAGCTATCTTTCCTAGTAAAGCAGATCTAAGAACCTGTGCTAGCAGCCATCCTGGGTATGCCAACTTGGTTGCCACTACATGTACCCATAAAACTGCCACATTAATTCGAACCTTCATCAACTCTTGTCTAGATCATTGTAATAGCCCCTTCATTGTTCTCCCTGTCTCATGTCTCTCCTTACTCCAATCCATCCTCCATACTATTATTTTCCTTAAGCATAGATCTGACCATACTATTACCCTACACAAATCTCCAGTAGTTTCCTATTGACCTTAGAACAGATGTTCTTCACCTTTTTTTGTACCATGGACTTATACGGCAGTCTGTGTTGCCTATATATCCTCCTCAGAATAATACTTTTAAATTCATTTTTAAAAATATAGTGAATTACAAGGGAAACCAAATGTTGGTGAAAATATTTTTCTTCCATATTTCACTCCCCACAAAAGCTATTCCAAACCTTCTCTTTCCTCTTGAAGCCTCCCATACCTTTCCCTTTCCCCCCCCACTCTCAGTTGAGAAATTTGTCCTTTACTAAGAAAATTGAGACCATTTGACCTGAACCCATCTTTTCCTATTTTCTTCATCTCGAAACCCCTTGACATCATTCCCTACCCTAACCTCCATTCCTCTGGTCACAGACTCTCTGAAATTGATCTATAGAATTCTTGAGGATCTGCAGAACCCAGATCAAGAACCCCAACTCTAGAATCAAGCATAAACTTTCTCTATTTTCCTTTTAATGTCCTTCATAAACTTGCCCTAACCTATATTTCCAGTCTTATTTTACATTATTGCCTCTCCTGCACTCTTCCATTCAGATAAATTGGGCTCTCTGTGTTTCTCACACTGGACATTCCATCTTTTCAATCCACCTGAATGAGTGTCTGACTGCCTTTCATTCTTGAAATGGACTCTCTTTATCTCTGTTTCATGGAATCTCTCTTTTCCTTCAAGACTCAGCTCAAGCACAGCCTTCTATATTAAGCCTTTCCTGATCCTTCTCACAACTGCTAATGCCCTTTCTCAAACTACCTTGAATGTATTACTCTGTATCTATTCTCTCTATATTTATCCAGTACACATCCTTGTCTCCACCATTAGAATGGAGGGAAGCCCCTTGGGAGTAGGGATTATTGCATTCTTTGTATATGTATCATAAGATCATATGTTTAAAAATGGAATAAGCCTTTGAAGCTGAGTCTAGCCTCCTCATTTTAATAAGATGATAACTGAAGCACAATTAGGTTAAGTGATTGCCCAGCTTCACATAACTAATAAGTATCTGATGGGGAATTTGAACCTTGGTCTTCTTGACCCCAAGTCCTACATTCTTTCCATTACTCCAGTACCTGCACATAGTAGGCACTTAACAAATGCTTGTTGACTAATTGAGTAATAGCCTTAGTACTTCTACATGCTCACTCATGTAGAACTACATATGTCTCACTAATTTCCAGTCTTCCAGCCATTAGGGAATTTAAGCAGCTCATTAAAGCTCCTACCCTTTCAACTTCAATTATCTTCTAAATAATGACAAAACATGGAACAGACTCAAAATTTTCTGTTTCCTGCAACCATTCCTGCCATTCATGATTTCTTGTGATTACAGCCACAAAAATAAACTGAGCCCTCTCACAAGTAGGCATGTGTTCTCATAATCTGAACAGTGTTGACAGTGCTATTCTGACTTAAAGTCTTAGTACTTACATATATTCATGAACATTTAAAGATAAGATTAAAAACAAAAGCTACTACTACCATGTATAGCACTTTATTTTAAATACAGAAATCTCTTGATACAGAAGAACAGAAAATTCCCATAGCAAGTAAAAAGAAATCTTTACAAGGGAAGGGAAGAGAATAAGCATTTGGATAGTACATACTATAAGCCAGTCACTGTGCTGAGTTCTTTTTACAAATATTTTCTCATTCGATCTGCAAAACTCACATAAAGTTATCACCTTTGCTGACCTTCTGGAAACAATGATATTACAGATTTAAAGGATTTAGAGCTTCTGGACACCTCAGAGATCATCTAATCCAAACTTTTTATTTTACCCATAAGGAGGCTGTAAACAATAGCAATGAAGCAACAGCTAGATGTTACAATGGATAGAGTAGTGGACCGGGAGTCAGAAAGATCTGGATTCAAATATAGCCTTAGATACTTACAAGCTGTGAAACCTTGGGCAAGTAATTTAATCTCTGTCTGCATAAGTTTCTCATCTGCAAAATAGGCTAAGTATACCATCCACCTTGACCCATGGTTCTTGTGAGGATATTTATAAGACATTTTTTAAAGTCTTAAAGCACTCTATAAATGCTAGCTATTATTATATTTTGAAGTGACTTTTACAAAGTCAGTCAGTCAAGAATCATTTATTAAGTACTTACTATATGCCAGGTTCTTTTCAGATAGTAACAGAGCAAGAATTCTTCTGTCTCCAAACCTGATATTCTTTCTACTACACCACACTGACCTCCCCAAAGGCCACAGGAACCTGTTGATTCAACTAGCCAATTGCATTAAATAGATATTTATTAAATTCCAATTACATGCAAGGCACTGTGCTCAGTGCAGGAGTTGCAAAGATAAAAAATAACATTGCCCCTGCCTTCAAGGGACTTACAAACAGAGTGGGAGAACATGTATATAAATGTATATTATTCAAGGTATAAGGCAATAAAGACTAAGGAAATATCTAGGCAAGATTCTACATGAAATTTAAGGAGGTAAAATTCACTTTTATTGAAGGAGATATGGAAAGGTTTCATGGAGGAGGTGGCACCTGATGTGGGCCTTGAAGGAAGATAAGAGTTTAGAAAGGCAAAAGACACACTGAGACAGAAGAGGATCTAAGTAGATGCAAAGAGGAAGCAGAGGGCAGGACAAGATTAAGGAAGAGATAATGATTCTAGAGTGTGTACTGGAAGATGAAGTGAAATGAAACTAGAAAGGTAGGCTATAGACATATTGTGGCAGATCTTAAATGCTGGACTAAGAAGATCATATTTTCATGTGGACCATAGAGAAGCACTCAATATTTTTAGTAAGATTACAACATGGCCAGATGTATTCATTAGGAAAGTATCTATATAAAGAGTAGATAGAAGACAGGGGGAGTGCCTCATATCTGGGAAACAATTTAGAAGAGTCTAAACAAGAGACAAAGCAAGATTTCAGCATCCTGAAATAGGATGGTGATATAATAAGTGGAGAAAATGAAGATGTCTTTTTTTGTATTCCTCAAGCTTACTATAAGGCCTGGCACATAATAAGTGTTTGATAAATGGTTATCAATGATAATAATGATAATGAAGATAAGAAAGACATCTCAGAGGAAGAATTAATTAACAAGTTTGTTAATTGATGGGAAATAGGATGCAAGAGAAAGAAGAGTTAGGTCCTAAGTTTTCAGACCTAGGTGTGTTGAAAGCATGGCAGTGTCACTGACAGAAGCCAGAAAGTTGGGGAAATGATTTGTCTCCATGGAGGGCTAATGAGTTTATGTAGTGGCCATGTTAAGTTAACAAGACAGCCAGGTAGAGATGCCAAGAAGGCAGATGGAAATGTGAGATTGGAAGTCTGGAACTGAAAAGTATAGATCTGAAAGTCATCTAAAGTCTGAGACCGGTCACACAAAATTCTGAGAGTTATCTCAGATGATTGAAGCCATGAAGGCAAATAAGACTACCTGAGGAGAGAGTACAGAGAGACAAAAGAAGAGTGAAGAGAGCAGAGCATGGGGTAACATTCAGCTTGGAAATTCTGCTCTGTGATGGAATGGAGCAGCCCTGATGGGTGAATGAGAGCAAACTCATCTAATCTACCATATCTAGTTGGTCCTAGAACATGCTTTATATCTGTCCAACCAGGACATCTTGCCATCTGGCCTATTATACCTCCTTTTCCCCACCTTGAATAATATTCTCTGGTCCAACCCTGTATAAACTGTGCCTAGGGGAGTTCATCTACTTAACTTTGGAATGCCCATCCCAAGATGGAGCTATCCTAATTGCTGAGAATACAAATTCATCTAACCTGCTATAATGAGGTAGTCTCAGACCATATTTCACATCCACCACCCTGAGATATCTTGCCATCTGCTCTTCAAGGGAAAAAATATAGCACCCTTCCTCACTTTTCCCCAGCTCACTTCCTACTTCTTGCTCTGCAAACAGTAATCAAATCAGTACTACTGTTGATCCTAAAATAAGTATGTCAGTTCATTGCCCTGTGGTTCTATTCACCATTCCTGTGGCCCCCAGGCCAAAACTTCCTTCCCTGGACATCATTTTCCTATATAGATTGATTACCCCTACTAGAATATAAGGTCCTGGAGGTAGAGCCAAGATGGCAGTGTAGGAGCCACAAGGTTCCACAGCTCCCACAGCTCCCACATAGCCACCTCAAATACCCATAAAATATGACTCTAAAAAAATGTTAGGGCTCCAAAACTCAAAAAAATACACCTCCCATTGAAGGTAGCTCAGCAAGAAGGGATCATCACAGCGCTCCAGCCTGAAACCACGGCTTGGACTCAGGGTGGCTAAGACAAGCTGCAGCTGGAGCCTTCAGGAGAGTGGATCAGTGGCAGCTGTGGCACTTTCCAGAATTATCAAGCCATAAGAAACAAGGACTAAGTGAAAGGTCAGTGGAACTCAGCTAAAGTTGGGGGAGAAAAGTGGTGTAGCCAAACTGCCCCCAGGGCAAGGAAGTGGCAGAAGTGGTGGCCCTGCCACTGCCTCCACATGGCTGCTTCAGAGCTCCCAGCCTGCAGACTTCAGGGGGCCAAGTAATCATTCAGAGGCTAAGTGCTCTTGCTTGAGCAGCCTGGATCCTGATCATGGTCTTGGGTGGTGGTCCTGGGGTTCGTTTTCAGTGAGCCAAAGCTAGTGGGGGCTGCAAAAAAACAGCAGCCTCCTAATAGCTCAGGTGGCTGCAAAAACCCCAGCAATTTGGGACAGAGCTTTCCCCTCTGGAAGCAGAGTTCCATAGAGCTAAAAAATCAAGTAATTTACTGGCAACATGGGCAGGCAAAGGAAGCAAAGTAAGAACAACAACCAAACTTTGGATTCCTTCTTTGGGGGAAAAAAAAGATCAAAGCATGGAATGGGAGGAAGACAACACACTCAGAAGTCCCACACCAAAAGTTTCCAAGAAACATGAAGACTGCCTAAAAGCCATAGATCAGCTTACAAAGGATTCTGAAAACCAAATAAGAGAAGTGGAGGAAAAATTGGGAAGAGAAAT
>CM053588.1:148449927-148463334 GCA_028646515.1 Pseudochirops corinnae | reverse complement strand
TGCCCAGTTTAGAGTTTATGTCATTCCTTCCCTAAGCCAAATTCCGTGAGTAAGGTTGATTCTTTCCCTTTTGCCTTCCTCTTTTCCCCCTCTATTGTAACAATTATCTCTTGCCTCTTCCATGAAATGCTCAACCCCATGGAATGACTGTTTCTTAATCCCTGTCAGATACATTCTTATCATGGCTCTAACTCTATTTACTAATAATAGCCCATTTGGACCCATAGGATGTTGGAGCCTCAAGGGGCCCTTGATGTTGTTTCATCTACACATTTATTGCCTTTGCAGTTTATGAAACTCTTTCCTCACAGCAAAGCTGTGAGGTAGGTAGTATATTATTATCTCCATATTACAGATGAGCAAATGAGGCTTCAGGAGGTCGATTAACTTGATCTTAGCTATGTGGCTAATAAGTGATGGAATTCTAATAGGAATTTTTAACTCTAAGATCTTTGCTTTTCGAATCCTGGTAGGCTGCCTCAGCATTGCTGCAAATAGTGCCAGATTATGTCAGAGGCTCTTGAGAAAATCCAAGGAGGGCATTAAATGGTAGCCAGAGTCTTCCAAGACCCAAGACACCTCCTCCCCTTTTTGCATTTATTTTAAAAAATCTTGCATTCCAAATTCTCTTTGTCCATCCAGTTCTCTTCCTTTCCCCCCACCCACTGAGAAGGCAAAGTATGTGATACTTATTATACATCTGAAGTCATAGAAAACATATTTCTATTTTAGATATGTTGCAAAAAAGCAAGAAAGACAAAGTGAAAAACAATATGCTTCAGTCTATATTTAGGAGGTGGATAGCATTTTTCATCTTGAGTCCTTCAAAATTGTCTTGGATTATTGCATTGATCAGAATAGTTAAGTCTTTCACAGTTAATCATTGTTACAATATTGTTGTCACTATGTACAATGTTCTCTTGATTCTACTCACTTCGCTTTGTATCAGTTCATGTAAATTTTCCTAGATTTTTCTGAAACCATCTTTCTCATCATTTATTTTTTTAAAATTTCTTTGATTTTCAGTTCGTGGAACAAAACAAGCATCTCCATAACACAGTATAATAAAAAAGATGATTACATGTGAAACTTCAAGTCTACCACATACAACTTGCTATTCCCTACAAATATACAACAAAGTTATCATGTAAATTGCTCTTTTTTTCCCTCTTCCTCCCCCCTCTACCCTAGAGATGACTGTAATTAGATACAAATAGGTTAATATGTATGTAAAATTATTCAATGCATACCTCTATTTGTCAGTTCTTTCTCTGGATACAGATAGTATTTTCTTCATATGTTCTTTATTTTTAATTTGTATTTTTATAAGTTAAAATGACTTAGTCACTCAAAATTATTCTTAAAACACTATTGCTGTTACTGTATACAATATTCTCTTGGTTCTGTTCCCTTTGCTCTTCATCATTTTTTTCAAATCTTTCCACTCTTTTCTAAGATCAATGAGCTCATCATTTCTTATAACTTGGTTTATACATGAGCTGAACTTTGAAGGAAGCACTTTCCAGGCACTGGAGATATCCTATGCAAAAGCAAGGAGGTAGGAGGTGCCAGTTGTATATAAGGAATAACAAGCAGGCCAGTTGGACTGGACTGGAAGTATGTTCAAAGGGGAGTTATAAGCTTAGAAAGGTAGAAACCAGCTTGTGAAGGACTTTAAAATGCCAAAGAGGATTTTATGTCTTATCATAAAGGTAATAGGGATCTATTGGACTTCTTTGAGCAGGATAGTGATACACATAGAGCAATATGGAATTCATGATTCCAACTAGAAAATAAATATGAATTTATCTCATGTTTATGAGTAGTTAAAGGGCTAAAATTGAGCAGAGCATACTAATCATTACTGGCAAAGACAAATCCATAGTGACAGTCCTGAAGGCTGAGGCTTGCTTCATAATTCATAGAAATGATTATAGAGATGAGCGTGTTGATGCCTCATATTATCTGCATATTTGTTTTACCCATGCTGAAACTATACTCTTTTGGCACATAGAATTGAGATAGTTATATTTATCTCTTTGGGTAATAATTATAGCAAAAGCTCCTTTTTATACTTTTCTAGGAAGCAGGGACAAATACTGCAAGTGATAGCAAAATATAAAGTGAACTAAATTAATGAATTGACCAGGACAATGCTCATTTATCTTTTACCCAGTGCCCATACTTTATTACTTTTTAATAGTAGGATGTAAGCTACTTGAGGACAAGGACTATCTCACTTCTATGGTTGTGTACCTGCTGCCTAACATAGCACTGGTTATCTAGCAGGTACTAAATAAATGCTTGTTAATAGACTGATAATAAAGTGATTATTTTCATTTTTCTCATGCCAGGCAATAAATCCTTGGAGAAAGTCCTTTTAAAGCTATTTTTCCCTCTTGTATACTCCCATGGTGTTTTGCTTATGTTTTTATTGTTTCATTGATAACATTCTTCTATTTATTTACATACATATTTCCTTTCTCTAAAGGGCCATTCTGGAGGGGGCACTAAACTCTTGAAGCCTTGAGTCTTTTGGGGAACAAGTTCTTTCCTGGTTGGAAATCCTTTAAGTCTGGACCTGGCAACAGATAGTGTGACCAATGTCCTAGCTGAAATCAGAAAAGCTCACCACCAGTTAGCTCTGTAGTCTTCTTGTTGTTTGTCCTTTGTTCTCAAAGAGGACCAATGACATCAGAAGGGTGATGTCTTCACCTGTAAGTGAATTGGATTTAAGTGAGACAGAGTTATGTAAAGACATCAGCCTCACTTTCTCCTCCAGAGTCATTGGAGTCCAGTGCTAAGACATGCCAGGATGACGGGCAATGGTTCCAGCACTGAAGCCTACCCAGTTAAGATGAGGCCAAGTGCGAATCAATTGTGTTCCTTTTCATGCATTTTTGGGGGGCCTGGGGGTGGAGATGGACAGAGGGGGAATGGGGATTAAAGTATAATCCCTCTAGAGACTTTAAGGGAGTTGAATCCATCTGTGCAGGGTGTCAAAAATCATTCTATGACTTAGGATCATAGGATCCCAGATTTATAACTGAAGTCATGGCAGGGTTCAACTTTCTCATTTTATAGATCAAGAATCTTAGGCTGATGTAGGTTAAGTGACTTTGCCACAGTCATAGAGACAAGTCGAGTTGGGATTTAAGCCTAGGGCTTCTGACTCCAAAACTATTTGTGCCCAATCATGTGAACTTCCTTGATTTCTATTTGTTATTTGTATCGTTTTGATGTCTTAGTTAAATGCCTTTGCTGTCTTGGATGGTTTGGTAATAAAGGATTTTGTATTGCTGAGGGTTCTGGTTATGATTTGCCATGATTTCATTGTTCAAAGCAACCCCATTGAATCTGGGAAAAATAGCAAAATGTTCCAGATCCTGAATTCTTAGAGCTTTCAGGGTCCCAACTGCTGCTATGAAAAAAAAAAAGTCTCATCCTTCACACCTCCTCAGTGTTTTTACATGTAAGCTTCCTGGATTGAAAAGCTTTATAACTTGCCCCAGAGCAACAAAAAAGTCAGAATCTTAAATGAGCGAACCATAATCAGCCAGCTGGCTTCTGAAAGGCATGTTTAGTAGAGACAAAACTGGCCACACATTTTCACAGAATAATGTTGACAATTCTTAGCCCCAGAGTCTGATGAGTGTTTATTTGTACTCATATTTAACCTGATATTTATTGAGTGAAAATTTATATCTGATTTGTTCTTGTCCCAACATAATTTTTATTCATTTTATGTAGAAACCTCCTTTACAAAAGTTCCACTATGATCCATTATTGTTCTGTGGAGGTGATCCTGGGTTCTTGAAGGCTACACTAGAGGACTACAAGCTCTGGAAGCTTCCCCTAGGCTGGAAAGGCTTTTGAGTACAGTCTTGGCAATAAACTATGTCTGCTTTCTCAGGACTTGTCTAGGTAAGTACCAAGAAACTCATTGGTTTTAGGCTGGCCACTAGGTGATGAATTCTTTGGCTATGGAAACAGTGAAAAATACAAAATGGTCCCCAGTGCTGTGTAGCTTCTATCAGCTCCTTCAGTGATGGTGGATGGTGGTATGAAAGAGAAGAGGCAAAGGCTGTTCATTCAATTTAACTGTGCTATGTGACAAAAATAGATTATTCAATTGTTCCCTCCCTCAAGGAGCTTTTGTTTTCCTGAGGAAGGAGGGATACAACATTTAAACTAATAAGTAGGCTACTTTCTTGGACTTCGTCATCTCTAGAAACTCATCTTCTATAACATAAAATCAATTCAGAAATTCATGCCTCCTCAGAGAATTTTCCACTCTGGGTATATCACTGCATGACTTCATCATGACCATCATAGAGTAACTTCTCTACCCTCTCACTTTTCAGCTTTTTTTAATGTGTTGTTTCCACTGTTAGGTCACAAGTTTCCTTGAGGCCAGGGACTGTCTTTTGTCACTGTATGTGTGTATGTGTGTGTGTATGTCTGTATGTATATACATATATCTGTGTATGCACGTGTGTATACACACAGGTAAATCTATGGCAATAAACCTACATAAACGTGTACCTATACATATGTAAGAGTAAATAAAAAAGGATAATTTCAACAAAAGATATTAAATGATGCTCAGCTGCTTGATCTCTCTTTCAAGTCTCTTTGGTCCCAACTGTTCTGAATAAATAACAAGTTCTTTTGCATAATCAGGCATTGATGATGTTTCAGAATCTTTAGGGCACTTGTAGCGAAAAGACTAGGAATCACAGAGTTAAGTGGCAAAATTTTAGAAAAGTAATAGAATGCACATCTACAAGGACTTAAATGACCTTAGAGACTTAAAAGGATTGAAGGATTAAGGTTGAGGCCTGGAGGAGAGACAATTTAGGGGGAACATAATAGCTGTCTTCATGGATTTGAAGAGCTGTTTTGTGGTGGAGGGATTAGGCTTGTTCTTTTGGCCCCAGAGGGAAGAATGAACACCAAGAGTTGGAAGTTATAGGAAGCAAGTTGCAGCTCAAAAGAAGGAAGACCTTTCTAACAATGAGAGCTGTCAGTGGAATTCAGGGAGAGGTTGGTTGACCTCTTGTCAGGATGTTACAGAGGAAATTCATGAGTTGGATTACCTAAGGTCTAGGGTCTCTTCTGACTCTGAGATTCAATGATTCATTGAATAAAATTAAAGCAAAAACCACCCACCTTCCCCAAATCAAATTAGCAAACCTGGAAGGCTTCAAGTATTGTCTTCACATACATGTATCAGTTAGTAAGAAGAAGGCATTCCATATGCCACTTATTTTCATGTAGGGACATAACTGAAAAATACCTATATGGGAGGAAGTATGGAATGGTAGAAAGAATCAGAGCATCAGAGAATGTCTGAGTTAGAAAGGATTTGGAGATTGTCTGGTTGCAACCACCTCTATTTTCCAGATGAGGAAGCTAAAGCACAGAGCTATGATGTGACCTTTCCAAAGTCACATGTGCATTGGGCCAAACAGTAGTCACTCTGTCACTAACTATATATGTGACCTTGACTACATCATTACAAAATAAGGAAATGGGGTGCTAGGTGATACAGTGAATAGAGCACTGGCCCTGGAGTCAAGAGGACCTGAGTTCAAATCCTGCCTCAGACACTTAACACAAAACTAGCAGTGTGACCTTGGGCAAGTCACTTAACCCCAATTGCCCTACTTTCCCTCCTCCAGGAAGCAAAAAAACAAAAACAAAATAAGGAAATCAAACTATATGACCTCTAAAGTTCCTTTCCAATTTAACACCCCAGTAACTATTTGATAATGCTACTTAGTAACTTTTCATTTAAATTATTTCCCTTTGAACACTTCCATGCATTCATACCCTCATCAATGTGGGTATTCCTTTTAAGGGTGTTGATCACAACTTATTTATTTCTTCTCACATTTTGCAACCTTTGTCTGTATCTCCCATAAATCCTTAATAACGTCCTCAATAAGGCATCTACCCAACATGCTTGAAGACTTCCTTTAAGTCTGTGTGGGTGAGAAACCTCACTTACCCAAATCAAAGGAATGTAGAAGAGAACTTCCAGCGGACAGGAGTTTTATTCTTTAAAAAAAAATACATACCCTGGGGCGGGAAGATACCTCTCCCCGACACATGTCCGAAGGAAAAGAGAGAGAGAGCGCGAGAGAGAGCACCCCTCCAGGCACTCTTTTTTAAAACCCTGAGAGTCATAAAAAGTACATTCTTTTAAGTTCCATTGGAAGAGAGAGAGGGTATGGATTCCATGCAGGTAAAGTCAAAGGGTCTCTGACTTCTCATTGGAGGAGGGGTGGAGTCCTGTTTCGGCGCGAATTTGAACAAAAAAAAGATTTCCCCCCCTGTCCCACTCACCTTTTGCTTGTGCAAAAGGTATGGGCACACAGTCTTTACGTAGACAAGCAACTCTCGTGGGATTCCTGTCCCCACCCCGAGCCCACAGCAAAAAGCTCCCCTCAGGTCTACTTCCAGCCCATCCTAAACAAAAATTCTGATTTGCATTCTGATACTGCCTTTGGAGAATCTCAACTTTAAAGGCTTCCCATTCAAGTCTTAAAACATTATATAAAAGCAACCTACCACTCAGGCCATCCATCTACTGTCCCTCACTAGCTCACCTCTTTTTTCAATCATACATCTCCTAGTTGATGCCTTTTACTCTACTCCATACACAAAACTCACCACTGGCAATACACTGTACCCTACTTATTCCTACCACACAACTCCTCATCATCTTTTGGGTTGACCAGATTAAAAAAAAATTTTTTTTAGGAACAACGGTGCACCACTATATATAGCCATTTACTATATCTGAAAGAATACAAATGGTAGAAAGATGGATTTCTGTTTTAGAAAACAGATTGGGATTGTTAAAAAGTGCCGAACAACTTCCCAAATGCAATCTAGCCTACTTCAGTTCTCCTCTTCTATTTAGTACCAAACTCATTTTCTACTTGTAGAGACCACCAAAGACTGATGAACTTGCATAGCAGTTTAATGAGCAGTCCATTCAATACAGCCTTGAAACAGCTAGGTGGCATGGTGGATAGAATAATGAACCTGAAGTCAAGACGACCTGAGTTTAAATCCAGTCCTAGTTTAAATCCAGCTAGCTATATGACCCTGGGAAAGTCACTTAATCTGTTTGCTTCAGTTTTTTTATCCATAAAATGGGGACAATAGTACCTACCTTTATTATCTTTGCAAGGATATAAAGAGATAATGTTTACAAAGCACTTCACAAACCTTAGTGCACTATATAAATATTAGCTAGTTATTATATAAATAGTTAGCTATCATTATTAATATTAATATCAGAATCTAGAAAATGTAAAGTCTTCATCCACTTGGATTTTTTTCTATTGGGATTATCAGATGGAAGGAGATTACGTGGAAGCATCTACTATAGTCTAGGGCTTGATGAAGTCAGCACAGTATCATCCATAATCAGAAGCATTTGAAGAACTTCATTTCAGAAGAAATCCCTCTTTCAGTGGAACTGTATGTCAAACAGGATCCATAACAGTAGCAAATATCTCTAGTGACTGTGTCTTCCCTTAATATTAATAATTAGAGTATCATTAAATAAAATTAATTATATTTCATTTTTAAAATAATTTCATATAATTATATATTCACTTGGTTGGATGAAAGCCATTATGAGGTTGCATTTTGCCAGAAATAATCTTTGTTGATGAATTGATTTTATAATCAACAAATAAATACAGAGGAATCTTACGTTTTCTTCAACTTTCAGTCAAAAGTATGTGTGTGCAAAGAATTATGTGCATACATGAAGATGTGGTCTTCTATAGAATATCATTTATGAAAGTTTGACTATTTCTTTCAAGGTTTTCCAATAGAATATTAAACCCCTTGAAGATACGGACTTTTCTTTTGCATTCTTAGCTCCTAGAATATTGCCTAGCACATAGTACGTACTTATTATTTTGTTTGATGTACAAGGTTCCAATGGATTGAAATGATAGATGATATGATTATCAAAAAAGAGGATTCAGAAGACATTGTTAATGACTGACATGCTTACATGATCATCTACGAATATCTAAGGTACGTTGGAGATGTTGTTAAACATTCCTTGTAAATGTTATTGAATATTTACTATGACACCCCTGGCTGGGTAGAATCTTTACTGTAACAAAATTGGCTAAAAGGTACAGAAAATACCTTTTCTTAGTGTATAGCTTTTTATGGATGATAAAAAAATGACTTACTGAAACAAAACACAGACTCAAAGTCTCTCTTACAACGAGGTATCTCCCATCCGTATGCTAGGATGGTACATAATTCTTTGATAGATGCAAATACAGAGGTAACTTTGTTTACTGATCTTCTGATGCTCAGTATTGGGCTAGGCTTCAGCCAAAGATGTATGTTAAATAATAATAACTTCACACAGTACTTGGAAGTTTGCAAAGCCCTTTGCATGTTATTTCATTTGATCCTCGAAACAATCCTGTGATGTGAGTGCTATTATTCTCTCCATTTTACAAATGATAAAATAGGCTGAGAGAGGTTAAGTGACTTGCCCATGGCTATGCATTTATTAAGTATCTGAGGAAGGATTTGAATTTATTTCTATCCTAAGGTCAGTATAGTGCTATGCCTTCCAGTATTCCAAAGGGATCACTGAAGGTTTCTTTGCCTCTGAAACAGAGAATGTCCTGTGTAGAATCAAAGCCTTTGAGGTTGAGAACCTTCAGATGCTGCAGTTTCCAGAAAACTTTGTATTAGCTGAATCAAACCTCAAAATCTTATAGAATATATTTCTCAAAGAGGTCTCTGGTCCCTCAAATAAGCCCAGATGCCTAATGATCAACAGCAGAGAAACCAAGTGCCTATCATTCATCCTATAGAAGGTTGTTGGACAGCCAGTTCATTGAATTAGTTGATCAACACGTGCACCGCTTGGCACTTGAGATGGAAAATTAACTAAATTCTGAATAGAAAGGAGCAAGCATTTGGGAAAATGTGTCAAGCTTACAACGATTTCAAGCTGTTCCCTGAAACTAAACTCATTTTTTCAACTCCAATATTCATTGATGCTACAAAAATGGAATGTTAATAGCTATGAATCTTGGAATACCATTATCTCTAAAAATGCAAAATTTCACTTGATCCAAAAGGAAATGGAGAGATACATGGTGGGAATAAACAGGCATTAGAATATTGCTAGTTACAATCTCAGCATCAGAAGTGGTATAAAAGATATCTAGGGAATATATGATTAGAAAAGATGATGTGCTGATCATATAGGAAGAGCAAGACATAACCTATTCATAGCTCCAAAGTACTCTGGTACTCAAAATATTCTAAGTCCAAGAAAAAGGTCTTCACCATTAGAGGTATATCCTCTTTGGAAGATTTATGGGAGAATATGGACAAGAATCACATGGGATAAAAAGACATGGTTTGTTTGCATTCTATATCACCTATACTGGTGATAGCACAGATAACATAAAAAAAGCTATGGGAGTTTGATTGCCCAATGACTCTCCATGGTACAGAAACACCTGTAAATACATTTTTGTACATAATTGTGGTGCATATAACGCCTGTAAGTACATTTTTATACATAATTGTGCTGTATATAACGTATATTACATATAATGGATTTGAGGATTCTCTTTTGGCTCATAGGCCCCACCATTCTTTTTCCTTAAAGTGAATGACTAAAGACTGAGTGTGCTTATTACTGCCTCCCCCAGCTCTGATGATGATTAAAAAAAAAAACAAAACTTATTGTACCTTTTACCTGTCCCTTTGCCAATGATCAAGTGCTAGAGGCCCTCTAGTGGCTCAGGAAACTCTAGTCTTATGCTCATGGGAGCCAAGGCAGGAATGGGATGGATGGGATCAGGATTCAGAGGTATGAGTGGACAAGAATGTGGCATCCTGTTTCTTCTCACTCTCTAGTTATAGCAGTCTCTAGAGTGCCATATATGATTTGAGTTGCCCAAGTCTTTTTTGTTTAAGACTTTCCTCCCCCGTCCCCATGAGCTTTGGCTATTGAGACTTGGTGGGCTCTTCAGAGGGATGAAGTAGAAAAACGCTGCTCAGTCACTTGTTAAGGACAATGTAGACTAAAAGAAATCCTTGCATAGCAAAGTAAGTCCTCATGCCATGCCCTTGGGAGCTGGCTGGACCTATGTACTGTAGGAACTCGTGATTCTTTGAATTAGCTGGGGTTGAATCCTGGGGCTCTCACATACACAAAGGCTTTAGAAACTTTCACTTATGTCTCTCATCATGGAATGAATCTGTTTTAGACAAAGTAGATGAGATAATAGCTAAAAATCATTTTACAGTTTCTTTGAATCAAACTAAAAATGCTAAGCTCTTGGAGGTTCTTCAACCTTACATAAAGTTAGCTTTTATCATGATTAGTATGAGGTAGATAAAGATAAATGTATATAGGACAGGTCCCTATTCTCCTTTTTACTTTTGCACTGTTCATCTTGTCTTGCAGGACAAGCTAGAGTATCCCATTGAGGGAAGAATTTATATCTGCTTCAAACAAAGGGCTAATCTGTGCTCTAGGTTCAGGCTAAATTGTGCAATGTGGATGGCTTTCCAAATTGGATTGCATCTAATTCAAATGACATTAGTTCATGCTCTGGTATCCTGGGTAATTTGGTATTCCAAATAGCCTCTTAATAGGATTCTTTTTTTATGGTTGCAGAGATTCTCTTCCTCCCCCCCCAATTCCACCCCCCTCCCATCTTCCATTTTAGCTTCCTGCTATAGCTGTACTATGTTTTTTCATTGTTATCATCTGTAGTAATTGCTGGGTATTAAGAGATTGTGTGGACATGTTATGAAACTAAAACGTATTGTGTGTATATTCTTTTCCTGGTGTTTTTCCCCCTGTAATGCCATAAGAAATGTCGTTTCTCTCCTGTCAAGTCTCTAAAGGGCTTTTGCCGCTAATTTAAGCTGTTAAAGTCATTCTCACTCCAATACATCTGTTCTTTTTAGGAATATACATATGTATGTTGTTTCTATTTAAATTTGCTTAAGCTGAATGAAAGTTTCCCACACAATTGAAAATGAAGAAAGGCGTTTGTATGCCTTTTTGTGATTCTGGCCCCCTCATCCATCCATTTATCAGAGTATATAGTACAGTATATCCCAGTATGAATTCTTTCATACAAATTGATCCCTCAGTGTACTGTAGTGCTATTCTCTTCAGTAGTTCAACTTCAAAGATATGTGATTTTATCGATGTGAGAATGCCTACCAGTAACATAGTTCACAATCCCTCTAACCCTTAATAGAATGTTGTAGCATAAAGAAATTGTTATATGGAAGGTAACTTTCTAGGGATGAGTGTTTTTGAACTTAGGGAGGTTAGTACTAAGATGACAAATACCCAATTCCTTCAGTTTACCCATAGCTGAAGCCTTTCCAACTTGGTAAAACTAACCAGAATTTGTGCTCTGCTAGCATAATTTTTGAGAACCCAACGTTATTGCCATGCCATTAAGGTAGGACTTTGGAAAATGTTACCGGTACTAACTAGAATTAAAACAGAAAAGAAGGGACAACACAGAGAGGCAAAAGAAAAATATTTATGAAGAATTTGAAATAGGGAAAATAGCTGAATCTGCTTCAATGTAAGTTTAATGGAAAATGCATTCAACTGGGTGGGGGGTTGGGAGGGTAGGGCGTGTCAGAATATTTGTGCTGTAATTGTGACTGTTTCATTATGTGATCTTAGGGATGTTACCTCTGTTTAAATATGTTTTCTCAACTGTAAGAGGGTATCGCAATCAATGATCTTTAAGAATCTCTGCAAAATAGGTGTTCTAACACATTCTCTACTTGGCATCTGAGTGCTGAGATTAGAGTCAGGAAGACCTGAGTCCAAATACAACCTCAGATGCTTATGAACTGTGTGACCTTGGGCAAATCACTTAACCTCTGTTTGCCTGAGTCCTTAACAGTGCCTACCTCACAGTTTTGCTGTGAGGATCTAATAAGATGGTATTTGGAAAGCACTTAGCACAAAACCTGATGCATAGAAGACACTATATAAACGCTATATGACTTTATTACTACTATTGCTATTTATTACTACTACTACTAACTACACTTCTTTTTCTTCTTCTTCTTCTACTACTGCTATGGCACAAGGTTGTTTTGGAGAAAGTACCTTAAAAATCTTAAAGTGTTAAATAAATGTGATTGATGATGGCTGTGTTCATATTGAGAATAGAGATGATTATGGTGGTGGTGATGATTGTGGAAAATAAGAGAAACCCAAAGCCAAGTAAAAGGCGATAGAACATAAAGGAGAAAAAGTCTGAGGTAGGCTCAAGTTTAATGAAGGTCAACTTGGTATAAATTCTAAGAGAAAAAGAGAAGGGAGACTGGAGTGTAAGTGAATGGAGAACACTGACAATCTCTTTTATAATATCTTTTATAATATATTATAATATAATATAATATCTATTTTATAATAATATAATATAATAATAAAATTATTATAAAATAATAATTTTATAATATAATATAATAAATTTAATAATATCACATAATAATGTGACTGTAGCCAGAGTCACAACTTGAAATTCTTTAATTTGGGACAAAAATAGTTGAGTGGCAGGTGGTTTTTGAGAGTGGCAATGGCAGAACAAAGGACAGCCCATGCTGGTACAGGTGCCATCATGCTGGAAAAGGGGGCACTGTGTCCTTCACAGTGAAGTCACTGCTCCAGGAGGGGTTGGTATGGAAAAATGTCTCCTGGGAGAAGATGTTGAAGCAACAAGATACTAAGGGTGGTGGCCTGGCCTGAGGATGAACAATAGAGTAGTGTCATGACACATAGGCTATAAGAGAGGACCACAAGACATGCAGATGGTCCTCAGAATCACCTGAGGAAAGAAGTATTCCCCTGGGTATCAGTTACCTGGGAAAAAGTAAAGGTTGCTCATCTGTAGTTATGGTGTTGATGATAATTTGACATCATTTGACAATTTAGGTATATAATATTTTGCATAGTCATAATCATGTGGCTAACATATGGAAAGACATTCTTCTCTTTGGACTTCATATTTACCTGGAGAGGCTTGTACAAACTGATTCTAAGTGAGAAGAGCAGAACCAGGAAAAATTTGTACACAGTCACAGACACAACATACATGTGATGACCAGCTTTGATAAACTGGATTCTTCTCAGCAACGCACAGTTATAAGACAACTCTAAAAGTCTCAGGATGGAAGGAGATATCTACATTCAGAGAAAGATCTAGAAAGAACAGAGTTTAAATGGAGACTGAAGCAATCTACATGCTATCATTCTTTTCCATGTTTGGTTTTGTTTCTTTTTTCCCATTGTTCCCTCCATTGGTTACAACCCTTCTATACAACCAGACTAATGTCCAGTGT
>CM053588.1:148429703-148449827 GCA_028646515.1 Pseudochirops corinnae | reverse complement strand
TACAGGTTAAACATATTGTCAAGGTTGTTTAGTACCTAAATTTATTAAATAACTTTAGAGACATAGAATTCCAAGGTTGAAGGAGTCCTCAAAGGTCATAAATGAGCGTAGACTCTCCTCTCTATTGTTTCAGATGAGTGAGTAGTAGTCAGTTTTAACTTGAAGACTGAGTCAAAATTAACTTACATCTTCCCAAGGAAGACCAGCTCCTGGATAGCTCCAATGACCAGGGAGCTTTTCTTTGCATTTGGCCTAAATCTGTTTTTTTTTTTCCTGCAGCTTCCACCATTGCTCCTAGTTTTGCCCTCTTGGGCTAATCAAAATGAACTTAATCCCCATGACGACCCTTCAAATGCCTCATGCCATCTTTCATATTCCTTTTGTTTTGAACAACAGCACCACTGTTAGAACAAGCATGTGGACTCCCATCCTAACTACTTTAACACCCATTTGCACATATGTTTATTAGAAAGTTTACATTGTTTTATTAGTCAAATCTCTTGCATTTGCTTAGTAAGCAAGAACAGTAGTTCCCTTTTAAGTTCTTACCTTACAAAAATAGAAAAAGGTCAAGTTATGCACAATATTAACATGTGTTGTACTCTTGATGTTTTGCCTATGGAATAAATGTCTTCTAATTTGGGACTGAATCATTCCAGGCTATATTACATAGGCCAACTGAAGATGTGGCAAAAAAATTGATCACAATCTATATGCAATATTCTGTTATTGCTAACTTAGGATAGAGCCCATATTACATAATCAACCAGTATTTATTTAATGCCTACTGTTTCCTAGTAGACAATAATATTTAGGCATTGTGCTGAGATATGGGAGTGCAAATACAATAAAAAAAAAAAAGGAGAAAGGAGTGATCCTTATATGGCTCTAGTTTCAGCAAAAGGAGACTTAGATGTTGGAGCCAGAAACATGAAGCTGGTATTACTGTGCAGTTAGCAAGAAGGAGCAGAATGAGGAGAGAGTTCAGGGAGCAAAAGATCAGGCGTGGCATGAGATTCAGATTCTAAGTACTTCATAAACCTTTGCCGACTGTAACTGATGTTGCTAATAAGCATTGATGTATATAATTGTCTTTCAGATTTCTCCTTATTTCAGAACAAGCCTATAACACACATGTTTATGTGGTAAATTACTTGAAAAGAATCCCGAACAAAAGAATTTATGCAGCCTGGTTTAAAATTTCAAAACAGAATGGGCATCTCTTCAATTGCATCTTTTGGCATCACTCAAAAGATGCTGTGTTTGAATGGAAAAACTAACCCTTGGTGGCTGGTCTCAGGAGCCAATGGACTTCCCTGGAAAAGATTTATTTTGATTTATACAAGTACTTTCCAAAACAGATAGTAAGCCCCAGAGGAGTAAACTGAAACCCTTTGTGGCAGGCCATAAAGGAAATGGCAGTTTTTCCTGCTAGGTCACTCTGATCAGAATTTTGGGATTTTGTGGTGGACATGCCATCTACTTTGTTGAATTGAGTGCCCGCTCCAAACATATGATCTTGGGATGCTGAGCCGAATCTGAGTTCCTTTTCCCTGGGCAAAAGATGACCTCTGTTTCTAAGAAAGGAAAAAAAAAGCTTTGAAAAATTGTTTGGACACTGAAATAACTCTTACAAAATAGTATTTTGATGCCCTAAAGTATAAACTAATCAGAAACACATGATTTCAGCTTCCCATAAATTACAAAGGGTTTTGTCTAGCAGAAAAATGCATGACAAAACTCATCGTGGATAAACAATTGGAGGAGATAATCTGGTTGCACAAGTGGGTCAAGGATGGGGGAAGGTAGCATACAAACTTGGACTTGTGTTTAGGATATACAAAGAATTATGCGTTTTGAATTAAATAATGATACTAACATAATTTTTATTTTACCTGTACCTTAAAAGACCGGTAAGTGGCCATTTGCCCTTGACCCCTTGATTGATACCAGTTGGGGAAAAGACTGAGTTATTGAGCGGTTTATATTATCTAACTTATTTTTGCTTTGTTTTGTAAAGAAGTGAAGTTTTATTATGGGTAAGGGCATATACTAATCCTCTTCTTAAGCCAATAAAACATTGCTTTCTATTGTAAGCCCCTTGGAAGGCAGGGGCTGTTAAAACTTTATCTTTGTACCTTGAAGCTTAGCCTAGAGTTCTGCACATAGAAGGCCCTTTTTTAACTCAATCAATTTTAATGAATAGATAATGATGATATACAGTTGTCTCAGTTATTTGCAAATGAGAAGTTGCTGTCAGGAGTCAAGAAAACTTGGGTTCAAATCCTACCTCTTATATATTGTGTAAAAATGCAGAGTCTATTAGCTTCTCAGTGCCCACAGGCAACACTACTAGACAATAAGTAACAAAGGAGTTGCTGATTTCCTTTGGTCAAGGGAGTTTTTTTTTTTTGTGAAGGGGAAGGAGCAAGATGGAGCAGGGCCCTGTACTGTCTTCTTCCCTTCTTTTCTTCTTTCTTTCCTTCCCTTTAAAATAAATAATTAAATGTTGTTTTTGTTATGAACTTAAAATCATCAACAAATAAATATTTCAAAAACAAAAGAGGGATTTATATGGAATTGTGAATTTCTGTTAACTAAGTTTGTTTTTTAAAATTATATCTTTGGAGAGGATTCTGGGAAGATGGCAGAGTAGATCAGCAAATTTCAAGCTCTGAAGATTTTACCCCACAAAAGAGATAAAATAACACCTTAGGGTGAACAAAGTTCAGGTAAAAATAAATAAGGATGGGGCACAATGGGGGTCTTCCTGGGACAATTTGAGAAGAACAGAAGAAAAATCCCAGGATAAGGTTTGGTCCCTGTGAAGAGTAAGCACCTCCAGGGTAGGGTCCATTTTAACACGTGGCAAGCCCTGGGGTTAGTTGTTTTGAGAAGCTGTCTCCACCCCAGCCACAGGAAATTTTAACCCAGGATAGTGAAGGGAGTTGGACTTCTGAGCCTGGGAAGATCTGAGGGAACCTCTGCTGATAAGGAATGCCAGACCCAGCTGTGCTACAAAGAGTGTGGATGTGATAAGGAATTAGCACACACCTGGTGAGTGCAGAAGCAGTGGGGCTGAAAGCCCCTGGCTGTGGGCACTTACAGGAGGTTGGGCTTTGGTTCCAGGCTAGATGGGAGAATTGAAGATCCTGGGGCAAGAGGCACCATTTCTTATCACCTCTAGAGGTGGTTATAAATAACTAAGCTATCACTACAAAAAAAAAAATGCACAGGCAAAGGACAAAAAATATTATGGGAATAGAGAAGACCAGGGTTCATCTTTAGAGGAGGATATTGAAGTAAAGAAACCCTCAAAGAGTAATGTCAAATGGTCACCTGCCCAAAAAGAATTCATAGAAGATCTTAAAGACTTTAAAAATCAAATGACAGAGATAGAGGGGAGAAAAAGAATAATCTAAGAAAAACAAGAAGTTTATGAAAGGAAAGTCAACCAATTAGAAAATGAGATACAGAATCTTAAGGAAGAAAATGACACTTTGAAAATTAGAATTGGGCAAGGTAAAGCCAGCAAAGTTATAAGAGATCAATAAATAAATAAAATATGAATAATGAGACAATAGAAGAGAAATTAAATCATCTTATAAGAAAAACAACAGATTTGGAAAACAGATCAAGAAGAGAAAACATAAAAATAATCAGACCTACTCCAAGTTATGATAAAAAAGAATTTCCATACAATAATACAAGAAATAATTAAAGAAAATTGTCCTGAAGCATTAGAACAAGGAGGGGAGGGGGAAGTAGAAATAGAAAAAAATTCATTAATCACCACTTAAAAGAGATCCTATAAGGAAAACTCATAGGAACGCTATAGTCAAATACTGAACCTCCCACCTCAAGGGTAAAAAACAAAACAAAACAAAACAAAAAAAACCAATGTGTGGGTTGGAAAAACCTCACCTACCAAATCAAAGGAATGTAGAAGAGAGGTTCGGGTGGATAGAAGTTTTTATTCTTTTAAAAATACCCCGGGCGGGGAGAAAGCCCTCCCCACTGCATGTCCAAAGGAAAAGAGAGAGAAAGCCCCTTTAGGAACCCTCTTTTAAAAACCTGAGAGTCATAAAAAGTCATAAAAATACATTCTTTTGGTCATACTTCTATTGGGTGGGAGCGAGGGTACAGATTCCATGCACGTAAAGTCAAAGGATCCCTGACTTCTCATTGGAGGAGGGCCGGAGTCTCATTTCAGCGTGAATTTAAACAAAGAAAAGTTCTTCCCCTGTCCCACTCACCTTTTGCGCAAGACGCACAGTCTTATGTAGACAAGCAACTCCTGTGGGATTTCATCCTTACCCTATTCCCAAACACAAGTTCTGGTCCGCCTCTCCTAGCCTCTCCTCCTAAAACAAAGGTTTTGATTTGCATTCTAATACTGCCTGTTTGGAGAATCTCAACTTTAAAGGCTTCTCATTCACCAAGAATAAAACAATTTAAATATGATGGTACCACAATTCAAATCACACAAGACCTAGCAGCAGACACATTACAGGATCACAGATATTGGAACATTATACATTAGAGAACAAAATGAACTGGGGCTTCAGTCAAAATTATGACACCCCTCAAAGTTAGTAATAATCATGAATGAAAAAAAATGGACATTTGATCAACTGTCACACTTTCAAGACTTTGTTAAAAAAAAAATAGAAGTCTGAACTTAATAGGTTTGATCTACAAGAGCCAAGAGAAATATAAGGTACAGAAAAAAGGCTGATTATAAGGGATTCAATAAGGACAGACCATTTACTTTTTATGTATGTAAAATGTATATCAAAGATTCTTATTAATAATTGGGTAGCTCATAAGAAAGATTGAGGAAAACCTGAGTATGATATGAATTTAAGAAGCAAAGTCATTTAAGAACAGCTAAAAAGAGTAATTATTTTATACAAATGAGGTGCAAGAGGAAAAATTGATACAGAGGAATTAAATAGGGGAGAAGGGCTGATAGTTCTGGTAACCTCCTTTCATCAGGAATGGGTTTAAGAGGGAGCAATAAATATGTATTTAGAAGAGTATAAAAGTCTTCTACATTCAGAAGAAATAAAACAGTAGGGGCATAGGGAGGGGGGAGCAAGGGAGTAGGTAAAAGGTATTATAGAAGGGTGTTTAGATTTGTGGGGATTGGAGGATAGGAGAGGGATCCTTGGATGGGGGTAGGCTAGAATAGAATAGAAGAGGGAGGTAGCAGGTAGAAGTAAAGTAGAGGAGGTAGGAGGGAAGGAAACAAGATAAGCACAAACGTAAAAACAAAGTTCAGGAGTAGAATTTGTTTGGGAAAGTACGTCTGTATGTGTAGGTATGTAAGTATATGTGTATGTATATATCTATAGCTATAGAGACACATATCCAAAGTTAATTGTAGCCTTCTGGGGGTGGGGGGAGAGGAGGGAAAAAAAGAACAAAGTAAAAAACTGCTCAGCAGAGAACAATAGAAAACTCACAAGGAAGCAAAGAAAAGATGGACAGTTCTCAACACAAAGTGTGTTATTTATCATGTAGGCTTTCTTGAAATGAAAATTTATTTTTACATATTTGGAATCCTCTCTTATATTGTGCTATGCAAATGACATGCTTTTTTTCTTTCTTTGCATTTAAGTTCCAATATTTAAGTTTATGATATGTTTTTGTTTTTTTTCTCTATTCTGTATTTGTGGCATTTGAGTGTAAAATAAAAATTCTGGCATTTGAATCTAAAATAAAAATGAAAAACATTTATTATCTTTAAAAAGTTAGTACAAAATGACTATTTGTTTGAGTCCCCTCTGCACATTTTTTTCTCTTTTGTGTTTTTAATGTTTTTTCCTCTTTCTCTCTCTCTCTGTTTCTCTCTCATTTCTAGTACTACTCATTGACTCACTTCTCCCACCTCCTAGAAACCCTCCATTGTAACAGAGGAATACAGATAAGGAAACTAAATGGCCACATTGGCCATATCTAAAAATCAGTGTCTCATTCTGCACTTCTAGTCCACCACCTTTGCCAAAAGACAGGCAGAATGCTTCATCATCAGTCTTCTCAGGTTGTGACTGGTCACTACATTGATTGTATTCCAAACTAGATATGTCATCCTTGACTCCTCGCTATCTCTCAACCCACATATCCAATTTGTTGCCAAGACTTATCAATTTCATTGAGGGGATGCCCATCAATTGGGGAAAGGCTGAACAAGTTCTGGTATATGAATGTAATGGAATGTAATGTTGTGATTATAAGAAATGATGAACAGGCAAACTTCAGAAAAACCTGGAAAGACTTATATGAACTGATCGTGAGTGAAATGAGCAGAACCAGGAGAACACTGTACACGGTAACAGTCACAGTGTGTGATGACTGACTTTGGTAGACTTAACCCTTCTCCTCAATGCAAGGACCTAAAACAATTCCAAAGGACTCATGATGGAAAATGCCATCCACAATTAGCGAAAGCACTGTGGAGTCTGAATGCAGAGTGAAGCAGACCATTTTCTTTTTGTTGTTGTTGTTTTCTTTCTTGTGCTTGCTCTTATTCATTCTGGTTCTTCTGTACAACATGACTAATGTGAAAGTATGTTTAATGGGAATGTATCAGATTGCATGCCATCGGAGGGAGGGAGGAGGAAAAGGAGGGGGAGAAAATTTAAAACTTATGGGAGTGAATGTTGAAAACCAAAAATAAATTAACTTTAAAAAAAGACATCAATTTCACCTGGCAAAATCTCTCCAGTACACCCCCTTCTCTCTTTTGACATTTTGACATTTCCACTATTCTGGTACAGGATCTCATTGCCTTGTGCCTCGACTATTGAAAGAGCCTTCTGGTGTATGTGTCTGTCTTAAGTCTCTCCCTGCTTCAATCCATTCTTCAGCAACTAAAGTGATTTTTCTAAAATTCAGATCCATCCAACCATGTGCCCTGCTTCTCAACAAATTCTAGTAGCCCCCAAGATCAAATTCAAAATCCTGTTTGGCATTCATTAGCTTGCCCTCTTGTACATTTCCAGTCTTCTTAAACCTTATTCCTTATCCTGTGCTCTCATCCAGTGACACAGGCCTCTTTGCCATTCCATAAACAAAATGCTCCACCTCTTGACTCTGGGCATTCTCTTTGGCTGTTCCCCCATGCTCGAAATATTCTCCCTCCTAATATCCACCTACCAGCTTCCCTGGTTTCCTTCACATCGCATCTAAAATCTTCTCTCCTGCAGGAAGCATTCTCCAAGCCTCCTAACTTACATGGCCTCTCTCTATTAAACGCTTTCTATTTGTCTTGTCTCTGGCTGGTTTGTGCACAATCATTTGCTTGTCTCCTCCAGTCGATTGTGCTGTCCTTGAGGACAGGAGCTGTCTTTTGGCTCTTTTTGCATCTCTAACGCTTAGCACGGTGCCTAGTGGACACTTAATAACTGTGTTTTTCATGGGCTGATCGATGCTCTCGTGGTCATTATGCAAATCGTTTTACTGTTTCTGCTGATTTCAAATTGTATTTGATCCTCCAGATTTTACTTTCTCTGAATTGTTTTTTGTCCTTTCTTGCATATTCCAATTACATATTCCATGCATGGGATACCCCAATTTGTTTGTTAAGTCTCCACTTGACAGGGAACCACTTTGTTTTAAGGTTTTTCTATGGCAAACAATGCTGCCATACATACATATATATATATATATATATATATATATATATATATATATATATATATATATATACACACATATGTATATGTGTATATATATATGTATATGTTTTATAGCCTATATAGTCCTTTTATTCTATCTTTGACCCCTTGGGTATATATGACTGACAGTGGTATTACTGGGCCAAAGGTTGTATATGTTTTAGCCACTTTTTGATATAAATTCAAATTGTCCTTTGAAATAGTCGGACCAATTTATTGCTTCATCGGCAGTACATTAGTGCACCTATCCTCCACAGCCCTATCTATGATGGGAGTTGCTACTCTAGAAGTTACTGGCGAGGATAAAAATCACAGCTCCAAACTCTCCCTTCCTCATTCCTCCCACCAAAACAAACCAAAAAACTCCAGATGATCTTGACTGCAGGATGAGGAAGACTATGCCCTTCAGTTACATGGTAAAGAGCCGCGTTGGAAACTCTTTATGGCGGGGTACTACAAGGTAATGTCCATAATCTGAGTAAGTAGGCTGTTATATCAGAGATGCTCAGGAGTTCTCTTTAAGAGGTATGCATGAAAATGGTACTTGAGGCTGGAGAACCCCATGTTGAACAGCAAGGTAAGGTCTTGAAATCTGGATCTATTTGTCCAGGGAAGGGAAAGGCTAGAGTGGGTGGCGGTAGGGCAGAATAAAGCTGAGTATTTATAAGAGAAACTGGAGATAGAGGAGTAATATGTAAAATAGTTAAGTTAAAAGTAGGAGGTAGCCTGAAGGCAGAATGCTATGGCTACATCCTGGTAATAATAACACATGCATTTCCATAATACTTTTAGTGTTACAAAGTGCCTTCCCAATGATAAGCCTACGAGGTGGGTAGAACGAATACTCTCATCCCTATTTTACAACTGAGGAAACTGAGACTCTAAATGCTAGAAAGTTTTTTTTTTTTTCATTTCATAAGACTGGATCATTCTCTTTATAACTTTCCTCCACAGCTTCCAGTTCTACCCTCAGTATTCAAGCTAAATAAAGTTAACTTCTTTTATATGGCACAACCCTTCAAACACTTAAAAACAACTGTTTTGTAGACTGAAAGCTCTCATTTGCTTTAACTGATTTTCATATGGTTTGATTTCTTGTAATAATATCACTAAGTATTTAAATAGCACCAGCTGTAAGCCAAGCAGTATACTGAATGCCTTACGAATATTATCTCACTAGATCTTCACAACAACCTTGTGAAGTAGGTGCTATTATTACTTCCATTTTCTGTTGTCGTTCAGTTGTGTCCAACTCTTCGTGACCCCATGTGGGGTTTTCTTAGCAAAGATACTGAAGTGGTTTGCCGTTTCCTTCTCCTGCTCATTTTACTGATGAGAAAACTGAGACAAACAGAGTTTAGTGATTTGCCTAGAGTCACACTGCTATTAAGTGTCTGAAGATTTAAATTCACGGAGATGTCTTTCTGACTCCAGATCCAGCACTCTGTCCACTGTGCCAGCTAGTTGTGCCCACACTGAGGCAAACAGAGGTCAAATGCCCAGGCTGACATAGTTGGTAAGTGCCTGAGGCCAGCTTTCAACTCTGTTCTTCCTGAATCCAGGTCTAGAGTTCTAAACACCAGAGGTTTTCCAGAATGAGAATAGATTTAAACAGCTAAGTAGAGTTAGGTCAGATACATTCTGCAATATTTATTGAACATGTGTTGAATTTGTAAGACACTTAATGGGCCTGGAGTCGTTTAGAGAGGTGAATAATGTGCAGTCCTTGAAATATAATACCGACTCCCTGTGCTTCAGGAATTTAAAATCTAGTGTGGAAAGTAACCAAAACTGAACACAAACATAATCCAAAGCTGAATAGAACACAAAAGGAAGGGAAAAAGCATTTATTTAGTGCCTACTATATGCTGGACTCTGTGCTAAGTGCTTTACAAATCTTAACTCACTTGATCCTCATAACAGCCCTGTAAAGTAGGTGTTATTCTAACCCCCATTTTATTGTTGAGGAAACTGAGGTAGACAGAGGTTGTGATTTTCCCAGGGTCACACCGTTGGTAACTGTGTAAGGATGAATTTGAATTCAGGTCTTTCTGACTCTATGTCCACACTCTATCTCCTATACTGCCTAGCTATATAGACATAAAATAGAGTTCAAAGGAGATCACTTCCATCTTGAATCAGTGAAAACTTCCTGAAAATGGAGGCATTTAAGTTGATCTGGAAGGCTAGATCAGATCTCAGCAGGTAGAAGAGGTCACAGTGGTGGTGGGAGAAGAGTCCGGGCTTTCTAGTAGTATTTCTTGATGTCTTAAATGTCCTAGTGTCTGGGCTCAGAATCAAAATAAAAGGTGGAGATATCAAAAAGAAATGACGTTCCCTAATTGACAAATGGTCAAAGGATATTTTTTTTTCAGAAAAATTTTCAGAAAAAGAAATCAAAGCTATCAATAGTCAAATAAAAAAAAATTCTCTAAATCACTATTGATTAAGGAAATGCAAATTAAAAAATCATACCTATCAGATTGGCTAACATTACTGAAATGGAAAATGACAAATGTTAGAGGGGATGTGGAAAAATAGGGACATTAATGTATTGTTGATGGTGTTGTGAACTGGTCCAATCATTTTGGAGAACAATGTGGATCTATGGCCAAAGGGCTATAAAATTGTGACTACCCTTTGCTCTACCAATACCATACTAGGTCTGTAGCCCAAAGAGATCAAAGTAAAGGGAAAATTATTGTATAAAAAATTATAGTAACTCTTTTTGTTTTGCAAAGAATGAGAAATTGAGGGATGTCAACCAGTTGGGAAATGGCTGAACAAGTTATAATACGTGATTGTATTGTAAGAAATGATGAGCAAGATGGTTTCAGTAAAACCTGGGAAATTTTATATGAACTGATGCAAAGTGAAGTAAGCAGAATCAAGAGAATTTTGTACACAGAGAAAACAATATTGTGTTGATGATCAACTGTGAAAGACTTAGTAATTCTAATCAAGACAATGATCCAAGATAATTCCCAAGGACCCAGGATGAGAAATGCTCCCAACTTCCAGAGATAGAACTTGATCAACTCTGAGTATAGATTGAAGCATATTTTATTCATTTTCTTTATTTTTCTTGTTTTTTTTCTTCTGTGTTTTCTTTTACAACATGGCTAATATGGAAAATTTTTAAATGACTTCACATGTATAAGTGATATAATATTGCTTGTCTTCTCAAGGGATGGGAGAAGGGTAGGGGAAGAGAGGGAATTTGGTACTCAAAATAGAAAAATGAATGTTAAAATTTTTTAAAAAATAATTGGTAAATTTTATGAAATAAATAAAAACATATTAAAAAAAAAAAGAAAATGGATGGCAGAAAGATAGACTCTGCTTTCTAGGAGCTAAAACAGAAATAGATCCTGAACCTCAGAATCTTAAAAAATAGACATTGACCTTATGTTGCTGCCACATATTGGAAAGATTGCTGAAATTGGAGGCAAATGACTTGGGTTTGAATGCCTGTCCTGCTACTTTCTGCCTTTGTGAATATGGGCAAGTCCCTTATCTTTTCTGGGCCTCAGTTCCTCATCCTAAGTAATCTGTTTTAGTGAATAGATAGGGATAGAATATAATTTTATCAAACATATGCAGATAAGAAGCAACTGTCCCTTCCTAGCCCTAAATCTATGATCCTAGTCATGTGATCACTGCTACTTGTAAGCTACTATGATTCAATGGAAAGAGCAGTTGAATGAGGAAGCAGGAGACCAGATCTGACTTTAGCATTAGTTAGCTAATCTAGCAAGCCAATTTCTCTGTTCCTTATTTGTAATATAATGGCACTGGTAGTAATGCATTTTAAGGTTATTTTTAACTCTAAATTTCTATGATGGAAATTTTCTTTTGGGGTTATGTCATGCCACCTAATGAGCCACAGTTTTAGGGATTTAAATGATATCCCATTGGTCTGGAAGAGTTAGTTTAGCTCTTCAAATGGTATAATCCTTAATAAGATCTCATTCAATATTAATTCTCCAGCTTCATTGTTGGCAATCCCACGCTGAAAATGTGACAGTAGGAAAGGTTCACACCATGCTTAAGGATGGAAGGTTCTCTAAGAATGTCCTCCTATAGCAGACAGTGCCATGCCATAGTGTGTCTTCTTTTACTATATCAGTAGTTATATGTATATGTGTGGATGTATGCATGTATATATGTACACGCACATGTGTATATAGCACATACATACATAGTATATATGTATACATACATATAAATTATTGTAAGAACTTTGGAATTGATAGTGTGACATGGGAGACACTGGCACAGGACTGCTCAGCATGGTGTGCCCACATCAAAGAAAGTGCTGTGCTCTATGAGCAAAGCAGAATTGAAGTAGCTCAAAAGAAACACTAGATGTGCAGATTTAGAGAATCCATCCCAAATGTTCCCACGAACTATTTGTGCTGGACCCATGGTAGACATTTCCAAGCTCATATTGGTCTGATCAGCCACAGTTGGACACACTATAACTTGACTCTATCATAGTGATGTCATTTTGGTCCTCTTTGAGAATGAAGGACAACAACCAACCAACCATTTATTGTAAATGATTCTTCTAGATCATAGCTCCCTGGACCTGGGGTCCTTAATTTGGAGTTCAAGAATTTTTTGGGGGGTGGCTAGGTGGTGCAGTGAATAGAGCACCTACCCTGGAGTCAGGAGGACCTGAATTCAAATCCAGCCTCAGATGCTTAACACTTACTAGCCATGTGATTTTAGGCAAGGCACTTAACCCCAATTGCCCTGCCCTTCCCCTTCAAAAAAAAGAAATAATTAAAAAAAATTCTTTTAAATACTTCCATATAATTGGCTTCCTTTGTAATCCTTTGTTGTTTTTTCTTATGCCTTCAAAAATGTTATTCTGAGAAAGGGTTAATACACTTCATCAAACTGTCAAAATAGCCCATGATACAGAAAGAGGTAAGGACCCCTGTTATGCAGCCATGGAATATGTTTCTGGTGGCGTGTATTAGAAACACAATTCTTCCTAGGCACTTTTTTTTTTTTTTGCAGGGAGGGAGGGGGAGAGAAGGTATGTGGCATGCCCGCATCAGTATGTGTCAAATATCTGAGGCCAGATTTGAACTCAGGTTCTCCTGATTTCAGGGCCAGTGCTCTATTCACTGCCCCACCTAGTGGTCCCTTGGCACTTTCTAAATAAAAACCAAGGCTTGTGTCCCCCTCTCCCCTCCTGTGACAGGATCACCCAAAGTAGCCCATTGGTTAAGTAGATACATTTAACAGTGCTATCATCAGTGCATGATAGTTTCCCATTTTGTCTTAGCATGACATGCAGCCTATTCATGAAAGAAAAATGGTTTAAAAATATTTTTTGCTGCACATTTTCTGTAGTATGCTCAAATTATGATAGTACCAACACCAAAAAATGCCCATCTTGATGTATATATATATATATATGCATTACACAACACATGTGCAGACACACCTAAATACATATGTAAATATATAATGTATTTATACATATAAAACACACATCCATTTTTATATATGCACATGTATATATGTGTATATATCTATTTATCTCTATCTCTATATATCCATACATTTATTTTAATGTTTTGGTATATGGGGGTTTTCTTTAGTTGTTTGTTTGATGTGTGGACTGGATTCTCAAGACTAACTTTGTCCATTATTTTAATTTTGAACTAAATGTTACAGGGTTTTATAGGGAGAAAAAAAGAGCATTGAAGGAACTCCTATTCAGACTTACTTCCAAAGGCTAAATTTAAACCTGGACCTTCTGTACCTGCTCCAACAGGCAATGGCAAGAGAAACAAAACCAATGATTTCTGGAAGGCATTCACATCCTTTGTCAGCTTGGCAGCATTGTACCTTTCATCTGTTCCATTGTGACCAATTTTCTTTGTCTGTATTTCAGCAGACTCTGTTCTCTTCCAGGAGAACCCAACTGTGGAAGTATCTTTTCCTCCACTGTGTCGTTGTAACATTCAAAGGTACATTTGGTGGGTGCTCAGGCCAAATACCAAAGAATCTTATCTGTCTCTAGAGACTGAATAATTCTTTTTGTATCTTAAAATGTTTTCCTATGTTTGTCAGCTATGTGCCTTTGGAAAGGTGTTATTTTAGGCTGTGAAGAGAGCTCTATGAAGTTTTCTATAACAACTACCAGACATACATGATTTCTCCTTCCTCAAAATTCCCATAGAGTGGTGTTTGTATCTCTAGTGTGGCATTTACCCATTCATGCTATTCAAGCTTATGTTATTGATATCCACATCTTCTCTGATGGAGTGAAATCTCCATGAGAGTAGTGACAATGTCTCTAGCTTTTTACCTCCTTCCCCACATCCTTCAACCTGGCCCTGAATTCTAAGAAAATGCTTAAGATTTAGAGGACAAGGGGCAGCTAGGTGGTGCAGTGAATAGAGCACTGGCCCTGGAGTCAGATGGACCTGAGTTCAAAACCGATCTCAGATACTTAACAATTACTAGCTATGTGACCTTGGGTAAGTCACTTAACCCCAATTGCCTTGCCTTCCCCCTTCTAAAAAGCAAAACAAAAACAAAGAGTTAGAGGACATGAGGCTTAAGTCCTGATTTTGACACTTACTAGTCACTAGTCACATACTTATGTGATCCTAAACAAGCTGCTTAATGTCTCTTTATCTGTGGAATGTATTTAATCATAGGATTTAGAGCAATAGAAGGGGTGTAGAGAACATATAGTCTAGAATTGGGGGAGGAGGGGACCTAGGGCCTTGAAGCCACAGTCTTGTAAGCTAAAATACTTGATTCCTGAGGGTCAGTTTCTATGCAGATGTCTTTGAGACTGGGGCTTTGGCTTCCCAGCTTTGAGGCCTGCTCTCAGAGAGCATCTTTTGTTTTGTGATTGCATTTGAAAAAAGCTAACAGACTTTACCAAAACTTTTTGGTGCCTAGAATTACAAAGCCTGATCTTACCTGAGCTGCTTCCAGGATGTGACAGACTATTATAATGATAAGACTATGATAATGACAATAATATTTCAGGATGTGACAAACTAAGCTTATTGATGAGAGTACTTGAATCTTTGTCTGCTTGTTCTATAAAAACCTTTTTCAAAGAATCATTGAAGGGAGTTCATGGTTCTTCCTTGAACTACCCACATGATCTGGTCATTTTTTATTCACATCTCCAATCATGCTTAGTGCCGGACACTGAGCAACCCACAATACCACAGGTTCCCCGTTCCTCCCTCCCAGAGTCTCTTAGCCTTTTTTCTGTCAGTGATCCCTTTGGTAAGAATGTCTATTGCCTATTTCTCAGAATAATGGTTTTAAATACATAAGGTAAAATACATAAGATTTCAAAGGAAATCTATTATACTGAAATGTAGTTATAAGAATATTTTTTAAAAAATTCACAGAGCCCAAGATAAGAACCTCTGGCCTAGTCCAATTCCTTCATTTTATAGATGAGGAAATTGGGGCCTAAAGAGGAAGAATTATTTGCCAATTGTCACGTGGTATTAGAATCAGAGTTGGGACATGAACTCAGGTCTTCTAACTCCAAGACCAATGCTGGGTTATTATGATGAAAGCACATTGTAAACCTTAAAGAACTGTGGAAAAGTGAGCTATGAGGGCAGTCAGTGGGTGTTCACTAAATGTTTATTGAATGGACAAATTCTGTTTAATATACTGAATTTTGGAGCTCCTAGAGACCAGGGGAGCTTCTAAAGAGAATTTTAATGGATAGCTCAGTGTAGACCTCAGTAAAAGAATGTTGACTTTAGTGAAATAATTAGGAAGCATACCTATAGTGGCTAACTTTGGCTGTGGCAACTAATCCACCTTGAGGAAGGTGGCTTGGGTCTAGTGAGTTGTAGTTTCATCCAGCATGTTGGAAGAAGGGTATTGCTGGACATGAGGAATAAGTTAGGAATAATTTTGACTGTAATTATCACAGGATGAAAAATAATCAGAAATCTTGGAATGATAAAAAGATCAATATATTGGAAGTCAGGAGTCCAGGGTTCCAATCCTGTGGTTGGCACAAACCCTCCATATGACTATGCATCTTGGGACGAATAACCTTTCCTCCATCTGATGCAATTTTCTCATCCATAAAGATCAATTTGGCAGCAATTAAGTGCAATAACATTGATTGTCTGCTCTGAGCAGGCATTGTACTAGATGCTGGAGAAACAATTAAAAAAACTAACAGTCCTTTCCCTCAAGAAGCATACATTCTTTTTGGAGGTGGTAGAGGTAGCCTCTGCAATATAGACACAAGTACAATAACAATGGCTCATATTTATGCAATTCTTTAACACCTGCAAATTGCTTTACATGCATTATGCTATCTGAACCTTTTGTGTAGGTTAAGAGCTAGCTATGATAAGGTGTTATCATTATTCCCATTTTGCAGGTGAGGAAATAATCACAAGGAACTTAAGTCAATTGTCCAGCTACACATAATTAGTGAGTATCTGAGGTAGAATTAAAACTGAGATTTTCCTGACATGTAGTTAGGGGATACATTATGCTAGAATTGGACTCATGAAGACTTGAGTTCATTTGGTGTTCAAAGTCCTTTATAATCTCCTTCCTCTACCTTTACAGTATTCTTATATCTTACCCTTGGGCTATATGGAGTGTTCAGGGAAGACTAATACCTTTGTTTTTAGGACTCGTGAGCCCTTTTAAGGGCTGCTTACCTACCTTTGGTGTCCACCCTCACCCGACTCTCACCTGTGACTCCAAGAAGGTATAGCATGTGCAGTGGCCACAGCCTGGTAAAACTGCCTCATTAGATGGGCTAAACCAGGTTGAAGGTAACCAAGGGAGCTTAAACCCATTGGTAAGTAAGGGGGATGTCTACCTCTAGCATGTGAAGACTTCCCCAGGTGGAATGGGCAGATGAGAACAATTTGTTCCAATGGTCATGATGGCAGCTGAAGCAGGTGCTGCAGAGTGCTTAGAGCTTGTTCAGACATCAAAGATGCCAAGGTCATCCACTGCATCCTGGGTCATTGCCAGTCATCCTCACTTTTGTCTTGCCACTGAACTTTGATGATTCCAGAAGAGAGGGAGGCTGATGACTTTGTACAACTCTGTTTCCCCTAAATCCAATTTGTGCACAAGTCAAGACGTCATTCCAGGATGTCTTTGGTCCTCTTCTAAATAAAGGACAAAGAACAACATCTTACCCTCTCCTTCCCCCAACCCTTCACTCTTCAATGCAGTAACACTGGTCTCTTTGCTGTTTCATGAACAAGATACTCCATCTCTCAGCTCTGGAAATTTTCTCTGACTCTCTCTCCTCCCCTCCCCCATGCCTGGAATGCTCTCCCTCCTTATCTCCACCTCCTTGATCCTCTGCCTTCAAGTCACAGCTAAAATTCCATCTTCTGTAAGGAGTGTTCTCCCAAATCTCTTAATTCTAGGGTCTTCCTTCTGTTAATTATTTCCTATTTATTCAGTATATAGCTTGTTGAAATATTGTTGAAACATTGTACATATTTCTTCATTTGTTACATCCCCCATTAGATTGTGAGCTTCTTGAGGGCAGAGATTATCTTTTGCCCTACTCCGTACCCCAGTTCTTAGCACAGTTCTTGCCACATTGTAGGTGTTTAATAAATGTTCATCTACTAACAAATTCTACCTCAGACACTTGCTAAATGTGTGACCCTGAGCAAGCCACTTAATCTTTCCTTATGTGTAAAACAGAGTTACTAATAGCATCTACCCTTTAGGGTTTTGTGAGAATCAAATGAGATAACAAATAAAATGCTCTTTAAACCTTAAAGTGCTATGTAAATTCTATTTCTATTATTGTTATTTTTATATTATTCTTCCTGATTCCAAGTCTACCACTGTATCTTCTATGCCATCATGCTTTCCAGTAATGATGAGAGCAAAAGATAGAGCCAGACAGAAAGGAAATTAGATCCTAAACTTTCCCCCAAAGGAGGATAATTTTGAATGAGAGCAAGGAGGTTGATGGAATTGTCTGTATGTTGTGTATTGTGTATTGTCAGTGAGACTTAAGGGGTAGAAGGGCAGTGTAGTTTAATAGAAAACAATAAGAGTCTGGAAGTTCAAAGAAATCTCAGAGTAACAATGTCTCCATGGAGCAAAGTTATATCTGTAAAAGTGCTTAAAGGGGCCTTGATTAAGTTAGTGCTTTCATGGCTCCCAAGGGAAAATGGCATGGAGTTTCTTGATTCATGTTGACATGGGTTTTGCTATAAAACGTTCACCCACTTACATCTCAAAGATCTGATTCACACTAAGTATAACAGTGAATTTTACTGTATTCGAGGAAATTCCTTACTGAACCTGTAAGACGTGTATTTCAGTGAAGCTGGGTAGGAGGAGATCCGAAACAAGGTTTTATAAGAAGCAATGGAATAGTGGGATAGGAGTAAGGGGGCCTGGGTTCTAGTCCTGTCTCTACTACCAGATAATGTTTTGATTTTGGGTAATTCATTTAATTTCCCTAAACTTCAGTTTTTTCATCTAAAAAATGACAAGGTTGGCTTAGGTGATTTGGAAGATCGTTTCCAGGCATAAAGATAAGAAATTCAAATGCCTAAATAATTAAGGCACAGTGCTGGGCACATAGTAGGCACTTAATAAATGATTTTTGATTTGATGTGTTGATTGTAATGTTTCCCCAATCTAATTATTTTCTTCTTATTCTAGATGCACTGATTTTATTCATACAAAATGATCTAGTTGCACTGATTTTGTTTACATTATATAACCATTTGTTTATATTTATTTCGTTTATATTATAATAATAACCACAATTATAATTATAACAAATATGATCATGTTATTAATATTTATATATAATGATTAATTATTAAATCACATTTGTATAATTAATAATATATAATTATATATTATTTGCTATAATTATATAATAATTGATAGTATGATGTAATAATTAACAATATTATTGCATTATATATAATCATTAATTATCTGTTTTCTTTTATAAACTCCACATTTTGTCTGGTTATGATTTTTTCCCCTAACTGGAGTTGATTTTCCTCTATTTTTTAAAAGGTGACTTTTTATTTTTAGATTGCTTATTTATTTATTTAGAATTGATTGTGGGATATAGTGTAAGAGGTTGACATAAACCTGTTTTCCGCCAAACCTCTTTCCAGTTTCCCCACCTTCCACCTCTTCCCCATTAATTTGTGTTATTAGGTTTGCCAGACATTAGGCTACAGCTTGCTTCTAAGCCTTGCTTGTGGATAGAGTATTCTACTGATCTACTTTTCTATTTTTAATCAATATCAATTGCTTTCTGCTAAGGTGGCAATTAAGAGCTAGAGTTAGAGTCCAGTTACTAGACTGGAGGCAGGCATATGAATATCCGAAGTGAGAAATATATCACATAAAATAGAAATTAGGAGTGGAAGAAGTTGCTAAATGAAAGTCAGAAGAATGAGAGATCAGTCAGTCAAGATAGGAGAGGCACCACAATTCAAGCTCATGGGTAGAAGATGATTCCAAGTGGAGAGGACAATGGTTAGCTGCTTAAATATCTGCTTGTGCCTGGTGATGTTTCTTCTTCCATTTGAAATCTTGAGTCTGTTTACTTTGTTCCAGGGACTGGGCAACTAGTTTTTCAGAAGGAGCCATCAGTAGGACCAACTTTCATATGTGCTTTGTGAGTACCAGAAAAGCAAGAGAGCCCCAAACACTAAGAACTTGCCCTGAGAAAATGAAAGTTTAGTAGATCTCCAGGTCAGCCTCTTTCCTCTTCTTTCTATGTATCTGCTTTGGGCTCTCTTCCAGAGTGCCGTATTTCATCACAATCATTGCAGATTTTTTCCAATTTTTTGCAAAAAAGTGAGGTGTCACCATTATGTGAAGCTTTTTAAATGAAAAAAATTAGCCAAGTACTACTTAAAAATGCAAGTCGGCTTTTGGAAATAAACTGACAAAGCATGTGCCTGAGAATTCTAGGCTCACAATTAGCAAGCTGCAAGAGATTAATGCATATCCATATGCCACTGATGAATACATTACTGCTGTTTATCTTGTAAGTAATGTGACAAATAGAAGTGTACCATGTGATGACTACATGATGAAAAGTTATAAACCGGGGGGGGCGGAGCCAAGATGGCGGCGTAGCAGCAGCAACGTATCGCAGCTCTCACATAGCCACCCCAAAATAGGACTCTAAACCAATCCTAGAACCCCAAAATGCACACAAGGATACTTCCCACTAAAGTCAGCTCGGCTATGAGGAACCATATCAGCACTGCAAACTGAAACCAGCCTGGCCTGAAGCCGTGGCTGTGCCCCGGGGGCGGCTGGGCGGGAGAAGCTTCCAGGTGAGCGGAGATTAGCACCAGCTGCTAGCACCAGCTGCGAGTGGGGATTGTGAAAGGGGGAGATAAGCAGTCTGGCCAAAAGGTCTCCAGAGAGGAAAAGC
>CM053588.1:148398650-148429203 GCA_028646515.1 Pseudochirops corinnae | reverse complement strand
CCCCCTGAACTAGGTAAATGATATGTTTGATTAAAGTAAAATTGTTAACCCATTTTGAGTTGCTTTCCTTTAGAAAAGCAGATCTAAGAACCTGTGCTAGTAGCCGCCCTAGGTATGCTAGGGTGCTTGCTGTTACATATATTCAAGAGCGAAGACTGGAGTTCTGGCTGAAAATATCACACACAGCAAAGCTAAGCATAATCCTGAATGGAAAAAATGATATTTAATAAATTGTTAGACTTTCAGGATTTTGTTATAAAACAAACACCTGAACTTAATAAAAGATTTACCATACAAGATCCAAGAGAAAACTAACATACATACCAAAGACTAGTTACAAGGAACCCAGTAAGGACAGACTGTTTATCTTTTATATGAATTCTAGTAGTGTTATCACTGGGTTAGAGGCTATGATCACTTTCATAATTTTTTGAGCATAGTTCTAAAATGCTTTCCAGAATGACTAGACCAACTCACAATCCATTGATCTACTCATTTCCCCATAATTCCTCCAACATTTGTCATTTTCCTCTTTTGCCAATGTTACCAATCTGATTGGTTTGAGGTTGAGTTGCTTGAATTTGCATTCCTCTAATTATTAGTGATTTGGAACATTTTTATATGGTTATAAATATAGCTTGGATTTCTTTTGAAAATTGCTGGCTCATATACTTTGACCATTTGTCAATTGGAAAATGGTTTTTATTCTCAAAAATTTGAATCTGTTCCCTATATAACTTGGAAATGAGGTCTTTATCACAGAAACTTGCTTCAAACATTTCCACCAGTTATCTGCCTCCTTTCTAATTTCATTTATATTGATTTTGCTTTTGTCAAAACTTATGAATTTTATATAATCAAAATAGTATCATCTTCTCTGATTCTCTTTTCTTTGATTAAGGATTATTTCTGCATTCATAGACATTAAAGGTATTTTCTTCCCTATTCTAATTTTTTTTTATGACGTCTAAGTCATGTGCCAATTTGGAGCTTATTTTGGCATATAATGTGAGCTGTTGATCTATACCTAATTTTGGTCAGACCTCTTTCCAGTTTTCCCAGCAATTTTTGATGAAAGTGAGTTCTTATCCCAGTAGCTGGGGTCTTTACATTTATCAAATACTGGGTTACTGTGCTTGTTTGATTTTGTATATTGTGTACCTAATCTCTTCCACTGATCAACCTCTTTATTTCTTAACCAATACCAAATTCTTTTGATAATTACTACTTTCTTCTACAGTCTAACACACACACACACACACACATGTACACACACACACACACACACATATGCTCAGAGATCAATTGAAAAGAGGCCATGCGTATAATGGATACAATAATAGACCTGAGCACATAAAGACCTGGGTTAAAATCCTGTCATTAACACTAGCTATGTAGCTATGGACAAGGCATTTAGCTGAACCTCAGGTAAACTTCTGAGTGCATACATTAGAGATTACAAGTTGCACATTTGTGGGTGATTCCATACTTCCTTGAACATTTAGTAGTGATGCAAATCACTTAATCTCTCTGAGATTCAGTTTCCTCATTTGTAAAAAGAGGGTGATCATAGCAACATCACCAGGTTCTTCTGAGACTCAGATGAGATGCTGTATGTGATGTACTTGGCAAACTTTGAAGTGCTACAAAAGTATCAGTTATTGTTACAGATAATCTTTCCAATATGGTTGAGGTTGAGATCTTTCCAATATAGTGTGGGGATTCTAGGAAAAGCCTTTCTTATAGTGGAAAAAATAAAATCAAATATAGTCAGTCTCTGAGTGTAATTTTAGCTTTAGAGTACCAAATTCTCTCAACACAAATCAGCATCATTGCTAGGATAGCTGAGAGCTTAGGAAAAGCAGCCTTGACAAGGCACCATGTTTTGACTTCCCCTTCAGAATCATTGACTTCTCTTGAGCTTATGGCAAAGGCCACTTTCTTTCTCTGGATTTCTTCCAATTTCTAAATTCTGCTTCTATTATCTTCCAATTTCTATAATTTCTCCCCTATACTTTCCCCTAATTTCTGAGTTTTCCCATTATACTAGCCTCCTTCCTATTTAACAGGAACTCTCTTATGCTCTTTATCATGCTTCCATACTGTGGCTTCTGGATTTCTTCACATGAGAATAGATAAATAGAGGGGACATGGGGTAGTATGCTTGATATACAATACTACCCCATGTCCCCTTTATTTATCCTTTTTCTTTTGGATAAGAAATATCCATCCAGAGCTATATTCCAACCATAGGTCAGTCATACCTATGAGGTCAGATTTGCCTCCTTGCAGCAGTACAGAATTCCAGAGAATAGCAAGGGGAGATATGAAGGTTTTCTTTAATGAGCCATGCAAAGGAATAGAAAAAAATAGAATGGAAAAGAACAGATCTCTTAAGAAAATTATAGATATCAAGGGAATTTTACATGCAAAAATGGGCATAATGAAAGACAAAAATGGTAGAGACTTAATAGAAACAGATGAGAAGAGGTGGCAAGAATGCACAAAAGAACTATACAGGAAAGATCTTAAATTCACTGATAACCATTGTTATGTGGTTACTGATCTAGAGTCGGACATCCTGGAGAATGAAGTCTAGTGGACCTTAGGAAGCATTGATGACAATAAAGTTAGTGGAGGTGATATAATTCCAACTGAGCTATTTAAAACTCTAAAAGATGATGATGTTAAAGTAATGTATGGTTGTAAGAGTTGGACTATATTTTAAAAGCTGAGTGTCCCAGAATGGATGCTTTTGAATTGTGGTGCTGGAGAAGGCTTTTGAGAGTTCCTTGTATAGAAAGGAGATTAAATCAGTTAATACTTAAAGAAATCAATTCAGACTACTCATTGGAAGACCAAATACTGAAGGAGAACCTTTAAATGCTTTGACTACACAATGAAGAGACAGGACTCATTGGAAAAGGCACCGATATTGAGAAAGATAGAAGGCAAAAGGAGGAGATAGCACAGGATGAAATATGTAGACAGTGTCACGGAAGCAATGAATATGAGCTTGAACAGGCTTCAGGACATAATGGAGTTTAGAAGGGCCTGGTGTGCTATAGTCTGTGGAGTAATGAGAGATCAAACATGACTGAATAAATTAATAACAAGAGTGCTTTTCCTTCAACTTGTTTTTTTTACCTAAATTTGAGATTTGTGGATTGACATTTAAAGTCATTTTACTACTGGATCTTTTCTTGGATTTTGTCCCAAAGTTTATTCTGGGTGTCTTAATTGCTGTTCTTCCTGCATTACTGAAACTCTCTTGTTGGATACACATAAGCAGTTTTTACCTCCTTTTTATTTATTTTTAATTAAGCTTTTTATTTTAAAGTCCTTGGGAGCTGTGAGACTCTAGGCAAATATATTTGGACTAGTATTCATTAGGTATACTCTACACCTGGCCAGAAACTTTTAATTCCTATATTTTAAGCTGCTGTCCAACCAAATTCTATTTTAGATATCATCCTAGTCAGCTGTTCACTTACCAAATACAGCTTTCTCTCACATACCCCTTACCTTCAACGGGCAACAGGGAGGACAACATAAGCTTAACCACCCTGGCCTTCACTTTCTTGCCCAAGCAAAACTTCATTATCTTTGGAAATACTTTCTAGGAAATACTTTCTATTTTTTTCAGCATTAATTATACCCACATGTATCGCCAGAATATCTGTCATGTGTTATGACAAGATCTGGGAGCTTTTCTGTTATATCTTGGATATATTCACCCAGTAAGACAACAGACCTCCATATTGTTTTCAGGTTGATAAATATCTGCGTCAATATCCCTTAGTAGATGGCCAATGAATTATTTCCCATCTTCCTCATATATTTCCTGGATGTTCTCTTATCTGACGGTTTCTCTGGTTTTACTTTATTGTTCCTTGGGAGACATAAAAATACTTCCTCTTCAGTTTACCTAGCTACCTCTCCAGGAGGCATCTCATTTTTCTTTTCTAAGTTCCAAGTAGAAAGTTCTTTTTCTCTGTGTGCCATTCTTTCGCTCTTCAAAGTGCGTGTGTCTATTCTGCCACTTTAGATACCCTTTTCCCTTTGTAAATTCCACTACCTCCCCCTGCGAAGGAAGGCTTCATTATCTTAGAACCCTGGAGTGTGGAGAGCTTGTCTTTTTGTCCTTTCACCTTCTTTTCTAGATGGAGGCAAGTCAACACTTGGAAAGTAGATAGAATTCATTTGGTTCTGGCAGAAACACAAACATCATTATGCCTAAATCAAAGTTGTAGCAAAATTCTTTATGCTTTCCATACTGTTAGAGTGTCTCAGTTTTATTCTTTTAACTACACTTGGATGCTTACACCTCTCTTCCTAAATGCCTCTTCAAGACCTTTATAGACATTTCTTACTTTTTAACAGCTTGATGAGCATACCTGACTTTCTTTCCTTTTCACCACAACCTTGTGAGTTGGGTATCCCCATTTCATAGATAAGGAAAATGATTTTTCCATGGTCACACAGCTTGCGTCAGAATTAGGACTTCCATTTCCAAGTCCAGTGTTTTTTACCAGAGGTTTCAGACTTATGGTCCACTGGCCATAAGTGGCCACCAAAACTCCCAATTGTGGCCAGCAGCAAATTAAAACGTAATTAGGAAATGTTTAACAAAATAAATTTAATACAACCTAGATAATATTAATTTGTGGTTTTCTAAGTTAATATGTAGCCCAAAGGGATCCATTTCTATATGAGTTTAACAACACTGTTCTAAATCACAGAGATTGTTTTTTTAAGGGAAGAATGGTAGTAATTGGGTTTCTTTCTTTTTGGTGGAAGCCTCAGGCTTGTTGTCTTAAACTGATCATATATCTTGTCTATCTAAATTATTATACCTGATGCCCTGAGTCTTGAAAAACAATCGGTTACACATCGCCTAAGGGTTCGGTTTATGTAATGTTTGCAATCTTACTAATTTGTTACAACAAGGAATTTCACCACATTGTTGTTTACAAAGTATACAACGGCCCTCTGAAATGGAGGATGGGCACAAGTATTTACTAAGTGCTACTATGTACTAGGCACTGTGCTAGGAACTTTATGAATATTAGCTCACTTAATCATCACAATAACCCTGCAAGGTAGGTCCTATTATGATCCCCATTTTGTAGTTAATGAAACTGAAACAGACAAAAGTTAAGTGACTTGCTCAGGGTCACACAGGTAGTAAGTTTCTGAGACTGGATTTGAACTCAAGCCTTCCTGATTCCAGGTCCTGTGCTCTATTCACCACATCATCTAGCTGCCTTTACAAATATTTTTCTACTAGTTTCACAGGAGGGGACTGGAGGCTCAGAGAGATTAAACAACCTGTCTAGGGGGATATGGAAAGTAAGTGACTGGTATAGGTAAACCTTGTTTTACTGGACTTCATTTTATTGCACTTTGCAGATATTGTGGTTTTTACACATTGAAGGTTCTGTGGTGACCCTGAGCTGAGAAAGCTTATTGGCAACATTTTCAATAGCATGCGCTCACATTGGGTCTCTGTGTTACGGTTTGATAATTCTGGCATAATTCTTCATTATTATTATTATTATGTCTGTTACAGTGATTTGTGATCAGTGATCTTTGATGTTACTCTTGTAATTGTTTTGGGGTGCCACTAACCATGCTCATATCAAGGCAGCAAACTTAATAAATTGTGTACGACTCTCCTCCAACTGGCCATTCCCGTGTCTATCTCCCTCTCCTCAAGCCTCCCTGTTCCCTGAAATACAACAGTATTGAAGAATATTACATAAATTTAGTTGATGAAGCAGCAGCAATGTTTGAGAGCATTGATTCCAGTTTTCAAAGATCTACTCCAGGTAACATGCTATCCACCATTAACACATGTTACAGAGAAATCTTTTGTGAAGAGTTGATTCATGCAGTAAACTTCATTGTTGTCCTATTTTAAGAAATGACCACAGCCATTCCAGCCTTCAGCAACCACCACCCTGATCAGTCAGCAAGCAGTCCACATTGAGGTAAAACCCTCCGCATACTGAAAGATTATGATTTGTTGAAGGCTCTGATGTTGGTTAGCATATTCTGGCAATAAAATATTTTTAAATTAAGGTATATACGTTGTGTTTTTTAGACATAATACTAATGCACACTTAATAGACTACAGTATAGTGTAAACATGACTTTTATATGCACAGGGAAACCAAAAAATTTGTGTGACTTGCTTTATTGCAATATTTCGCTTTATTGCAGTGGTCTGGAACCAAACCCACAATATCTCTGAGGTATGCCTCTATTCAAAAAGAAGTCTCTCCTAACTCTAGGTCCCACACTTCTTTAAGTATTCAGCATTATATTTACATTATTAGAGCCAGGCTCCCAGAGGTTACAAAATAGTTAGAAATACCAACTGTAACTTGAGAATGGAAATACAATTTTCCCTCCTTGATTCATGAAGTGATATAAATGGGATGGGTTCAGATGGCATGTGCATTTCAGAGAGGAAAGCTGGGTGACTTATAGGGTAGGAAGTGGGATAATGGGAGACTTTACAACTGTGTTGTCAAAATCAAATAAAAAATGGGGCCACTAAACTGTACATAAGAATCCCTGCAGGCAGCATATAGACTTCGTGTTAAAATGTAATATTATCTATGTTTTATTGCATTTTTAAATTTTGTTAAATATTTCCCATTACATTTTAATCTGGTTCCAGTGGGGACTGCTGTGGGTAGCCCATGGACTGTGTGCTTGATACCTCTGCTTTGCAAGGTCGTGTTGGTCTGTCCAAAGAAAGGATGCTCAGTCCCTGGCTTGGGGATTGGGGTGCACTTCGGTGTTGGCATCAGAATAATGATGGCCTACTCTGGCAGCTCAGCCAACTAGCACAATGGAATGGAAATGGATTCCAAAAACATCCCTTCCACAAAGCCTGGCAAGGGCAAGTTATGTGAGTGGGAGTAAGCTCTTTTCTAGGACACTTGGATTAACACTGCCATTTCTTTGGAATGTAGACCTAGTCTAATGGAAAATGGTTATATTTGACCCCACCAATTTCCATGTGTATCTCTCTGGAATTCTCTTGAAAGAGAGCTTTAACAAGTCTGTTTTATTTTTGTAATAGTGGTGCTTAAATGTCTTTGCCAGTGATTGTAGAGTAATGGTATTTGTAAAATAAGTTAACTTTAGTGCATTCCTTTTTGGATAATAGTCTTGTCATATAGATTGAGTAGGATTTATTAAGGACTGAGTAATACAAATAATGAGATGAATAAAATAAGTAAGATTCATTTATAAAAAAGCAGTAATTTTGTCCATCAGCAACACTTAGCCCACAGAATATTAAATATAAAATAGTGACAGCAGGATAGTTCCTCACCCCAAGACTGTTTCAGTTGAACCCCAATCAGAAATATGAAACTCATAATAATAATATAAATGTATACAATACTTTAAGGCTGACAAAGTGTTTTCCTCACGACAAAGAGGGGCAAATAACATGCAAACATTATTACCATCTCTTACTTTTAAGGAAATTGAGATTTCTAAGAGGTCGATTTGCATATATGGTCATGGACCAGGTGAGGAAAACTGTCACCTTGGGCGTATGGACTATCCTTTGTCTTTCCTTGTTTAGTATACTGCCAGGCATAGAGAGGGTGCTTAATTAATGCTTGTGGACTATTAAATGGTTCTGAAGTGGTTTTAGTCATCTGTGTAGGCTCAGAGCATGCATGCATACTCATTGGATAAAAACAGAGTCCCTCTCTGATGAAGCCATGTGCCCATGGCATAACAACATTGTGACAAGGAGGCTTCTGGGAAGATGAAAGAATTCTCCTTTAGAGTCCATAACCACAGGGGTGAGGGCAGTTTGGGGGCAACGTTCCTTGGAATGACAGTTAGCGCCGAGGCATGTCAAACTGAGAACAATATGGCAATTTGGAGCAAAACAAATGGGCTGCCAATCCTGGTAACGGTAGGAGCAGTTTTCGATGAGAGATACCAAAACTGTTTTCATTGAAATCTCTAAACCACTAACCTTGGCTATAGAGAGAAGATGTATGCATGCCTTCCCTCTCAGAGTTGTAAGTCTTGGAGGAGCTCATTTACCATACTAACCTTGGCTGGGATGGGGGGTTGGCAGAGATGATCAGACTGCCCCTCTTCAGGAGTGAAGCTGCTTTTCCTCTCTCTTGTTTTACTCTTCATGTTGGCCTCAGTTCAACATTAGGCTGTTTCAATGCTAACTCTTGCCGGTGTCTTTTTGCATGGAGAAATACTGTGCACTAGACCCCAGCTAATTTCTAAAACTCCCACTTTCCTAACCGGGTGTGAATAAAGTAATCTGGATAGGTAAATTGCCATTAAAATCATCTTTATTTGAATCTGATTCCATAAGGGTGCAGAGCAAATGGGACCTCTCTGACTATACTAATACACAAAACTGATTTCATCATCTTTTACTTTAATATCTGTAAGTAATAAAATGCTAAATTTCTCATGCTCTCCTCCAATATTTCTCCTTTAATCCCACCACATAGTTGATTATAATACACAATTTAACAGAAAAACATATTAGTATTAACATAGCTAATGTCTAATGTGGAAATCACTCTATACCAGTTCTCTCTCTCTCTCTCTCTCTCTCTCTCTCTCTCTCTCTCTCTCTCTCTCTCTGTCTCTCCTCTACCAGGTTGCACTGTTTTTGAATTCTCCATCATGCCCCTGGAACTCTCACCTTGGAAGTACCCTCTGCCATTGGGGCTCCTCCCTCTGATTGGAAGGTAGAGGACTTCTCTAAGAATGTATATTTAAGGAGAGAGCCCAGATTAGCCATCTTTTCATTTCCCATCAGACTTCCCTCCTCTGGAATTCTCCTTCCTTTCAACCACTCCCAGGCAAATTCCTTCTTTCCTCCCTCCCCTTTTCAGCTTAATTTTTAAAATGCATTGTCTTCCTTCATTAGAATCTAAGTCCATTGAGAGCAAGGACAATCTTTTTACTTGTGCTTTTATTCCCAATGCTTGACACTGTGCCTGGCATAGAGTAAGTAATTAAATGCTTGTTGATTGACCTGTTACCAGAAGTTCTAAGTCCTTTTAAGTTCCTGTGCCAGCCCTGCTGCTATGTAGTTGTGTGACCTAGGGTGAGTATTTTAATTTCTTTGAGATTCCATTTCCTCCTCTTAAAGTCAGAATTTGACTAAATAATCTATAAAGTCTCTTGTAGCTCTGATATTTGTAAAATGCTCAGTACAGTGCTTGGTATAGAAATGCTTGTTTCATTCCATAATTAAAAAAGAAGTAGGTGCTTAATAAAAAATGTATTCCCTTCCTTTTTTCTTCCCTTATTGACCTGAAGATTCTAAGTCTAGGACTCCTTCTACAACATCAAGCTACCTGATTCTCAGAATTCTGAGTGTGGTGTCTAAAGAGGGGGTGCACCCTACTTTGGCTTTTCTGAGATGGCTAGTTTATCCATAATCCACACAGTGCAGTGAAAAGAAGAGAAGAATGTTACTGTTTAGCTCCCTAGCATTTACACGGGGCATAGAAGTGATCATGGTAAAGGGCACAGCCTCATTGGCCACCATGGCTCCCAATCATCACTAAAACCACAGCACACGGTGTTTTCTGTTAGGCACAAATTGACTGCTGTGTTAAGGCAGTGACTCATTGAGATCCAAGGAAGCCAAGGTGAACAGAAAAGGAGTCTGATGAAAGACATAGGGAAGGACATAATGTTTTTGAAACCATTAAGGGTCTAATTGCCTGCCTGGTTTTATTATCCTCTTTTTTCTCAATCTTGAATTACCAAGCTGTAGTAGTAGCCACAGCAGGGTGAAGGTTATACATAGTTCAGGCCTGGGAACTCGATCAATATACAGAAAAATAATGCCAGCATGAACCCAGTTTGTAAGTGGAAGTTAAACAACCTTCCTTCCTCTCCAAAAAGAGTCTGACTGTGGCGGTGGTGATGGTCAGATACTTCTTGCATCTTAGTGCAAAAGAGTCTTTTTAGCTGTTTAAACAGTAACACCAAAGCAAGACTTCCAGGGTCTCAGAAGTGAGTTGTTTTTCTAAAACCTCATTAATGATTTGGATTTAGATGTGGCATTTGGATTTAGATTTAGGACCAGAAAAACTCCTGAGTAAATTCTTAGGCAAATAAATTATACAATGAATTTTTTTTGGGGAGTGTAAACATTTGTGTACTTTATAATGGGCTTCTGGTGACTGTTTATAAGATGGACTGGATGGCAAAGAGACTGGAGGCTAGCTAGGTGACTTATAATAATGAAATAATTCATGTGTGCAGCCACAAGGGCCCAAACTGGGATGATGGTGGGAGGAATTGGATAGAAAATCAAAGAGAGATTTAAAAGCATATCCTGCCTGGTATTTATTTTCATCAACAATTCAGTAAAGACATAGAAATACTATACAATCATATGTCTGGATCTGGAAGGCAACTCAAAGCCTATGTAGCCCAACTCCCTCAGATTACAGTCAAGGAAATTGAGGTCCAGGGAAGTTAAATGTCTTGCCCAAGGTCACATAAGTAGTAAGTATCAGAGGTAGAATTTAAGTCCACGTTCATGTTCATGGTGCTATGCATTCTACCTAATGATTATCAAATCAGATAAGATAAATACAGAAGACAAAGTTAGTAATCAGAATCAAGATTCTTAAGGCAAAACCAATAAGATGAAATGAAATGTGGATAAATTGAAAATTCTACATTTAAATTTTTAAAAAGGGGAGCAGTTAGGTGGTGCAGTTAATACAGCACTGGCCCTGGAGTCAGGAGGACCTGAGTTCAAATTCGGCTTCAGACACTTAACACTTACTAGCCTTGTGACTTTGGGCAAGTCATTTAACCCCCAATTGCCCTGCCTTTCCCCCTCCAAAAAGACAAAAAACCCTCCCCAAATCCAAAAACCCAGTTACATAAGTACAGGATAAGGTAGACTTATGCTGACAATAGTTCACCCAAAAAAAGACTTAGGGAACTAAATGGATGAAGTGTGATACAGCTGCTAACAAAGCTAATGCATTCTTAGATTGCATCAAGAGGTGTAGCAGAAAGATTAAGGAATTAATGGTCCCACTGCACTCTGGGCTGATCAGCATTTAGAATAGGGTATTCTACTCTAGATGACATATTTTAAGAGTGACATTGGCAAGTAGAGTGAAACCAGAGGAAGATAATGAGGATGGTGAAGAGCCTGGAAGCTGAATTGTATGAGTATCTACTGACACTCATACTGGGGATATTTAGTCTGTAGGAAAATTACATTTGTTCATATTAACTTGTCTTCAAGTATTTGAAATTCAGATACATGGAAGATGGAGCAGTTTAATTCAATGCTTAAGATGAAATAACTAAGACCAACAGGTATTGGTTACAAGGAGTCAAGTCAGGTTGCATAGAGGATAGTATGTTGGATTTAGGATCAGGAACACCTGAGTTTGGGTCCTCTCTCTCAGACATTTACCAGCTTTGTGACCCTGGGCCAGTCACTTAACCTTTTGCAGACTCATTTTCCTTACCTATAAATTGAGGATAATATTAGCACCTTCCTCAGGGTTGTTGTCTCAGATCGTGCGTGTGTGTGTGTGTGTGTGTGTGTATAAAGACACAACACTATCGCTTTGCAAACCTTAAGCACTATTTAAATTGCATTAGCAATGATTAGTGTTAACTAATTGCAATGAGAGCTGTCCAAACAAAGAATTAGTTGTCTTACAAAAGTAACGTTCTCCACATCATTGGAAATATTTAAGCAGAGGCTATATAGTCATCTGTCAAGAATATCGTGGAATGCATGTAAGGTTGGTCTAGATGACCTTAAAGTCCTTTTGAATTTTAAGCTTACGTTTCTATTCTTTTCCATTTCATTCTATTTTGCAATCACTCACCAAGTGCCCACTCTGTGCATGGCTTCATGTTTGGCACGTGGAAATTGGGGGGGGGGGGAGTCTATACCAGTTTTTCATTGGCATGAGTAATTCCTGTGATAGAAACCCCCTCACGAAAGCAGATGAGCAATTTGTCTGTAGCAGTTAGGTCACTTGTCCATGTTCACACAGATGATATGGTATGTGTCAGGGAGATGATACTTATTCTCCCCACTGTAAGGTCTGCCATCTATCATCTACATCATGCTGCTTCTCAGGCATTAGGGATCCAAAGAAAAAATACCCTCAAGGATGTTATCATCTACAGGTGAAGGACTCTGGAGATAGAATATGTACACACATAAGTGAATACAAGGTAATTTGAGAAGGGAGAAAGCCCTAACCATTTGGAGGATTGGGAAAGGTTTCATGGAAGAGGTAAAACCTGAGCTGAGTCTTGAAAGAAGATAAGGATTCTGAAAGGAACAGATGAGGACAGAGTGGATTTCAGACATGACAGTGTCTTGTGTGAATGCACAGGGCGGGGTTTGGAGAATAGTCCTCGTTTGGTTTAACTACAACTTATGATATACAAAGGGAAGTAATAAAAAGAGAGGGGCCTGCAAAACTTGTTTACAATTAGATTGTAGAGAGACTTTAAAGCCAGACTGAGATATTTATATTTTGTTCCGGAGGCAGTGGGGAATTACTGAAGGTTATTCAAGAAAGGAGTGATATGGGCAGAATTTTACCTTAGAAAGATTGTTTTGGCAGCTGAATGGAGGACAACTTCTTGTCATAGGTTTGTAGGAAGTACTAGGAGTAGAGGCAAAAAGACTAATTAAGAAAGTACTAATCATAATAGTTCAAGTATGGAGTAATTGAGCTTATATTATAATGCTAGACAGTGAACACTGAGATACAGAAACAGATGTGAGGGTTTTTTTATTTAAAGAGGGTGGGGGAAATCAACAGGACTTGAATTCACAACTGTAACAAATTGTTTAACTCATTAAATGGGTGTGGAATGGCAAAAGGGAATAATTAAGGATAACTATGCAATTTTGAAGCTGAGTGACTGGAAGGATAGTGACACCATCAATGCAAATAGGAGAAAAGATGATGGATTTCATTTTGGAAATGTTGAGTTTGACAAACAAATGGACTATCTAGGGGGAGGAAGATATGTTCTCTAAATATACACACAAGGCAGCTACCTATTTATAACAGGTGTGAATACTACACCTCTCTGGGATTAAATTCTGATTTAAGATATTATTTTTGATTTACTAAATTAGAGTAACCTGAGTTATCAAGTTTCTTCCTTCAACACCCTTAAGTGCTCATGTAGGAGGGGGCTGCCACCAATAGGTAGGTTTCTGCCCCAGGATCTTCCACCCTTCACCCATTAACCTTTCACCTTCAAAGAATACACAAAAGGAGAAAGTTATAGCACCAAGGACCCGCTCTTTTTGTCATTATTAGACTGGAGAAATTGAGGCCCCAGTTGTGGAGACTGTTGACAATTGTTGAGCAAATATAAATTCTGCTGAGAGTAATTGGACTACTTGAGAAAAGAACATTTTAGCCCTCAATGATCACTGAAATTTCAGGTAATGCATTTGTCTCACCCTGTAGCTCACTGCCCCATGTGGAAATGTTATCCTATTTTGCTTCACCAAATCCCCTGAGATAAGCAACATTGCCTCACACCTCTCTAACCATCAAGTGCCCAGAAATCAGGTTTCTTTCCAACAGAACAGGTGTCTCAGACACAATCATAATCAGGAACCAAATGCATATTCTACATTCAGTACTTCCTTGGGCTTGCATCAACCATTGTCATCTTTCAGCGAGACAAAGGCCTCCAGTATCAGTTCAGTCAAATGCTTGTGGATACCAATTATAAGATATATACTGACCTAGATTCCTAACCTGATTTAATTGCTGGCTCAAACCCTTCTTACTTTGTATTTGAGTGATTCCAGTCTTCACAGGACCCTGGAGGGTAGGGACTTCAGTGAATTGACACTGTCCCCATCAGATGGTTAGTTAACTCAAGCCTCTTCTACTAATCTCTGTGATTCAGGATTGCCAGTTTCTGAGTTAAAACCCCATTTCCCCTATTCATCATCTTTTTTTCCTCATTCTCTTTTGCCTTATCTTTGCTTCTTCTCATTCTCTATCTTCCTTTAGATTCCATCATACACTTAGAATCCCTGTTCTATCATTAATAAACTCTTCATTTATGTCTCTCCCTCTCCACCCCCAACATTTGCATTTATAGAAGACTTCCTTTGGAAGTCTTCACCACTGGTCATTTTTTCCATTCTTTCATTCTTCTCAACACACTGGGGAAGAAAGAGAAATCAGCATACTCCTCAATTTTATTGCTTCTTCTTGACTATCCCTTTGCCTCTATGACTTAGCAATGGCTCCTCCTTTGAGGTTCACTTCATCTGGCCACATCATCTGGATAGATCTTTGCAGTCATCCACAGTCCTCAAGTTACTCTTGCTCTCTGTTCAAGGAATTCATTACCTAGCTCATAGGTGGGGAACCTACAGCCCTGAGGCCACGTGTGGTCTTCTATGTCCTTGGGTGTGTCCTTTTGATTGAGTCCAAGTTTTATAGAACAAATCTTTTTATTAAGGGGATTTGTTTTATGAAGTTTGGATTCAGTCAAAGGGCCACACTTGAGGACCTAGAGGGCCACATGTGGCCTTGAGGCTGCAAGTTCCTAACCCTTGACCTAGCTTGTTGTATTCTCTACCTCAATGCTTGTCTTCATATTCAGGGAGGGACTTCAACTGATATTTGCTTAGACACCTTGGCTGCTCAGGTATTCAACCTTATGAGCCCTCTATGATCTGAATCTTTCTTCTTCCAAACTACTCACAACCCAAAATGATACCAGCCCTATCCTACATTACTGTTTTACCTCCATTATCTCAAAGTTTGAAATTCCTTTATCTGACTGTAATCTCTTATCTTTTCATATGTCTCTCTTCCTCACTCCTCATGTTGTTTGTCCTTTAAAGAGGACCTATGGCATCATAGGGTGATGTTTTAACTCATTTGTGAATTGGATTTAAGGGAGAAGGATTGTTCAAAGCCATTAGCCTCACTCTTTCTTCCAGAGTGATTGAAGAACAGTGGCAAGACATGTTGGGATGACTGGAGAGAGCTGGGACTGCAGTGCATGACCTTGGCATCTTTGATGGCTGACCAAGCTCTAAGCATTTCATGGTGCCTGCTTCAGTCACTTTAATGGACATTAGAATAAATTGTTCTCACTTGCCCATTCCACTTGCCTGTTCTATCTCTTCACATGCTAAGAGTAGACATCTGCCTTACTCACTGATAGGTTTGAAACCTGTTGATTACTCTCAGCCTGGTTTAGTCCATCTGCTGAGATGGTTTACTTGGGTTTGGCTGCTATGCATACTACAGTTCTTGGAGCCACAAGTGAGAGTTGGGTGACTGGTTGGACATCAAAAGTGGATGAGCAGCACTGAAAAGGGCTAAGTAAGCCCTTACAACAGAGGTGCTAGTCTTCCCTTTATATGCCATATAACCTCCTCCCTCCCTGCCCCACCCATACACATCTCATAAACTCATAAATTAATCATTTTTTCACCTCCAATCTCCTTGTCCTATTTTATGACTACTTTCTTCCTTCATATTATTTCCCCTTTAGTTGACCAATTCACTTATATGATATCCTTTGTTTTATCACATTTGTTTTATCATTGCTCATACCTTGTTAAGCCCAACCTGAGCTATCCCCACTATCTTCCTTCTTTTATTGTTACTATTGCTAAATGCTTCCAAAGAAAGTCCTATAAAGGTGCTATAGTGAGTCTGCTACAAATATATGTAATCTAATCTCAACTTGGATTTCACTGATGCGTTGCGCTCTTTTTGTTCTTCCTTGATTGACTCTGCTCATTCCACTTAGAGGCTATTCCAGTCCTTCTCTTCTCTCTTCAAGTTCCTTGCACCACCTCTTTAACACTTCTCTCCACCTACTATGCTGAGAAAATAGAGGCCATCTTCCATGAGTTCCGTTTCCTTTCCTACTCAACACCTCACAACTCTACATTGTTTTCATTCTGTCTTTATAGTCAGTAAATCAATAAGCACTTAATATCATGTACCTACTATATACTCAGCACTGTGCTAAAAGAAAGGCAAAAGACAGACCCAACACTCAAGGAGCTCACAATCTAGTGAGGGGGACAACAAGTAGACAGATACGAATAAACAAGCTATATACAAGATAAATAGGAAATAATGAACAGAGGGAAGGTGCTAGAATTTAGAGTGATTGGGAAAGGTTTCCTGTCAAAGGTAGGATTTTAGTTGGAAATTGAAGGAAGCTGGGAGATCCAGGAGGCAGAAATAAGTAGAGATAGCACTCTGGAAGACAGCCAGAGAAAATATCCAGAGGCCAGAGACAGAGTGTCTTTTTTGTAGAAGAGTATTTTGGGGTGGGGATGCAAGAAGACTGAAAAGATGAAAGGGAATCTGGTTATGGACTTTGAATTCTAAGAACAGGATTTTATATTTGATACTGGAGGTGATAGGGAGCCACTAGAGTTTATTGAGTACAAGGGTGACATGGTGGGACCTGTACTTTAGGAAAATCACTTTGATAGCTGAATGGATGATAAAGGAGAGAGACTTGTGGCAGACAGACCACTTTGCAAGCTATTGCCAAATGTGAGGTGCTGAAGGCCTGTACTAGGGTGGTGGTGGCATCAGAAGAGAGAAGATAGAGTATCATAGAGATGTTTCAAAGGTGATATCCATAAGTCTTGCCTACTGTTTGGATATGAAGGGTGAGAGAGATTGAATAGTCAAGGATGACACCTAGATTATGGTCCTGGGGGTCTGGGTAGGTGATGATGCCTCCTTTGCTACAGTCTTTGAAGAAGAAATGGCCTTCCTTCTTCTCAAGGCTAATTCCTCTCCTTGTGTTTTGATCTTATATTCTTCCATAACAGGAATTTGCCTTTTCTAATATTCCCTCTTTCTCTTTCAACTTATCTTTTTAAAAATTTTCTGACACCCTCCTTTATGTCTATAAAATTACAAGTGTCTCCAATTCTTAAAACAAATTCAAACAGATCTGTAAAACATCACTTGACCAACCATGCCCTCAAACTATCATTCTATATCTTTTTACCTGCTCACAGATAAACTCCTAGAAAGTCAGCTTATGTACATTACCTCATTTTTCTTCCTTTCAACTCACCTCCAAACCATTTGCAGTCTAGATTTTTTCTTCCTTCCCCCAAATTAAATGATATTGTTTTCTCCAAAATTAGCAGTGATCTCTTAACTGCTAAATCTACTAGCTTTTTCTCAGTTCCTCTTTTACTTGACATCTCTGAAGCTTTTTTTTTTTTTAACATTGTTGATCATTCTCTCCTGTATTCTCCTTCCCTTCTTGTATTCTCTGTGACATTGCTGGTTCTCCCCCACTTGTCTGACTATTTTCAAATCTCTTTTGATATGTCTTCATTTACCTTTCATCCATGACATGTGGCTATCACTCAAGGTTCTGTCCTAGGTTTTTTACTCTTTCCTGTGCATATGGTTCCCAAATGTATATTCTAATCCCTGTCTTGAATTCTAGTCTCACATCACCACCTGTTGACTGAATATTTCTGACCAGATGTTCCACTGGCATCTTAAATTCACACATCCAAAATTCATTTTTCTTTTAACTTTCCATTCTATGCCTTTTCCAAACTTCCTTATTCCTAGTGAGGGCAACACTTCACTTATTGTCCCTGGATTTACAACACCATCAGCCTCGTGTTTTACTGTTGTTTCTGTTTGGTTGTTTCAGTCACGTCCAACTCTTTGTGACCCCATTTGGGGTTTTCTTGGCGAAGATACTGGAGTGGTTTGCCATTTACTTCTCTAGCTCATTTTACAGATGAAGAAACTGAGGCAAATGGTGACTTTCCTGTGTTCTCACAGCTAGTAAGTGTCTGAGGCTGGATTTGAACTCAGGCCTTCCTGATTTTTGTCTTATACCTCATCATCAATCATCAAGACTTTTCAATTCTATTTGCATACAACATCATTTTTTTTTTTTTTGCTATTTGGAGGGCAGTTGGGGTTAAGTGACTTGCCCAAGGTCACACAGTTAGTACATGTTAAGTGTCTGAGGTAAATTTGAACTCAGGTCCTCCTGACTCCAGGGCTGGTGCTCTATTCACTGCACCACCTAGCTGCGCCAACACAACATTTTTATTTGTCCCCTTTCTCCTTACATACAAACAGGATGTTAAAACTGATTCTTAAACTTTCATTTTGAGACATTAAACCTTACGAATAGAAGATCCCTACAAAACAGGGTTTGATTTATTGTTTTGTTGACTGTCTAGGCCTAAGAAAGTGTTAATGCACATTAAATTTCAAAGTATGCATGCATCCACTTTCCTCCAGAAAACTTCCCTGATCATTAAACATTTACTAGCACCCCCTTGTATATATCCACTACCCTAGTTAGGCCCTTAGCACTTCTCATCTGAACCATTGCTGTAACATCCTAATTTTTTCTTTCTGCTTTCAATTTCTTTCCTCACAAACCTATACTTTACGCAACTGTCAAATGAATGTTTCTATGACACTGGTCTGACCATGTCACTTTCCTGACCAAGAATCTTCAGTAGCTCACTATTGCCATGAACATAGCCTGACTTTTGAGACCCTCTATGATATGGCTCCAACATACTCTTCTTGATTTGTTTTGTGTTAGGCTCCTTTACATATTCTACACCCCAACCAAAGTGGCCTAAAAGTTCTTTCTTTGAATTTAACATTCCATCTGCTTTCTTTGTGCTTCCAGGTAGGTCAGTGGTTCTCAACTTGTGGGTCGTAACCCCTTTGGGGGTTGAACAACCCTTTCACAGGGGTAACAGGGGTCACCTAAGACCATCGGAAAACACATATTTCCCATGGTCTTAGGAACTGAGACACTGCTCCTCTATCTGTCTCCAGGCAGGTCCGCCCACATGCTGATGCGCTCACATCCAAGTATTAAAGGGTTGGGGCATTAGGAAGGTTGAGAACCACTGGGGTAGGTTATCTATCCCCTACACCTGAAATACATGCCCTCTTCACTCTAGCCTCTTAATTTCTTTCAAGACTCAGCTGATTAAAACTCCCTTTACTCCTATTTAGGATTCTCACTTTTCTCAAAGGCCTGTCTATTTATTCATCTACGCATATGTTATATTCTCTCCAGTAGAATATGAGCTCTTTGAGGGTAGGAACTGTTTTATATTTGTTGTTGCATCCCTAATACCTAGCACCATGTTTTAAATATAGCAAGTGTTTCATAAATGCATGTTGTACTGACTTGAATGGAATGGACTTCCTGTGTATTACAAAGGCAGCTGAAATCAGTCAGATTCTCTGGCTAATGGTCCCATGGTTTGAGTTTCAATGGGTGGAGAGACTTCAGGCTGGGTGTCTTTGGCAGAGAGCCCAGAATTCTGGAATGTATGTGCTTTGCTGAGTGGGCTCACAGTTGCATCATGTTCTTGCTCCTGAATGTGAACAATAGACATGTGGCTCAGTGGGCTAATTAACCTTCCAGGGACCTCCGGGGCTGCACATTATGCTCCCTGCTATGTCCTTGGCCAGTTCCCTCCATCTGACTTTGACTGCCTCAGGGAGGCTTGCTTGAACACTTAGTGACTATTGGGCCTCAAAGATGGAATGATGGATTTGGCTCCGTCTTTGCTCTGGAGTTTAGGAGCAGGAATCTGACATGTGACTTTTCTGTTTGCATAGCCCAGAGGGCATCCCACAACTGCAGAGGTGACTTTGGCTCAGGAAATACCACATGCAAATCCATCGTGCTCGCATTTGCAAAGTTGTACATTTATGTGTAGGTAGATGTAGATCATAGAGAAATCTCCAGTTTCTAAAGAGACTATTTTTGGTGGTAAGCCTCCTCTTAATGGTATTCTTTGGACACCAATATTCAAGCTAGAAATAAAGAGGAAATGACGAAGGAATGAGCTGTACCATTTGGATCAAATGGTTCTAAGTGGGAGAATAAGAACTGTCCTGGAATAAGAAGGTTTTTCAGAGTCCTTGTGATACCTACTCTGCACTTCTCTAGAGTCTTAGGATTTGGACCTTGGACCCTTTCATAGAGGTCTATTTTACTTTAAACAAATCCATTACATGCATCATCCCTATAGTAGTTTCCCTAGTTATATTTCTTACTTGATAACTACAAAACCAAAAAAGCTATTTATTTTGTAAAATTAGGTAAAATCCTGAAACTCTTAAAAATTTCTGTTTCAAAACAGGAAACTAGTAGATGCTTTGGAACATGTAAATGTAAGGAAGAACATTTATTAATTCTATTTCAATACAAAACTCTCCCATTTCTATCAATCAAAACACTTAACAGTTGCACCTCTCCCATTTCTATCAATCAAAACACTTAACAGTTGCACCAAAGTCTTATTCTTTTAATATACTCAAGCTTGCATTCAAAGTTGATCCCACAGGGTCTGAGACCTGAACACTTTCTTTAGGCAATCTCACTGGGCAGGGAATGAAGCAATGGCTAGAGTCAGACCTATAGGCTCTTAAATATTTTCAGTGCTAAGTCCTTGATTTGTTGAATGAATTTAGAAAGAGAAGATTGAACTTGGCTAGGTTTTACACATCCATAATGTCTAGGTTTCCAGGAAATTTTAAGCACCGAAAGAAGGATATCTAGTTCTTAACTTAATTTTTTGCATCTCATCCAGCAGCTTGAACCAGAGCTCTAATTTAAGTGGGCAACCAGGGCTAAATTTGGAGGGTGCTGACAGCTCTTCTAGTCTATCAGGAGAGTAGAAAGAGGAGTGAATAGCCCCAAAACAGTAAGAACAATTTGTTAAAATGTAGAGCTACCAGCTGGTGGTTTAGGATTAACTTCCCTGCCCCACCCCATCCACCTCCCCTGTGCCTTTTTTCTCCCTTTCTTTCCCTCTCCTATTCTTGACTCCTGTGGTGGAATCAAGACTCCACTCAACGGGGAGCCTGATCCTTGCTACTTCATTCAATAGGTGGAAATGTACTTCTCCACTCCACTCAACTGAGGCTATACTCCCTGCCACTTGAACAGGGTGTGGTTTGTGGTCTTTGCCTCAGGCACAAAAATTCCTAGGTTTAACACTGCCTAGCACAGTGCTTTACACTTTGTAGGCACTTAATGATTATTTATTGAAGTTGAAAATGAACACAGAGGATGGAGGAAAGTTATAAAAGAGACATTGCAATTTTTCTGTGAAACTGGGTGTGACATCTATGCCACTTCAGACAAGGGCTCACTCTTGTGCTTTGGTCTCTCTCTTCGTCTGAATATTACCCATGCTTCCTGGTTCAAATTATTAATCTGTGGCATTATACTGGACCACCCATAGGAGACCTGAATGTCTCCAAACATGCAGAGAAGGAGGTAATTTGACAGTTTGAGACCTTCCTGTTCATGTTCATAATAACAAAAATCCCCCAAAACAATTGTTTAAAAAAAAGACTTGGAACATGTTTAAACAGAAAACCATGTTTACTATGGTATTCTTCCTCAGGCTTAACATGTCCTAAGAAGAGGGTGTGTTCGGGGGGAATGAATAGAAACCTTATCTTTTACTTGTGGTTCAAGGCAATGTCATAACTAGAGCCTTCAAGTAGGAAACAACTTTTTCTTAAAAATTGAAAGCAAGAATCCTTTTTCACTTATAATAGGCCAATCACAAGCCTGAATATTGAACTCCAGTAATTAGAGGATGGGCATAGGAGATGATGGACTGAAGTCACTTGCAGCCTTGTAGTTCTGTAAGTAGCAAAACATCATGGTCTTTGCGCGCCAAATGCCATTTATTCAAAGATTAAAAAAACCCAACGCCTCAATGAACAGCTAAAGTTAATGACATACTTTCCCAGTGATGCTTTGATTCAAGTCTGTTTGAATAGGAGACCTGCATTACTGTAGCATTTTTATACTCTCAAATTAATTTATATCTGCAGTTTTAAAATATATAAATCTTTTTGAATGGTGAATTCTTTGTTTATATCGTATCGGCCAGCTAGCATCATGCTGCCAAAATAGCGCGGGGTGTATGTACACATCCCCATTAAATAAGTCATGTGGCTCTTCCTCTGTCAATAAAACCTATGTGAGGACCTAGACATTATCCTGAATATAACCAAATCATAGAATCACAGGTACTTAAATTGAAAGGAACCTTATGGATCATCTGGTTGGTACGAAGGAACTGTCCTTCTGATACTTATAACTCATGATTACCCAGATTGTGCTCGAAAGCAGTGGTGGGGAACTCATTACCATGCAGGAAGAGCTTGGATCAGCATTAGGCACTTTAATATATTGCAATAAAATACATTCATATATTTGAATATCATAAATTTCTTTTCTTCGTGGTACATAGATATTTATGTGAGAAAAATTACAAAGTCACCTCCCTCTTTCTTATATGTATTGTTTACCCCTATTAGAATATAAGTTCCTCGAAGGCAAGAACTGTCTTTCTTTTTGCTTTTATCTGTATCTAGCATTTAGCACAGTTCCTAGTACTTAAAAGGCACTTAATAAATATGTGTTGACTTGAAATGTGTTACATCAAAGTCTCAAATTCTCTGGGATTACAATGGCAGAATATTTTCAAGCTTGATATGAGGCATTCCTGGCCCTGCTCAAAAAGTCCACTCATTTCTTTTCAGATTTAATTTTTAGAAAATTCTTGCTTAAATGATGTGGAATCTTGTCCCTACAACTTCTAGCAGTTGGTCATACTCCTAGCCTTTGGAGCTATGGAGAAAAATCTAGTCTATCTTCCAGGTCATAGTATTTCAGATATTTGAAAATGTCTATACATGTTCCTACTAAGCCTTATCTAAATATCCCCAGTTCCTTCTACTATTTATAATGTCATGTGGTTTAGGGACTCTTCACTGTACTTCTTGGTCCCAATGTATATAGAATCTAGCTTGTCAATGTTCCTCTTAAGACATGATACAAAGAATGGAATTACCACATATTCAGATGCATTCTGACAAATGTGGATTACAGTGCTACTCTTTTTGCCTTTATTCTAGCTACTCTATTTTGATGCACACAAATGACAGAATGGCCTAATGGATAGGGCATTGAAGGGGGAATCAAGAAGATTGGAGTTCAAATCCCATCTTAGAGACTAACAAAGTGTGTGAGCCTGGCAAGTCACTTAACCCTATGTGTCTCAATTTCCTAATCTGTAAAATGAAGCAATTGAATTTGATGGCCTTTAAGGTCCCTTCCTGCTATAATCCTATAGTCTGACTGATTGTAGAAAAATTTCTATTTGGGAAGCTGTAGTTTGCCTCCAAAAGCCTGCCACCACCTGTCTCCATATAGTTTGAGCAAACTTGAGACTGTTTCTTCACTATTTTTGTACTACAGATCTACTTGTAGCTGTCCTGATTACTTATTCGTGTCCATATTAAACATCTGGGAATATAATTGACACAGAACATTCTTAACAATGATTTTTTTTCTTTCTAGCTAGAAATATCTTAATGCAAGTTTACTTCCATATTTCAAATGCAAGAAGTCTCAAAGTAGATTGATTTTAAAATGCCGATCTAAAGCTCAAAAATTTTTCATTATGATGCAGAATCTTAGCAGAATCTAAAGGGTTGCCGAATTGCCTTTTGATCTTTGTACCTTTTCCTCTTTTCTGTGAGGATGCAAAGTGGATTTAATTCTTCCTCAGCAGTACAGAAGATCATTATTTATGACCTAGTAAAGGGACAAAGAATGTAAACTCCTTGAGGGCAGGATCCATCTCATTTCTCCATTTGTGCTTAATAAGGATTTATTGATCCGTTGATGGGCTAACTCATTCAGGGGATTAAGGTACCAGTAAGCACATCATAGTCACAATACACTATTACTCTCTCTTGTGGTCTAAAAGGGTTAGAACACCTCTTAAAATACTTAACTTCATATTGCTGAAAACAGAAACATCTGGACCATCTGACTCATGACTTGTCCTATATACTTTGTATACAGCTGACTCACATAGAGCCCATATGCTGCATGGGCCATGTTTTCACAGGGTTTAGAACTTGCAAACTACTCTAGAAGTCATCTTCCCCCTCCTCCTTCCCTTATTTTATAGATGAAGAAACAAAGGACCACAAAAGTTAAATAATTTGCCCAAGTAGGAGGAAGTGATTTTTGAAACCAGGTCCCTAGATTTGGCTCTTTCTGCTGCATTAATCAATCAATTTACCAACACATACTATGTTCTAGACACTATTAGTCATAGGTATGAAAAGAAAGGCAAAAAGCATAGTCCTTGTTCTCAAGGAGCTTACACTCTAAATTCACCATGAAAGCAGTGTCATAAGAAACTACTATATGGGGGGCAGTGTTGGAGAACACTAGGGACTAAAGAAATAGGATTTGTACCAAGGAGAGAAAGCAAGGCAGTTGGGGTTAAGTGACTTGCCCAAGGTCACACAGCTAGTAAGTGTTAAGTGTTTGTGGCTGGATTTGAATTCAGGTCCTCCTCACTCCAGGGCCACTGCTCTATTCATTGCGCCACCTAGCTGCCCCCCAGTTTGTACCTTTTGGAAACACTTGTTCGGAGCAAAGGTACTAGAATTTTTTCTTCTCATCTTTTACTGTCTACTGATTGAGAAGGAAACCATCCATCATTTTTACCTCTTGCTCTCACAGCTCACATAAAGGAATCAATAAAACATTCTAGGTTGAATGCATATGCGTTCTATTTAACATAGCCACCCACTATGTACCATATGCTGCTATCATATTCTTTCACCAGGATGAAAACAGGAAGATGATTTCTTTACTTTTAAAGTATGTCTTTCTCTTTAATTCAGGCTGAGCTTCACATACGCTTTGATTCCAATGAGATTGTATTTACCAGACAACTTTCATCTTTACATGGACATGTCTACTTTAATTCTGAAATGCTATAAGGTAACAACACAGCAAAAGCACCATGATGACTTCCCAGTTGGCAGGGCTATTTGAAGTAAGTGAAATGAAACCACTTCCAAATGTAGTGGGAGCTTTTTACATTTTTTTGACCCTTAAAATAAATATTTGTAAAAGTTGTCATTGCAGAATACTGAGCCTTGGTGGCATGTAAGCTCAACAAGTGATATTTGATTAATATATAAGAACATGTTTCTCAAAGATGGATAATCAAGAGTTGTAGTATTGGCCTGGAATAGAGTCAGTGAAGAAAATACTGAAGGAAATTCATTCTTTCAGGGCATTATCCATGCTTTAAGGTGTGGCTTCACTTCTTGCCCTCTGGGGAAAAATATGTTACATGTTATGAATAAGATTTGGACTTTTTGGTGCCTGCGTAAGCTAAGCAAGTATTGCTCTTAATTATTTTTTAACCTCATAGAGCAGTGGTTCTCAATCTTCCTAATGCGGTGACCCTTTAATACTCGCATGTGGGTTGACCCTTTAATACTCGCATGTGGGTGTATCTGCATGAAGGCAGACCCGCCTGGAGACGGATAGAGGAGCGGTGTCTCAGTTCCTAAGACCATCAAAAATATGTGTTTTCCAAAGTTCTTAGGCAACCCCTGTGACCCCTGTGAAAGGGGCATTCAACTCCCAAAGGGGTCGTGACCCACAGGTTGAGAACCACTGTCATAGACTCCAAGCACCTAGAAAAGAGGAACTATTTTTGTCTTTATTTGCACACATTGGAGGCAGTATTGGACTTGGAGTTAGGAAGACTTGAATTCAAATCCTACTTCAGACACTCACTAGCTATGTGATCCTGGGCAAATCATTTAACCTCTCTGTGCCTCAGTTTCCTCGCCTGTAAAATGGAGATAGGGCAGGTAGGGAGGGAGGGTAGCAAGGTGTTGCAGTAGATAGAGCTCCAGGCCTTGTGTCAGGAGGAACTGAGTTCAAATTCAGCTTCAGATACTTATTAACTGTGTGACCCTGGGCAAATCACTTCACCCTGTTTGCTTCAGTTTCCTCCTGTCTAAAACGAATTGGAGAAGGAAATGGCAAGACCCTCCTGTGTCTTTGCCAAGAAAACCCCAAATGGGATCATGAAGAATCAGACACAATTGAAATAACTGAATATCAATAAGACAGTCAAGAATTTTCACTCTTTTAGTGAAACTACAAGAAAGCAGAAGGTAAATTTTTTGATTTTTTAATGTATACAGTACAGCTCTCCTCTAGACCTGCCTTTGGTTGGTAAGTAGATGGTGTGGGGGGTGGGGAAGGGCAGAGTCTTCCTCATTGTGTAGCTGTGATTCAGAAACTGCATTCCAAGTTAATGAACCTTGTCCTGTAATTCTCAGGCTTGGAATGTGTGAATGGTATAAATCAGTAAATACATAAAATACATTTCTAGAAGCATGCAGATATGGTCTGTGTGTAGAATCCAGAGCAAAATTTATAGCACTTACAAAAAAGGTGAGAGGGAAAGATCCATATTATTAAGCTAATAACAAGGAGTTATCTGACTAGTTCAGCCTTGCCATGTTTTCAAAAACCAAATTAGGCCCAGGAAAATTCCACATGGTTTGCAAAATGGGCATTGACCCAACTCAAATCTGCCAGCATCTCCTTGGTATCCTCACCTCCTTTCAGTGTTTCCCATACTACTAGGCTAAGAAGATATAATTGTTTGCTTATAAAAACATTCTGAGTTCCTTAACATACCACAGTATCTCATTAGGACCAGCCACAAGGGTAGGACATTCCACATCCTTTAAGTTCATCACTTGATTCTCATTAGGGTCAGCCCTGATTTCTCTTCACCCTTTGCCATGTGGGTCAGAATTTACTTTCCTGGTTGAAGGAGGTCATACTTCTGTTGTAATTCTTTTCCATCTTGTCTTTGGGGGGAACTAAATGTTTGATGCCTATTGAATATTTGCTGTTCCAAGCAGAAAAATATTTATAAAAGCTTCTCCAAACCATTTGTGTAAATATGTCCTACCTCATGTAAAAAAAAAAAATGATGAAGGGATACAATAACCAGGAATGATAAAAAAGGGTGAAAAATTGTCGTATCCAGTTTACCTCAGAACATCTTTTCAGGTGCCTGGATTTAAGTGGCAATTGGATCTGAAAAGGCTTGGAAGCATTGATTGATAAATACCATTGAGTGAAGTTTTTGCTTTGAGGAACAATAATAGGAATGAGAAGCTTTTCTGCTGCCATAATTTGATAGTACTTAGTTATGGCACAATAAGACCAACTCTTATTATGCCAGGCTGCTCAGGTGCAAGATAAATAAATCTGCTTATGAAATTTATCACAGTTCTGATATCTCTGTTTTGTCATCATTCTCAAACCCAGGGACAGTGATTAGGTAATTTGGGTTGTCCAGTTAGCCCAAAACATGTTTATTGAGTATCTACAAAGTGTTAGTCAATCAATATACATTTATTAAGTACTTACTATGTGCCAGGTCCAGTACTAAGTGCTGGGAATATAATGAAAGGCAAAAGATGGTTCATGCCCTCAGAGACAACATACAAACAACTATGTACAAATGAGATATATGGGGCAGCTGGGTGGCACAGTGACTGGCCCTGGAGTCAGGGGAAACTGAGTTCAAATTCAGCCTCAGACACTTGAAATTCACTGTGACCTTGGGCAAGTCACTTAACCCCAATTACTCTAACTTCCTCCCTCCAAAAACAACAAGAACAAAAAAGCAAGATGTGTACAGGATTAATTGGAGATTAACAATAGAAGGAAGGCACTATCATCAAGAGGAGTCAGGAAAGTCTTCCTATAAAAGGTGAAATTTTAGTGGAAACATGAGGTCAGAGAGGTCCAGTTGAGGATGGAGAACATTTCAGACGTGTAGACAACCAGAAAAAGCACCTAGAGTTAGGGGACAGTGTCTTAGAGGAACACTAAGGAGGTCGGTGTCCCTGGATCACAGAGTGAAGGGAGGTGTAAAATATAAGGAAACTAGAAAGGGAGAGTGTGTGTGTTTGTGTGTGTGTGAAGGTTATCAGGGGCTTTGAATGCCACACAGAAGATTTTATTTTTGATCTTGGAGAAGAAAGGAAATCATTGTCCGTGTTCAGTTGATTCAGTCATGTCCAACTCTGTGACACCATTTGCATTTTTTGAGGCAGAGATACTGGAGTGGCTTGCTCTTTCCCTCTACAACTCATTTTACAGATGAGGAAACTGAGGCAAAACAGAGTTAAGTGACTTGCCCAAGGTCTCATAGCTAGTAAGTGTGTGAGGCCAGATTTGAAATCAGAAAGATGAGTCTTCCTGATTCCAGATCCTATATTCTATCAACTGTTACCTAGCTGAAGGAGAGTCACTGGAGTTTGAGTGGGGATAGGGGAGAGAAGGTGATATGGTCAGACCTATGCTTGAGGAATATCACTTTGACAGCTGAGTGGAGGATAGCCTGGGGTGGGGAGAGACTTAAGGCCAGAGTGTTCACCTTGGGTTCAGGAAGATCTGGGGTTCAAGTCCTGTTTCTAACGTGTACTAATTGTGTGGCCACAGGCCAGTTATTTAATCCCTCCTTGTCCCCAAGCAGCTCTTTCAGAGAAGCATTACAGACAATTCTCATTCCATTTTGCTGGAGGGAACTTCCACATCTCCAGTTCTGATTGATGAAATCATTGCATGGGGCAATTGGAGGAGGGGGAATCTCCTAAGTGCAAGCCAGTGAATGCTATTATGGTAAGTGTTAGTAGGGTATTGGCTTTCCAGGTGAAAACACCAAGGCAGGTGTGGTGAACTTGCAGTCTCAAGGCCACATGTAGCCCTCTAGGTCCTCAAGTGTGTCCTTTTGACTGAATCCAAACTTCACAGAACAAATTCCCTTAATAAAAGAATTTGTTCTGTAAAACTTGGACTGAGTCAAAAGACTGAATCCAAGAACCTAGAAAGCTACATGTGGCCTTGAGGCCACAGGTTCCCCACCCCTGGTTAAGGATTTTCTTGTAGGTACATCATTTACCCAACATTTTCTCACCATACTAGCTAGAAGGAGGGAAGTGAGAGTACTGCCTAAAGCTTCACTGGTTAGTCTCCATATTGAATACTTTATTCAGTTCTGGGCATTACATAAGTTAAAAATAAAATAAAAATAATTTTAAAAGAGTCTAGATGCACATTAAGAGTCTAGAGACTATCTTAAGGAGGTTAACCAGGAGGATGAGGTGACTAGAGGCCATACCATGAGAAACGGGAAAAGGAACTGGGAATATTTTGCCTGGAGAAAAGAAGGCGTAAGAAAAGCTATCAGGTAGAAGACAGATTATTCTTTTCAAAGGGCAAAACTAGTAACAGTCTGGGGACATCACAGAGGAGAAGATTTTGGCTAGAATGCAGGCAGAACTTCTCAACAATTAGAATAGATCCAAAATAGAATAGGTTGCCTCAGGAGATAAGGAGTTACATATACTTTGAAGATTTTCAAGTGTAAGTTGAAGATATTAAAGATATTATAAAATGTCTTCCTGGGTTATTAAACTAGGGAGTCCTTGAATTTAGATGAGAAAATTGACATCTTTATTTTCACTAACCCTATTTGAAGTTGAGAATTTCTTTCAATTTTTTTGAAAATACAGTTCTGCAAAAAGGTCCTTAGTCATCATCAGGCTGTCAAAAGGGTTCAGGACATAAAAAAGTTTAAGAATCCCTGATTTATATGATCCCAGAGGATCTTTGCAATTGTAAAATCCTGTGATGCCATATTTTTGTGCCTTTTTTTGAAAAGAAATAAAGTTTATCTTAAGTGATTTTGAACTAGAATTCAAGAATTTCATGTCAGAAAAACTTGCAAGACAACAAATAAGGCATGAGGGCAAGACCTCTCATTAGAAAATCTTCTTTCTGAGAGGATAGAACGACTAAATTGCCATTTCAACATGGAGATGGATTTTTAACTTGTAGGAGAAGGAAAACAATAAGAAAAAAAATTGACCCCTCCCCCCAAACATTCTGGTACGTAGGAGTATTCTATGGAAAAAATTTTAATCATTCACATTATTTAACATAAAGTTTTTTTGGGAAGTACTAAACAGAGGACACTCATGATTTTGACCATTGAAGGGACATAGTTAACTTACACTCTCCTACAGCCACTTATTTACATGGGACTTTACTCCATACCACTCTTTAAACACAGATAATTGCCATGGTAACGGCAGTATTTCAAGACTTTTACACATACACTTACACCTTTCTTAAAGAAACACAGAGCCCAACCTAGTAGAATTAGATCAGTAAATCATTGGTCTGTTTTTTATTTGTTGTCAAATAGTTGTCAAGATTTAGAGAAGAAGCTGGACACTGTTACCTGCCATCAACAGTGACTAGAAAACACCTGGTGTCCTGCTAGCACTTTGACATCTTGACTAAAAATATCATATTGTTTCTAATGACATGAAGGAATGACTGATGGATTTCTAGATTATTAGGGTCAGAAGACTCTTGAGGAAGAAAATGTAATTGAGAACATGAACTATGGGATGTTGTAGCATATTTTATTTTTTTATTTTATTTTTTTAAAATTTTATTATAGTTTGCATCATTCATTTCCACAAGATTTTGAGTTACATATTTTCTCCCCCTCTTTCCCCCA
>CM053588.1:148355977-148398150 GCA_028646515.1 Pseudochirops corinnae | reverse complement strand
CCCCCTGCTTTTTGCAGGCCGAGGGCGGGAAGCTACAATGCGGAGGCGGGTGCAAAACCTCTGCCTTTCGCTTCTCCGCTCTGGAGACCTTTCAGCCGGATGCTTATCTCCCTCTTTCACAATCCCCCCTCGCGCAGCTAGTGCTAATCCCCCCTCCTCGAAGCTGGTGCTAATCCGCTCACCTGAGAGCTTTCTCTGCACCTCCCGCCCAGCTGCCCCCGGGGCACAGCTGGGGCTTCAGGCCAGGCTGGTTTTGGTTCACAGTGCTGATATGGTTCCTCGTAGCCGAGCTGACTTTAGTGGGAAGTATCTTTGTGTGCTTTTGAAGTTCTAGGATTGGTCCAGAGTCCTATTCCATGGGTTTTTTGGTGTGGCTATGTGAGAGCTGCGATATATTGCTGCTGCTACGCCGCCATCTTGGCTCCGCCCCCCTCATTACGGTAGTTGGAAGGAATAGGTAGATAGATAGATAGACAGACAGACAGACAGACAGACAGATAGATAGATAGATAGAAAGATAGACGCACACACGCATGCATGCATACAGAGGGCACTGGGTGAGTTGAATATGAAGGGATGATATCTAAAAAATAAAATTAAGGGGTGAGAGAGGAATGTACTGGGAGAAGGAGAAGGGGAGAGGTAGAATGGGCTAAATTATCTCACATAAAAGAGTCAAAAAAAGCTTTTATAGTGGAGGGAAAAAGGGGGGAGGTGAGAGGGAATGAGTGAACTTTCATCTCAAACACTTTGGCTTAAGGAGGGAATAATATACACACACTCAATTGGATATGAAAATCTATCTTACCCTATAGGAAAGTAGGGGGGAATGGAATAAAGGGATGATAGAAATGAATGGAGGAGGTAATCAGAAGGAAATGCTTTTGAGGAGGGGCAAGGTCAAAGGAGAGAATAAAATAAATGGGGGGAGGGACAAGATGGAGGGAAATAGTTAGCCTTTCACAACATGACTGTTATAAAAGTGTTTTGCATGACTACACATGAATAGCCTATATTGAATTGCTTGCCTTCTCAATGAGAGTGGGTGGGGAGAGAGGAAGGGAGAGAATATGGAACTCAAAGTTTTAAAAACAAATGTTAAAAATTGTTTTTACATGCAACTGGAAAATAAGATATACAGGCAATGGTGTATAGAAATCTATCTTTCCCTATAGGAAGATAAAAGGGAAAGGGATAAGAAAAGGGGAGGGGGTGACAGAAGGAAGGGCAGACTGGGGCAAGGGGTAATCAGAATGCACACTGTCTTGGGGTAGAGGAAGGGGAGATATGGGGAGAAAATCTGGAACTCAAAATTTTGTGGAAAGGAATGTTGAAAGCTAAAATTAATTAATAAAACAAAATACAAAATTTCCCACCAAATATTCAAGTTTCAGGATGGAATTTTTCTTAGAAAATGAATTTACTTCATCTTCATGATTTTTACTTTTTAAAAAATAGCAATTTCTTCTTTTATCTCCATGCCCTCTGAAATACTTTAGCACACCAAAGTCAAAATATTTCACAATAATATAGAAGTGCCCTATGCTTCCTTCCTACACAATGTTGCTACTACTTGACTGCCATATTCATTTTCCTCATCTGGATTTCTTTTTTTTTTTTTTTGAGAGGGGAAAGCCAAGCAAATGGGGTTAAGTAACTTTCCCAAGGTCACACAGCTAGTAAGTATGTCAAGTGTCTGAGGCTGGATTTAACTCAGGTTCTCCTAACTCTAAGGCTGGTGCTCTATTCACTGTGCCACCTAGCTGCCCCCTAATCTGGATTTCTAAAATAATTCATGGGTATGTTTGGATAGTTCCCCATTAATTAGAAAAAGTGCAACGTCGTTCTAACCAATCACTAGGTTAGCACCCCACTGTGAGTTCAATTCCTGTCTTTTATGGTTTTGATTTAAAATTTATTTGTTAAAGAAAATGTCACAATACTGTGGACTTACTCTCCCAACCCAACATGTGCACTAGCAGGTTAAAATCCCAGGGCAAGGATGATTCCATCTTCCCCTCAAGGCTTCAGGAGTAAGGCTAAGGGTTTTCTCTATACTATCAACTTGAGCCTCCATTCCAGTGTGTTTTTCCCAATATCGATCACTAGTTAATATCTCCTCAATATCAACAATCTCAGCGCACCACTATTAATCTAAAAAACTGATATTTCTTTGATATCAGTAATACGCAGTTAATATCAATCAGTTTTTACAAAGGTATATTTCTTGAGTAATATGCCAAGAACAGAAGCACAAATACATTCTTCTCAAACTGAGGATATACTCTCCCTTCTACTTTCTCAATTCTTGCAGAGTGGGCTCCAGCTTAAAGCAACTGCTACAAAGCATTCACTCAACCAAGTTTACTTCCAAACCCAGCATGGCCAATGGGTAAAATCCCTCTCTTGTTTGCAGGACCTGTAATCTTACCTGGCTAAATCATTGCTTGATTGAATTTCACACCTATGACCCCTAGCAAGCTTAGTTGCCAAAAATTCTGGTATAAATTCCTGAACTTCTAGTGGTTCTTCCACCTATTCAAAGCTCATAAAATTAAGCCAGTTCTATCACCAATACTCATTCACCTAAGAACAAGACAGAATAAAACATAACAAGAACAGAAGCATGCTCACCAATCCAATCCCCCTCCTCCCTCCACATAACTTGGCAAAAAAAACAGAGCCCCTTTCCCATGCTCCCAGGATGGGGCTCTCATTGTCCCCTCATTCCAACATACATACATACATACATACATATATATATATATGTATGTATGTATGTATATATATATATATATATACATATATATGTATATAATGGTTGATGAGAATAATATATTGTCATCTGTGACTTAGTGTACCATGTATATTGGGAATTCCACCATTCTCTTATTGACAGTTACCCAAAATACAAACAAAAGAGCGAGGCACAGATTAGTAGCTGCATCCGTGCTATCCTTGCACATCCAAAACAACCAGCTGGTGGCAAACACCGTATAATCATTCTTGGTACTCCATCACCATTGTTGTATGATCCTAGATGGCAATCATCCTTTTGGACCACCTACATTCTTTGTACTTTTCAGGAGGAAAAATGTCGAAGCCCATGACTAATTTTTGAGGTTTTATATGCTTTACTATTCTCCTATAATTATCTTCCTAAACTGTCACAGAAGCATATATTCATAATCATAGAAGACATAGTTATAGAAGCTAACATGGCAGTAGGGTATGAGAATATAACCCATCTGTCTCTAATATCAGCATTAGAAGAAGAGCTGGCTCTGATAACTGGCCATTCTTTCTTTAAGGACAGTTGTTTGGTTGGTGTTGTTTTGTGTTTTTCTTAAGTTCTACCCAGAATACCAACCAATGCGTTCAGATAGCAAAAACATGTCTCACCTGCTCCAGTTAAATCCAGGTCAGCCTTAAAAATTCTTTGTGTCCTTAATCTACCATCAGGAACTCATCTCCAGCATAAGTTGTTTTTAAGTCTCTATATTAATCAGAGTTAGATTCCTAGTCCTTGGGTATATTGAATTTCCCCTCTCTGTTTCTTAATATTTCATGAGCTCGAATTTAGATTGGCTGCTTGTATGCTAGCGCCACCTATTGTTGAAAGAGTAGGTGTGAGTATGCTCCTTGTTAAGGAGACTGAAAATGAATCTGGTTTCTGATGGCTGGTACTAATAGAAAATGGGGATAGGCGAAAGAATTGGACTTGTGATTTCACTGGTTTAGTGAATTCCCAAGTGAAGAAACACCCTTTAACAGTTCAAGTTGGCATCTTCTCTGCAACTTATAGAGAGCTGCCCCGTAGAGAACTGAGAGTTTAAGTAATTTGCCCAGCATGCTCCCAGTAGTTGTCAAAGGCAAGACTTGAACCCAGGTCTTCTCAGTCAATTCTCTATCCAATATGCCATTCTGCCTCTTATCAGAGAATATAAATGAAAATTTAATCTTCTCTCAAGTAACATAATTTTCCTAGGAGAAGATGAAAAATTAACTACTACTTTCTAATATAGGTACATTGATTTAAAGTGTGCCTTTCGTTTGAACCAATAATCTATAAAGTGATCAGAATTTGAATTAGGTAAAAATTTGTGGAATATTTGAATGTAGACATGGTACCCGATATTATCAACAATGACTATAAATTCCTTGAGTCCAGGGACTGAACTTCTGTTTTGTCTTTGGATGCACAATACCTACTACAGTTCCCTTCACATAATAGGTGCTTTGTAAATTCTGATGAAGTTGAATTGAACTGAATTCTGAAAGTTCATCTAAAGTACCACATGCTGATATGATTTCTATAATTACTAAGCAATATTGAGACATTCCTTGTACAGGATTTTGATACTTTGTAAATTTTAGATTTCAAGTATTAATTTTACATAAATTTCAAAAGATAAAATTCTTTATTAACAAAGTTTTCCTTAAAACTTTTCCTTTTAAATTTTAGAGAATTCATGAAACACTGCATCTAGCTCTAGTCTCTTCATGAGAAAAATAAAAGAAAAATATTATAAAAATAAGAATTGTGAGGAAGAATTAAGAGAACTCTGATTATTCAGGATAGACTACATAAAGTCCTTTTCAGCCTGTCATAAACTCAAAGTTCTGAGTAGTACTTTGAGAAGATAGGGTGTTAGAACTGAAAAGGCTGTTTGAAGTCTAATTTGACTTCCTAGCCAGTACAAGACCCCTCTACAAAATCCACAACAGATGGTAATCCAGCCTCCACTAAAATACTTCCAGGGACAAGGAACATTCCACTGTCTGGACAGACATCTCTAATTGTTAGAAAGTTTCTCTTCACATTGAGGCAAAACTTACCTCTCTATAATTAATCCCCTTTGCTATTAAGTTTTCCTAATGGGCTTTAAATGCCAAGGGTCACCTAAACCCTTCAGCTTTCCATGCTGCCTTTCCCTGTTTTCCTGTAGGATTGTACTTTATTCCAGAAAAAAAAATTAAAGACTTGATTTCCCAAAGACCTCCAACACAGATTATTCAACTTCTTTCTTCTATGAAAAGAAATCACACAATCTTTCAGCAAACATTACTAGTGTCTAACAACCAGCAATATCAAGACTACCTTAAATCATAAAGTGTCTAAAAGAAAAAAGTTCCTTAGTTAAAGTGGAAAGAGCAACTGTCATTATTGAAAATTGGTTATACCCTTGCCAACTCTTCAGTTAGTCCAGACAGGAAGAAGTTTTGTGATCCCTGTGCCTCTGACAACTGGGGGATGGGGGAATGGGAATATCTCTCCTTGCCTTAACGTTGACTATGGTGTTTATGATCTGCCTACTCAATAGGAGATACCATATCCAGTTCAGAGAATCTCACAGTTAGAGGCAGAGAACAGAAACATACTCTCTCTCTAGACAGACATAAACACAATGGGACAGAATTCAAAGCAGAAAGGAGCTTCAAAGTGTGATATCTCCAGCAGCAAAGAAGAGCAATGACTACAGGTTTAAAAAAAAAAAACAAAACAAAACTATCCCTGCCAGTTGAATCAGACTGCAGGAGGAACAGTAAAAGGAAACCCAGCTGAGTCACCTGCCCAGCAAAGATGCTACACCTGTCAGGGATAAGAGGAGACAGAATAAGAATTTCAAAAGAAAAAAACAGACATCAGGGACTTAAGCTTACCAGAAGCATAAGTTGTCTTGGCCACACATGTTTCTCAAACGTGATTCTCACTACAAGTACATTCTGTGTCTAATCCTCCCACTGATACTTTGTGTATTGTGGGAAAGTGTGTCCCAAGTTTATGGGGGGAATGTTTTTAGCTACTATTTTTACTATGATATTGTATGCCTTTGCTTCGAGATAATTTTATCCGCTGTCTGACTGTTAAAGATAAGCTTACCAGTAGGGGCCCATGAACTATAGTTTTAGGAACATACATCTGCAAAGTACCTTGAAACCTGAGAGTAGATGCTCCTATTAAGACTCAACCTGCAAACCTGTGAGTGTCAATCTGGGGGCATGGAGGTTCTAAAGAAGTTTAGGTGGGTGCTACTATGTCCATTTTACAAATGAGGAAACTGAAGTTGAAAGAGTTAAATGACCTGCCTCAGAATCACATAACCAGTAAGCGTATGAGGAAGGCACAGGCAATCTGTTGGTAATAAACAAATAAATTATAAAGACAATTACTAAAGTAGTTCGATGTTACTATGGGAGTTAGTTAACCTTTTGAGCCTCAGTTTTCCTTTTTGTAAAATAAGGAAAAGAATATTCACATGGGAGATAATGTAGTATAGTGGATAGAAGAGTGGAGTATGGGTCAAGAAGTCCTGTAATCAAATTCTTCCTCCTTTGTAAAATGGACATAATAATAGCACCAACTGAAAGAGTTGTTGTAAGGATCAAATGAGATAATATATGTAAGGTATTTTGCAAACATTAAAGTACTATGTAAAAGTTAGCTTTTGATATTATTATCTTAGAGAGCTGCTTTGAATAAAGGTGTTAACCTCAACCTGTACTCTTAACCAGATTAAAATGTGATTGGGAAATGTTTAACAAAATGAATAAAGAATACAATCCAACATAGATAATGTTAATTTGTGGTTTTGTAGTCAATATATGCCCCCTCTTTCTATTTGAGTTTGATACCACTGGTTTAAAGCACTAATCACTCATCTAGGGGGTAGAATAGGGAAGAAAATGACTAACATTTTGGGAAATAGGAACCAGATTGGAAGATACTTTTTAAGCGCAGGTACATTACTGAAAAGTACTTTGTCATCATGTCAACAGTGATCCACTGATAATTAGTATGATAATCCTTTAGGAATATAACCACTTAAAACTATGTAGTATACGCTAGAGATGTCTACAGTGGGGTGAACTATTTACTAGGGTAGAAGAAAAAAGTATTAGAACTTCTAGTTATATTTACTTTTTAATCTAATGAAATAAGAAATTTATCTTCACTAAATTTTGCATTAATATTACTAAGATACTACTAATAATCTTCAGTAGCCATAATATAGTAGATAGAGAGCTAGCCTCAGAACCAAGAAGATCTGGGTTTAAGTCTTTCCTTGGATATATAAGTTGGCTTTGTGATCCTAAACAAGTCACTTAACTTTTCAGTATTCTAGGTCACTCTCTAATATGGTAAATTGCAGAGAAAGTGCTGACCTGCATTAATAAAGGGAGTTTCTTCATCCAGGAGCTCCTCATTCCAATAAAATCATCTGTCCAGACTGTATCCCTATAATAGTTAATATCTATAGCTTGACTCTATATTGAGGGGTTGAAAATGGTACTTTCATTTGTTCACTATCAATATACTGTTACATGTCTAAGTTTAGATGTTAAGTGGTTAAGTGGATTTACGGATTACATTATTTAGTTTTAGATAAACTAAGGCTGACCTGTGGCTTAAAAAGACACCTTCTAAGAAACTATGTTTTGAAGATAGTATTAACAATGAAGCAAAAGCAAACAATAAAAACCAGATGTGATACTTGTCCTGCTTTTTACTGACCACATTATGAAGTAAAAATAATGATAATCTAATCAAATCTCCTAAAAAAGCTAAAAAAAATTCAAAATTATCAATATTAATTTAAATATGAATTTATACCCTCTTTAACATGTTTATTAAAAATATTAAAATGCCTATAGAATGTAAGCCCTCATCCTTGTAGGTATGAAGTTTATAGAACGTTCCTTCAAAGAGGAAATATAATAACGTAAGCAGGTTCCTTAATCCCTTAGATTTGATTCTGTTATCTGTATACTGGACATAATAATTGACATTTATAAAGAGCATTCACATTCATATATGCTTTACATGCCTTACTTCATTAGAACTTCACAACAGTCTCAGTTTTCTTACCTATACAATAAGGGACTTGGATTAGGTGACCTCTGGGGCCCTTTATGATATATATCTGTGATCCTGTGAACTCTATGAGGTACATATTATTATTCCCATTTTACAGATGAGGAAATAGACTCAAAAAGGATAAATAACTTGCCCAAGATCACACAGATGTAAAGTCTGTGGCAGAATTTGAATCTAAGTCTCCCACTTTGCCATACTACTTACCTCTCATAATAATTGTTCCACTACTTGATTGTGTGAGGAAAATTTATAAATGTTAAAGTGCCTTGAAAAATTATTATTCCAAAGACACAGGAAAAAATAAGAAATATATAAAATATATAAAAAGTGACTAAATCACTTTTTTAAAGTCAAGTTTTGCTAACACAGTAAAAGTAAAGTATCATTTTCTTAAAAACCCCTAGCTCTTGAAGTCAAAGATTGTTTTTTCTGTTATCCATGGCATCTAAGAGACAGTATACAGTTAATAAATGTTTGCTATTATAATAGGGGCAATCAGGAAGACCCCTTCATCTCACTGTTTGTCATCTAAGGACTGCCTAACAGTGTTCAGAGAGGGTCACCAAATGGTAGCTCATCTAAGCTATCACATGCCCTCTAAACCTTCTGTTCCCCAATTTTCACATTCTCAGTTTCAGTTCAACTCATTCACCTAAGGTATGAACCCAAGTTTCTTCACTGGTTTTGGTCGCCCATCTCTGATTTCTCTCCATTTTATCAAGGTGGTGCTCAGAATTGAACACAATGCTCCAGATGGGATCTGATCAAGTCGTAGTACAGAGGGACTGTCACTTCTGTAATTCCTGGATGCTATGCTATTATTAAATGAATAAATAAAAGCCTTACTCAAGCCAAGATGTAATATAATTAGTCAAATCAATTCTACAAGGAAATGTAAAGGAAAATTATCTCTATTTCCTTATAGTATTTTTATTTTACTTTCTATATATTTAGTATCCAAATGGGATATTTCAAGCATTAGAATTGAGTTTGAGAATAAACTGAAGTTAGAACCAGGCCAAATCAATGTATCATAAAGTGTTTAAAAATTTCAAAAATAATGAAGCATATTCAACCATATTATTTATACCATATATTGAACCATTATTGTTAATTAAACAACAATGCCATATGCTATGAAAAGAAAGGATCAGGAATTCATTTGAGAAAAGAAATCATGGGAAAATCCAGCTGGTAACAAGCAAACAGAAGAACTCCAATGAGTCTTTGCCCTACAATCTATTGTGTACACAGAGTTCTGGATTTGGTCTAATCTTGCTGCTTAACACATGCTCCCTCTTTCATGAAAGCTGAGACCAGGAAAACACACTCTGCAACTTCTTTGAACACACAATATGTCTTAATTTCTTTTCGAGTATGAGGGAAAGGAAAAGGGAAGGAGACTGAAAGAAAGGGGAAAAATGAAAAAAGAGGTAAAATGGTAATGAGACAGAAAAGGGTAGAGGAGATGAAGGAAAGTAAGGAAGACAAGAATAGCAACTTAAAAGGGCCCCAAAGTGATTTATAATCAGTTTGGTGTCTAATATGCACATCACTCAACCCCTCTGGTTCTAGTTTATCTTTGATCTCTCTCTCAGCTAGTTCCATCTGCTCTGTGGAGGAGTTGGGAGGGAACAAAAATCATGGTAACATTATTTCCTCTCTTGCTAAAGCACAGGCTTTCCCCATGTTCTTGCTTTTTTGCTTTCTCTACTAGCACTAAAACTTGGATCACTCAAATGTTCCATCTAGTTAGATCTTCAGGAGATCTGAGGATGTGAAGGAACCGAGGTGGGTCTGGTAGCAAGGAAGGAACCTGAACTCATTCTCCCATTCCTGGCTGCCGCAGGAGCTAAACCCTTTGGCCTAGTCTTATAATTTGTTATTTTTTTAATGTGCTTAGAAAAGATTCTAGAATAGGATGTTCTGGTTTAGACAATTGCATTTCCTTAATTTGTTTTTTGGATTCTAACCACAAAAAGGAAGCTGCCCCTAAAAAGGCAGGGTGGGAGGTGGAGTGGATGGGAAAATCCTTAGTAAACACAGCACAGATTAACAGCAGAGCCTGTGTTCAGCCCATCATAGCACAAAAGCCAGGAAAGTACTTTGCAGCCTGAGGTTTGTAATTCAAGAGCCAGTCATCAATGACAAGGAAAAGCTATGGAAATAAAAATTAGTTTGTACAACATAAAACATCCACAATATGGCAGTTCAGCATCAAAGAAAACCCTATTCAGGTTGTCTATAGTGTTTCCTTAAGCTGCTAATGTGATAGGAGTTCTATTCTGTATTCTCCTCCTTCTTCATCTTTTGTTTGTTGCCATCCCATTGCCCAGTCCCCAAATCCCTCACAAATCTCTTCTTCCTCTATTCCTATTCCTAGTCAGAAACTAAACAAAAAAGATAAAGGATGTGGAGACACAGTGGGGTAGAAAAATGAAAAGACATATATTTCCCCTTCCATGACCTACTCATTTCAGGCCTCACCAAACAAGGCAGAAATCTACCTTCAATTTATTTACCAAAATATCTTCCTCAAACTCTATTTTCACCATAGTCTTTTCCCTGACAAACCTCTGCAAAAGTTGGAACAGATTGACTACTACTTACTGACAACCTTGTCATTCAATAAAGCGTATTTTAAATCTTATCTACTCCATGGAGCCTTCTCAGTCTCAGCTGAAGTTGTCTACATGGAACATTATGTTCACATATCTTCCTGAACTCACACAAATCTACTTATTCCCCTTTATATCTCAGTGATCAATTAATAAGTATTCATTAAACTCCTACATACCTAACATGTCATTGATCTGTCCTATAAGGAAAAAAAAAACAAAACAGGATGCCTTCCCTCAATCAGCTCTTCTATTAGTATAAAACAATGGAAAAAAACATTAACTCTGGAGTCAGAGAACTTGGATTCAAATCATGCCTCTGATACTTAGAACCCATACAATATTGGGCAAATAACTTCATCTTCTCGGTCATATGCCCAGAGTCAAGAGATGGACTATCTTGTTCATTGAACAACAAGGAAGTCAGTGTCAGTAAATGTATGTGTTAGGGGGAAGGGGAAAGAGAGAAAAATAAGAAAGGGAAGGGGCTTGGGACAGGGATTAGGTTATGAAGGGCTTTGAATGCCTAATAGAGCATTTTGTATTTTATATATGGAGCCAATGGAGTTTATTGAATAGACTCTGAATCTGTTATCCTTTGACACTCTCCCCTGTGGTACTAACTAGACAGGGTCCTTCATACTTTGACAATCTCAAACCACTCTGACACTTAATTATTTTTTTAAATTAGTATTATAGTTATTTATATACATATCTCTCATTTACATATCTCATATATACATATCTCTTCTCCCCTACTAGACTGTACATTTCTGGAAAACAGGACTAAATACTCTCACCTCTAGCTCCAAGAAGCTTTAGCATATTCAGTCACCACATCCCAGTATACCATTTCAGCAGATGGGCTAAACCAGTTTGAGGGTAACAGATAGGCCTCAAGTTCTTTAATGAGTTGGGGGAAGGGGGCGGTTGTCTATCCTAACCATGTGAAGACTTTACCCAGCAAAATGGGCAGATAAGAACAGTTTGTTCCAAAGGCCATGGAGGCAGTTGAAGCAGGCACTATGGAACTCTTAGAGCCTGGTCAGACATTGAAGATGCCAAGGTCATCCACTGCAACCCGGGCCATCTCCAGTCATCCTAACTTTTGTTTTTCCACTTGACTTCAATGACTCCTATTCCAGAATCTTTTCTAAGAACATTAAAAAAAGAAAAAAAGAGAAAGTAAGGCAATGACTTTGTTCAACTCTGCCTCATTTAAATTCAATTCATGTACAAGATATCACCCCATGATGTCATCTTTGAAATCATCTTTGAAACCGGATGACAATAACAGCAAGTTTCTGGAGGGCAGAGACCAGTAATTTTTCATTTTTGGTATTCCCAGAACCTACCACAGCTGTTTTAGACATAGTAGACAACTGAGAAATACTCACTTAATTAATTTAGTTTAGAAACAGGATTAACAAGCATAAAACCATCAAAAAAATTTAAATAATCATCTTAACCTGTGTAGTACTGATGACAAGAGGAGTTCAAAGAAAAGAAAGATCAACAAATTAATTAATCAACAAGTACTTATTAAGTGCCTATTAACTGTGCTAGGTTAAGGGGACAGCTACAAAGGTAAAAATTAAATAGTCCCTGCCCTCAAGGAGCTTACATTTGACATTGTCAGAAAAGACTTTAGTTAGTTGATGGTCTATGAGGCATAGGTAATATGTAGGCAGACAGAGAGGATCATGGAATTATATATTTAGCAATCAAGGGAACACATAATGGGTGATTAATAAGTATTTATTGAATTTAATTGGTCCAACCCCCTCATTTTACCAATCAGGAAACTAAAAGCAATAGAAACTAATTGATTTGCTCAAAGTCATTCAGGTAAGAAAGTAGTAGCGGTAGGATTTGAACCCAGTTCTTCTGACTCCAGATCCATTGCTCTATCCATGGTACTAAGGGTATAACATTCTTAATGAGAAGCAGGAAGCAGTACAAATAAGGCATGAGCACAGTGTAGTCAAAGGAATACGTAATTGCGTATTCTGTTTATGTACGCTTGTGTATAGGAGCCTATTTATGTTTATTCTGACCTTTTGTTTATCTCCTCCCCTTAGAGGACAAGCTCCAAAAGAATGGGAGGGGAAAGTAGGAGACTGGGGAATTATCACTTCTCTGGGATATATAGGGTCCTTGTTAATTTAATCAAATTTTAGTAGTTAGAGAATAGATTATGGCATTCAACCTGAAAGGCAGCCTGCTGTAACAGAAAGAGTACTAGGTTTGGAAGTTGGGAAACCTGAATTCTATTACTGCAGAAAGACAGAGAGTAAGAGAGATGGAGAGAAAGACAGAGAGACACAAAGAAACAGAGAGGTAGAGACAGATTATATCAATCAGCAATAGAGACAGAGGGACAGAGGGATCAAGAGAACCCCTGCTAAATAACCCTGGGTAGGTCATTTCCCTTCTCTAGGCCTCAGACTCCTCATCTATAAAATGAGGTTGGATTACACGATCTCTAAAGCCCCTTCTTATTTTAGAATTCTGATTCCTGAGTTACCTTTTCACACATGCACTGTGTCAGTTTGCAAAATTGGAAGACAGCTGGAAGGAAATAATGGTAATGGGAAATTTTAGAATATTGGTTGAGGGGAAAAATACAAATAATCTCTAATCTTCCTTTTATCCAGGACTATTGAAAATAACTCAGAATGAAAAGAAATCTTTGGCACACAAAAGCTCCCTTTCAGTTCTCTCTTTTTGCCAGGCACTCGTCGTCTTTATCCAAACTCTACATTCACTTTTATTTCTTTCTCTGGTTACTGTTCTATGCCTATAATCCCTCTAGTTTGATACACCAACCAGCAAGGAACAGACGCTTGACAGATTATATCACTGCCCTAGATCCCCTTCACTCTTTCCCTTTTAGGACAGCTTCTGTGTGTCTCCACTTTGACTACTCCCTTTTCACCTGGAGTAGAATTGCGAATTAGTATAATATTCTCTACTTTCTTTCCAAGAAGATTTTAGGTCATCTGCAGAGAAGACTTCAAGGTCTCTTGTCTATCTCCCCATCATCAAGTGAATCAATATTTAAACCATCCATAAGAGATGAGAAATTCTCCTCTTTTTAGAATCTTCCAGAGGAAATCTGACAAGCCATTTTTTTGATCCCTTAAAGCCCTGCTAAAGTATTGAATGACCTTCACAGTAAGTAAACATAAATCTTTTGAGCCCATTTTCTCTCATTCCTTCATCTGTGGATATTGGAAATAGTCATCTTTCTCTGAACTTATTCAACAAACATTTATTAAATATCTTTGATGTGCATAGAACTAAGGTAGAGATATAAAATTTAAATAAGACCAATCTTTCCCTTCATGGAGCTCACAGTCTAAGAGAGGGTGTCAATGAAATTGAAGAAACACTGATTTTTTTTATCTATTTTTTTAAATTGTAGTCACATAAATAAATTAGTATTTCCTATTGTGGCTAGTTGAAAGGATTGTTCCCCAGTGACGTCTTCTAAATTCTTTTCATTTTAATTTTTTTAAATAATGTTTGGGGGCAGCTAAGTGGTACAATGAATAGAGTACCAGCCCTGGAGTCAGGAGGACCTGAGTTCAAATCCAGCCTCAGACATTTAACGCTTACTAGCTGTGTAACCTTGGGCAAGCCACCTAACCTCAATTGCCCTGTTCTCCCCGCTCCAAAAAACAAAAGAAAAAAACAAAAAATATAATAATGTTTTATTTTTTCCAATTGCATGTTAAAACAATTTTTAACATTCATTTACTAAAATTTTGAGCTCCTAATTCCCTCCCTCCTTCCCCATCTTTTCTCCCTGAAGTGGGAAGCAGTTTGATATGGTTTATACATGTGTAATCATGTAAAACATTTCCATATTTATCATATTGTGAAAGAAAATACAAAAAAAAGGAAAGTGAAATGCTTTAGTCTGCTTTTGATTCCATCAGTTCTTTCTCTGGAGATAGATAAGCACTTTTCATTGTGAGTTGTCTTAGATCGCTGTATTGTTGAGAAGAGCTAAGTCATTCACAGTTGATCATTATATAATAATGCTATTACTGCGTATACTGTTCTAGTTCTGCTTACTTCACTCAAAATCAGTTCAGAGAGGTCTTTCCAGGTTTTTCTAAAACATCCTCATCATCATTTCTTATAGTACAGTAGTATTCCATTATAATCACATACCATAATTTGTTCATCCACTCCCCAATTTACAGACGTCTCCTCAATTTCCAGTTCTTTGCCAGTATAAGAAGAGCTACTATAAATGTTTTTGTAAAAACAGGTCCTTTTGCCCTTTGTAAAAATCTTTTTGGGATACAGATCTAGTAATGGTATTGCTGGGTCAATGAATATGCAGAGCCTCATAGCTCTCTGAGCATAGTTCCAAATTTGGGCAAACATTTATTTTGAAAATGGTTCATTAGGGAGACATCAAGGAATAGCTGATAATGAGCCACCGTTGGAGCCAGGAAGATCTGAGTTCAAGTCCTGATTCTAACATAGATTGGCTTTATGATTCTCACAAGTAACTTTATCTCTATATGCTCTAGAAAATTCTCTAAGAGAAAATGTCTACCTGAGATGATACTTAGTTTTCTTTCCAGGGAGTTCCATGGACAAGTAAAGTCACAGGTCCTTTCCCTATTTCCTATGACACATTAGAAACCCCTATATACCACATATGAGCAAAAGAATGTGCCATTTGAAGACTAAGGAAATATCATTAACAACTGGAAGAATCAGGGAAAACTTTATGGAATTGGTGACCCTTAAGTTGGGCTTAAAGAATGCATGATTCAACAGGCAAGGGTAGTTAAAGAGGGAATTGGAAGCATGGGATAACATCGCGACTGCAGAAAGAGCAAGCAGGAAGGAAGCACCCAAATTTGCCTAGCAATGGTTTTTGAGCTGGGTCTTAAAGAATGTGTGAGAACTGGGCAGTCTGGGCTGAGGGGGAAGGGCATTCCAATTATAATGAGCCCTGCGAAGGCCGAGAGGGCAAGACAGAGTTTGGTAACAAAGCAATATTAGAATTGAACATTTAAAATGGACATAGGAGTCAGTCAACAAGCATTTATTAGGTACTTAGTTTATGCCAGGCACAGGGATACAGAGAAAGGCAAAAATAGTCCCTACTCTCCATTCTAATGGGATAGACAATATGTAAATAACCATATATACCCAAAATATATACAGAGTAGATGGCAAGCAATCTTAGATGGGAAGGTGTAGACATCTGGGGAGACCAATAAAGGCCTTCTGCTGAATATGAGATTTGAGCTGAATCTTAAAGGAAGACGGGGAAAATAAGGGGCAAAAGTGAGGAGGGAGAGTGTTCTAGGTTTACAGGACAACCAGCGCAAAGGTACAGAAAGAGGAAATAGAATGTCATGCATGAATAATGAGACCAATATAACTGGATTGTACAGTCAATGGAAGAGATTAAAGTATAAAAAAGACTAGAAAGCTAGAAAAAGTCTTTCTACATGGCCAAGGAATAATTTCCCCAAGGTGAAGTCATCCAGTTTTTTGGAGCTCTCTAGGGAGGAGGAACCCACTACCTCCAAAGGCATTCCCTTCTACATTTCCCATTCCTTCTTCCCAATCCCTGCCAATTTCTAATACATACTCAGTGTTTCTTCTTCCTTTTTCACAGTGAAAAGAATGCTGGACTTGGACCCAGGAAAGAACTAGGTTCAAGTCCTGTCTCTAATATTTGCTACCTATAAGACTAAGGATAAGTCACAACCTCCTTATCCTCAGTATACTTATCTGTAATATGGCAGATAACTAATATCTACAGTGCCTGCCTCACAGGTATATTTTGAGTTTCAAATGGGATAATAAATGTAGTGTTTTACAAATCTCAAAGAACTGACTAAAAATCAATTATTTTTGCTTTTGCCTCAACAACATTTCCCATTCTTTTCTTTCCAAAGATTGCCTATTTTTCCTCATGCCAGTTATTCCATTTTTTCATTCTTTCCATCTTCCTCCCCATTATATTCCAAATTCTGACATCCCCCAATATTACTTGCTTTCCTACCTCTTCTTTATCATTACCCTTCATGCTCACCATCACATCCCACCCTGTCCAGCACTTAACGAATGCTTGTTGATTGATTGATTGATTGATGACCAGATGTGTCACTTTAAGAAAGTTACTTGACTTCTCTTAGATTCACCTGTGAAATAGGGATAAACATATCAACCCTACCTTACCCAAAATCATTGTGAAAATGAATTTGCTACTATAAATGAAGTCCTTTTAAAACTGTCATTTGCCTTACAAATATAACAGGTTGTCCATGAGGATTCAGAGTTTTGCTTGGCCAGTGGGGGGAGGGGGAAGAAGGACTGTAGGAAGGGAAGCATTCCCACTCTCTCCCTTCTGGTTCCTCCTCTTAGAATGTGGGCACTGCCTCCTTCTCCTCCTATGAGATATCATCTATTTTCTAGTCACCACCCTCATCTCTACCCTTAGAGGGATGTTTCTCCGGCCTCTGTGAAAGACAAACTATGGAGAAGATAGCCGCTGTTATTTTAGCCCATGTTTTCTTTAGACTAGATTCTTTACCTTTTTGTGTGTCATGGATCACTTGGGCAGTCTGATGAAGACTATGAATTCCTTTTCCAAATAATGTTTTTAAAGTACTTTAGGATGCTAAATTTCAATTTGAAGTTAGTGAAAATAAAGATGTATTTTTCCCATCCAAACTCATGGACCCCCAAAATCTATCCATAGACCTTTTGGGGGTTCAGGTTAAGAACACTGGCTTAGAGGAAAAAGGCTGGATGCATTTATTTACTCCACTTTGTGACATTTATACAAAATATTTTAAAAAGCAATATCAATAAGACTCTCTTATAGCTCCCGAGCTTCCAGTTAGGAGGGGAGAGGGGAAAAGAAAAATACCTTTCAATCTGATAAATCAGATAGAACACCTATTCTTTATCTTTCTGCCTCTGTCTCTGTCATCCATAGTTCTTACTTATTTTACAGCTTCCCATTCACAAATAATAAAACACTCAAACCAAGCAATTTTTATTAATCGCTTTATATTTAAAACTTTTAAAATATCAATTATAAATATAACTAAACAATAGGAGATATTTATGTAAAAATGTAACTAAAAATTAATGTAACCAAAATTTATGTTTAAAAAAATAGATTAAACATCTTCCTCTTTAGACCAAGGGGAAAACGGAATCACTATCTTCATGAGTGTTCTTTCAAGAAGGGGAAAGTTTAGCAGCATCAGACTGCCTCTAGCCTCAGGAATCAGCAACAGTGGGGTCCAGTTGCTGAACAAGTCTATCTCTCTACTCTCCGCTCCACTTCCTCACCCTCATTTGCCCAACTCCCAATGCAATCACATACTCATCATCTATTCCTCACCATCATGTCCTTGTGCACACTGTTCATTCCTCCTCATGTGGTTTCCTCCTTTTCTTCCTTCAGGATAAGACAAGGATAGACTGTCTTTTTTTCCTAAGACAGTGACAGCCTTGCTATTTCCAGAAGCTTACACAGGCATGGAGGAACTTTCTGCCTACAAATAACTGGCATTCAATATCCCACTACATAAATTCAAAGAACTCTTATTCACAGACATTTCTCAAAACCAGATCTCCTAAAAAAAAGAAAAGAAAAGAAAAGAAAAAAGCACTATAAGAACCAACTGTCCTATCATCACTCACAAAGGTTCTCCAGGCTTTGCCATCTGCCCTATTACTTTCCCTGCCTAAGCACTGCCTGGCCTTTCCATCTGCCATGAACTGAACATGAACATGAACCTTCATATATGTTGTCTGCCAATTTGAATGTGAGCTCTTTGAAAGCATGAACACTCTCAGTTGTCAATTTTTATCCCCAGTGCTTAGCACAATGCTTTTTACATATAGTCTGCACTTAATAAATACTTTTCCATTACCTTCCCTTCTAGTAAAAAAAGGAAAGGCACAGTTATATATAGGGTTATCCTCACTTACAGGCATCCTTGGGTGAGTCTGTGACAAAAGGCTGTCCTCAAATCTTCACTTTGATTTATTAAGCCCCAAAGAATTTTTACTGTCTGTTAGAATAAAGAACATCCCTGCACTAAAGTTTTATTCTGATTTTCAGCATAGTTTGGAGGAAACCCTAGGTTCTCAAAGGCCCTATCATGAGTTCTGACAGATCCTTTTAAGCTGGATGAGGGGCTTTTACATATGATTTCCTAGGGATTCACTGGCAGTTAGTCTAATGGGTGGCTCTTCAAGAGCAGCACACAACTGGTTATGAGGGAAGACAGGGAAACTGAGAGGAAGTTGAAAGCTAAAAGGGGAGTAAGCAATTCAATTCAACAAGCTTGTATTAAGTGACTACTTTGTGTCAGGCCCTGTGCTAGGCTCTGGAGATACAAATAAAAAATTGAAATAGTCCCTGCCCTCAAGATGTTTATATGTATATATATATATGTATGTATATGTGTATATATATGTGTATATGTATATATGTGTGCAGATATATATATAGATAGATATATACATATACACACATATACATATGTAACATGTTGGTGTGTTGGAGAAGCACAAGCAACTGGGGACATAAAAAAAGGCTTTTCATAGGAGCTTGCACTTGAGTTGAGCCTGATTCTACAAAGCAGAGGTAAGGAAAGACAGAATTCCAGGAAGCATAAAGGCACAGGGGCAAGAGGTGTAATGTTGTGCCCAGTGAACATCAAATCCAATGGGAATTTAGAGGGTGTGATAGAGAACAATGTATAATCAGCCTGGAAAGCTAAGCTAAAACCAGAATATGAAGGAAGGATTTTAGATGCAAAACAGAAAAGTTTTTGTTTTATCCTAGAGATGGTGGAGAACACATAATGCTTCTTGAGCAGGGGAGTAACATAGTCAGACCTGTGCTTTGGCAACTGTGGAGAAGAAATAAAGTGGAAAACTAAAGACTTCATGACTACTTCATATACTAATTTTGCCTTTTGAGAAGAGCTTTTCATTCAAATAATTAAAAATATTGATCCTATTCTTCCACCTTTGGTTTTGTTTGGGTTTTTTAAAAAATGTTTTGTTGGCTTCAGTGTAAATTGAAGATTTTTCTTCTGTTAAGCTTTGGATGATGGAGTGACTCCATGCAGTTACTATTTGGTGGAATACTATTCCATGGTCTATACTCTAGGGAATACTTTGTAAAATTGAAAGCAGATTTGTCCCCAGTAGGGATACCTGAAAATTTTCCAGTACTGCAATGATCTAGGGATTTTGTAAATGCTACTAATGCTATATTTAGATACCACACTGAATTCAGAGAAATTGTGGTTTTCCTTTAAAGGATAGATTCCACACCTCCTATTTAAACTAAATCTCCTTTAAAGTAATTAGGAAGAGTTTTGCCTAGATAATAAGCAAGAATCTGTCCACAAGGAATATGGAGAAAATATTTTTGAATGGACAAATGTTTTGTTATTTAAACTATGTATGAAAGCCCACAAAAGGCCCCTAATAAGATACAATTTGTGTCCTTATCATCAATTAACTGAAGCAACTCTGTAAAAAGAAAAATTGTTATATTCTCATACCTTCTTTAATTCTTCAAACTGTGACTCCGTCTGAGCCTGTAAAAATAACTTTAAATTCCAAAGGCTAGTGGAGCATGAAAATTTGGTTTCATTTTCAAAACTCCTTTGTTGAGAAATGCGCCTTAAAAAGCAACTCTCATCTTACCCCTTATGCTTTCAACAGCTGCAGGATGAGTTATAAAATGGACTTTGCTCAATCTGAAATTTAGGATTTGAATCCATGAGGAACTAAACTATAATGTTTTTACATTGACTAAAAAGAGAGGTTTTACCCTGATGTAATAAGACTGTGATATAAGAAGCACTTTGCTAAATTGTAAAAGTAAAAGAATCAGCATCTTTTACTCCTCAACCTTTGTACTATTAACGTCTTACTTTATTGCTGAATTTGACACCCATCTGTGCAGAATCCTAGTGCACCAAGCAAGATACTGGACCCAAGTAAACTTAAACACACATCTACTAGAACACAAGTGTACGTTTTGATTTATGTGTTTAAAAAAGAAGTCATATGCATTGGGGGAGGAGATGACAGGTTGGGGAGCCTAACTAATCCCTAATAACTATCAGCTCAAGTACAGCATGCTTCCCTGGTGCTGAAGCCAGAGATCTTTGAAGGATTGGCAGCTCCTGAGGACCTAGAGCCATGGTGATTTTTCAAGTTTTATCCCAGAGCTAGATCAAAAATCTCTAGGGACCCATGATAATGGCTTGTGATGTATTCTTTATTGTTACATCTGCAAGGAAGGTGATAACTACCTTCCCATCTAATGCCAGTGCTTCAAGTATTCTGGGGGAAGACACCAATGCCATAATCTTTTCTGCACTTATACTGACATGCAATACATCACTGTCATTATCTTTTAAAAATCACAATGAAATTGCAGAACACACATGTATCTGTACCTTTGCAGCTGTGATGATTTCAGTGTTTTCATTACAGAAAAATGATCAGTTAAATATGTATACCTCTATTGTATTTCTCATATTAAAAACAAATGCCCAGTGTATGATCTCATTACTTTTTTTCCTATTCCCTTCAAAAAAATTTTTTAATGCTGCCTAAGATTTTTAAGCACTATATTCTGAATAAAAAACAAACAATCTGATAACTTTTTGCTTTCTACATGCCCTTTCTGGCATAATTGGAAAGAGTGACAAAATGATTCCTATGTAAAGTTTGGAAAATATTTTGGAGTAGTTTTTATGAAACATAAAATTTCAATTAGATGTCCTCTGAAAGTATACTTCTAGCTACAAAGTATGTATAAAATTATTATCCTATAAAATAATACAAAGTATGTATAACTACATTAACATGCACTTTGTTCCTAATTGGAGGATATTGTGATATCTCTTCCTCTGGTTGCTGTTACTTTCCTACCTCAAAGGGTGGTCATGAGGAAAGTGCTGTGTAAACCTTAAAACACTATAGAAATGTGAGTTATTATTGTGGTGGTTATTCCTAAATTATGCTTTCTTGAGTCCTCATATTCTCTCCTCCAATTCTGCTAGTTCAGCTTTTAGCTTCCTTATTCCAAGAAAATAATTCTCACTAAGGTCATTATATTCATATTAATCACTTTACCAATCAATGATTTTTTGCCAATTGTTAAACACATCAGAGTGGTTTTTTTTAATGGTCCCTACTGACAGGAAAATGGCACTCTATCTGTCAAGATAAGATATACCTAAAATAAATCATATAATTAGATGCTACATTTTATAATAGATGCTATCAGAGCCCTAGAGTCGAAAAGATCAGCATGAGTTATCTTAAGGAAGGTTTTGTGGATGAGATGAAAATTGAAATGTGACTTGAAGAAATATAAGATTTTGGTTCTTTTAATTATATGAAAGGAAAGGCAAGTATTTTATTTGGAGGGGAACAATATGAGTAATGGCATAGAGGTGGAAATAAGCATGATGTACATGGCTGTATAGAGACCAAACTGAAGAAAGAAGTCTTTGAAAATTAGGACAAGGCCAGGCAAGAAAGGTATTTGATTGATGGGAAGTATTAGATACTAGACTGAAAAGGGAGGCATAGTAGAGAGCCATGAAGAAAAGATGTCACTGAAGTCCAGCTACAGTCAATAACTGTGATGGGTTTGTCACTAAGGTAGAGAGGCCAAGTGAGTGGTGACACATTCTTTCCCTACCTCCTCTCTCTCTCTCTCTCTCTCTCTCTCTCTCTCTCTCTTTCTCTCTCCAGAAAGGAGGCCAAATGTGGTCTGTTTGCTCACTTTAACTTCTTTGTTCCCTTCTGGGCTGGGAAGTTAAGCCTTTATTTTTAAACACATCTTGGTTTTTCAGTTTGTAACTGTAATAAAAAAAAAGTTGGCAAATTGTTGTACTTTACTTACTGTTTATCTATATCAAGGAATGGAAGAAAGCCTGCTCCTATTTGGAGACAGGAGATTGATCAATGGAAGCTGGTCTGGGTACTTGGAGCTAATTTAGAACAGTGAAACAGAATGAAAAGATTACTCTTGGATTGTACAAATCTGGCAGTGAATTCAGAATTTACATATCTATAGAAATAATATTTCAACCTAGAAAGACCAACAAGTTATGGTGGAGAGGGAAGAGGGGAACAGACATCTTTCTTCCTTTATAATTGTTTTCCCTCCCATGAAGTAAGGGGAAGTAAGTTGTTTGGAAAGGGAAAATTATGCCTCTAAACAGGAGTAAGCTGCTAAGGAAGCCTCATCCACAGGTAGGGAGAGGGAATGAGTTGTATGACAGTGTTCAATAGGTCCAATCATTCAGGGAATGACTGACAGCTCAGCTGCCTAGCTCCCAGGTGCCACCTGCTATTTAACAACAACAATGGAGGGATTTCAATTCTCCAGATATCTGCTGGAATTCTTGGAAAATCCAGCAGCTGATAAATTCTTGACATATCTAAATGAAAATTTCAGTCTTTAAAAGCTGGAAGACTCAGATCAATAAAGAAGGAACTGGTTGTTGAAGTAGAAACAATGGGAACTTTGAAAGGAAATTAACACCCCATCTTATAATTAATGATAGAGGAGAAAAAAGTCAAAAATAGTTTGAATAGTTTTCTCCATTTCCTAATGGAGAAAACATTTCCTAATGGAGAAAGTAGATTTCAAAGGGTTTAGAGAAAGTATCATGGCCTAAAATTCTATTGGGGAAATCAGACCAAGGATATAAAGTTTTTAGTAATGAAATTCTGAAAACACAAACATGAATGATCCCAACGAGGAAGAAAATGGAAGAGCTATCCAAAGAGAATAATATACATATTTATCTACCAATATTGATTGTTGACAAAATATTTGTAGAATGTGGAAGTAAGAACAAATAATAAAGGGTAAAGTCAAAAGAAGAGAGTGGTAAAAATATAAATTATTCCATCAACAAACATTTATTAAGTACCTACTTGATGACTGAATGGAAGATGGACTATAATGAGAAGAGACTTGAAGCAGCAGACCCACCAGCAGACTATCATAACAATATAGGCATGAGATGATGAAGAGCTGAACTTGGGTGGCAATAGTGTCACAGGAAAGAAATATTCAAGAGATATTGCAAAGATAAAATCAACAGGCCTTGGCAAGAGAATGGATATGGGGGACGAGAGATAATGAGGAGTCCAGGCTGACTCTTAGTTTTCAACACTGTTGCCCTCTACAGTAACAGGGAAGGTTTGGGGGTGGGAGGACAAAGGGGAGGAAGAGAGAGACTTTAAGAAGAAAAATGAGTTCTATTTTGGACGTAATGAGTGTAAGATACTGGATATCCAGTTAAAGATGTCTGAAAGGCAGTTGGGAATGTGAGATTGGAGGTCAGTAGATAGGCAGATTTGAGAATCATCAACATCTCTATAAGCCTAGAAATGGTAATTAAATCCATGGGGCTGAAATTGTATCAAGGGAGAAGAAAAGAGGACCCAAGACTAAATTCTGAGGGACACCCATGGTTAGAGAGTGTGATCTAGAAGAGGATCCAGCAAAGGAGACAGAAAAGAAGCTGTCAGATAAGTAGAAGAAACAGGAGAGAGTGGTGTCCCAAAATCATAGAGAGAAGAGAGCATTGAGGAGGAGAGAGTGATCATCAGTGTCAAAGTATCAAGAATGCTAAATCTCAAAATGAGCCGAGGCTGGCAGTGATTGCCAAGGATTTTTTAAAGAATGTGTATGTTTTTTTAAGAATTGTAATTAATAAGTTGATGTCATCCTTGGAGAAGGTCTTTTATGGAGTATCCTGGGATCTGATCTTACCCTTTCACTGTTCAACAATTTTATCAATGTCATGCTTTCCAAAGCACATTCATCAAATGTGAAGATGACACAAAGGTGTCAGGAGAGATAACTTACTGTACATGTTAGATGATAGTGTTAGGTTCCAAAGAGATAATAATAGGCTGGAATGGTAGACTGATTTTAATAAGGTAAAATTTCATATGGATAAGTAAGAAGTTCTATACAAAAAAATCAAACACAGAAATACAAAATAAGGGCATGGCTAGATGATAGATGGTTCAAGTGAAAGAAATCTGTTAGTTTGGGGACTTCAAATTATATATAAAACAGCAGATTGCCAAAATAAAATAAAATAATAGGCAGAATTAAGAGAGGTAGAATGTCTAGGATTAGAGAAGTAATAATCCCACACTGTTCTGCCCTGGTCAAATGACATCCAGAGTTCTGGACACTTCATTTTAGGATGGACATTGATAAATTAGAGCACATTTAGAGATGGACAGTACTCCTCTACAAAGGGGGGGAAATGGAGACTACACAATATGAGGATCAGTCCTCTAAACCTCTTTAACTCCACTGTGATTTTCCAAGCCAAAACATCATTTCTTGGCCATGACTTCTTTCCATCTGTTGTCACCTTCAGTAGAATGTAACACTTTGAGGACAGGAATTATCTCACTTTGCATTTGTATTTCCAGAATTTAGTATGGTGCCTGGTACATGTTAAGCATTTAATAAATGAGTTTTTGTCATTCACTCATTCCTTTTTCACTAAAACAATCAGACCTGAGGATCATACATCATGGAATCTAGCACTGGGAGCAAGTTTAGAGAACATTTAGTCCAATTCCTTTATTTTACAGATGAGGAAACTGAGGCCCAGAGAGGTAAGGTGAGCAATTTGTCACAGGTCACAAAAATTAGTATTAGTACTTAGGATTTGAACCAGTTCCTTTACCTCCAAATCCAATTCTCTTTCTACTGTACCATGGTGCCTAGAAAAGAGAATATTTACTGGAGACATTATAGATGACCTCAAGTATTTGAAAGGTTATCAAGTGAAAAAGGGATCCGACTTATCCTGTTTGACCCCAAGATGTACTAGGCCATTGGGTGAAGTAGCAAAGACGGTGACTTAGGCTCAGAATATGGAAAACCTTCCTAACAATAAGAGCTATTTAAAAATGGCTATCTTGGAAGTTAGTGGGTTCCCCTTCTGGAAGTTGTTAAGTAGAGTCTTATTCATTTCTCTCTAATGTCATAGAAGGGATTTTCATCTAGATATGGTTTGAACTACATGATTTTTGAGATACTTTCCCACCCTGAGATTCAGTGATTCTTTAATAATAGAAAGTCAACGTAGGTCCTTGAAAAAGATAGACTCATTGAATCTGAAACGAAGAAGGGAACTTTGGAAACATCTTACTGCAGTGCTTAAAGTTTTATAAATAAGGAAGTAATGTTTCTGAAAAGTCAAATAATTTGCCTAAAGTCACAGAGCTAGCTATTGTAACTAATGCTCACCCACCTGATGTTCAGTGGTACAATCTACCCTAATAGTTTCCATAACCATAAGGAAAACTGGAAATAGGGAACCCCTCCTGACCTGGGCCACAGGGTCTCCAGATAGAGTCAGTTTATGAATAAATGACACAGAAGTTTGGAGAGGCACAGAGCTACCTTATGGCCTTTATGCTCCTGTGACTGGTATGCCACAGGACCCTGTTAGCCTTTTTAAGGGAGAAAAGTCATTTGTGGTTGTTCCTTTGATGTGTTTCATCTACAATATCTAATAATAGTCTGAGAGACATTGAATTCTGTAAAAGTCCTGGTGTCCAATTTATTCCTGAACTCCTCTAAGACCTGAAGATCCTTAAGCATAAGTCTAGCTGTGTGATCCTGGGCAAGTCACTTATCCTCCGTTTGTTTCAGTTTCCTCAACTATAAAATGGGGGTAAAAATAACCCCTCCTTCACAAGGTTGGTGAGGTTGATGAGAATCAAATGAGATATCTGCAAAACTTAGCTCAATGCCTAGCATATTATGTGTTTATTACCTTTCCTTGCCCTACAATGCCAAAGATGGGTCATATTACACATATACACCATACTGGCTCATAGAATTTTATTTTGGATATACACAAACATTACCTAGACAAGTCATTTGCAAAATAATGGGTCCCACAATATGCTTGTAGGAACATATCAGGAAAATTGCCATTTTTTCCAGGATGCCTACCTGGACACCCCCCTGACCACCAGACATTTTGTCACTGTCTCCTTCTCTGGGTAGGGTGCCAAATTTTCATGGGCTCCTGAAAGGAGAGTTAAGGAAAAGTATCACTTATCTGGGTTCCTGAAGGATCCATACACTAAGTCCAGGGAAAGAATAAAAGTCTTTTCTGAATTCATCTGTGGCACTTTATCGGTTCTTGATTGACTGTACTGGTTTTCCAAGGCAATTTGCCCAACAGACTTTTATTCATTCCTTAAGGCCCTCTTTGGCCTATTAAGTTTACTTGCAATCTCCAAGGTCTGCTCTTCCCAAAATCCCTCTGCACTCCCCTTGAACACAATGCCCTTTCTTAGCTTTCTCCTCTCTAGATGGGTTTTCCTATCTCCTTTTTCCTCACTGAGTCCCACGTTATTCTGATTTCCTTACATTTAGTTAATGTAAGAGATTAACGATGAAGGAAGATCAATCTGGCAGTGATGTTAGGATAGGAGTAAAGGAAGATATTAAAAGCAGGGAGACCAGTTATAAATTCACTGAAGCAATCAAAGCATGAGGTAATAAGTAAGGGTCTGGACAAGGATGATGGCAGGGGAATGGAGAGGAATGGAAAATTTTAAAGATATTGAAAACACAAATGCTGACAGCATTATTTCTTGGACTTCCCCCTGTTGGTAAAATTTAAGCTTGATTAGTTTCTACTGATATTGGCATCAGCCACACTGCCCAGATTGTTTTCACTCATGGCAAAAAAGTGTGTATAATGAGATGGTTGGCAAAGTTTGGGGTTTATCTAGGGCCACTGAGAGTAACTCCTTAGTGCCTTCTCAGGTTTATCATTGTCCTCTGTGATTACGCAACACTGTGAGCCACTTTTCCTATTACTACAGGGTCAATTCCAAATTCCATACTTTGTCAGCCAGGTCTCATCACAATTTTGCCATGCCACATATATATTCATATCTTACATTTATATGTGGTGCTTTCTATTGAATGAAGAATGTCCATATGTATGATCTCATTTGATTTTTATAACAACCTGTGAGGTAAGAAGGTTAAATATTTTTACGACTGTTTTAACTGGTGGCAGAACTGAACTCGAAGTGAAGAAGTGGTTTGTCTAAGATCTCATGGCTAGTAAGCCCCTGAACTCAAGTAAGGACTAGAATTCCCCCTTTTGACTCACAGTACAGCGTTCTTTCCTCAACAATACATGCCCTATTCAAATTAAACTCATTATTCTCTAACATAGAAGTCAGCAAACTTTCTGAAATTTGGTACCACTTTACTGAATTTTATCTATCCCTTTCACTGGTGAAGAATAATAAGGTTCCAGAGTTGCCAAGAAAATCCATCTGTTGGAGAGTCCAATAGATGATATGGGACTAGAGCCTACATTTCTTTTATTCATTTTACAAATAATTGGGTACATAGCACTATAAACCCTACCCTCAGAGTTGGAATGGATATCAGAGGTCATTTAATCTACTCTTTATCTGAAGCTTGAATCTATTCTATAACTCAGTGGGGGATCAGTCTTACATATGATTAAGGAGAAAAGACATAGGCAGAAATAACTACAATAAGAAGCTATATGTGATCAATCTATAGTAACATGCTGTAAGAGTTGTGATATCCTCCTTAAGAGAGGTCTTCAAGAAGAGGTCAAATGACCTCTTCTTGACAGATGTGCCAACTTGTATGAGACAGAAGTCACCAATTCTATTCCTTCTGGTGAGATGGAGGACCACCAAAATATGCCTTGCCTCTGCATCCTGCAGATCCCTGGTACTGTCATTTTATAGCCTAAGGAACTCTGGGCTTTGCCATATACCTTGTTACTGAACCCATAGAATTTCTAGACTTTTCTAGCCACCTGCAATTTTTTAATGTGTTTCTCTTAATCATAGTGTGACTTCTTGAAAACAAGGACTTTTTTTCTATTTGTATCACCAACATCAAAGAATGGTGCTTTTTTATTCATTCAAGTGCCTATTACATGTCAGGAACTATGCTAGACACAGTTAATACAAAAACAAAAATAGCCCTTGACCTCAAGGAGGGAGACAACATGAACATAAAAAGTATATACAAAATAAGTTCCAGGAGAAGACATAATGATATGCAGACAGGGGAGGGAATCATCTAGAATGTAGCTTGAGCTGAGTTTTGAAAAAAGCTATGGATTCTAAGATCCAGATATAAAGAAAGAGGAGGAAAAGAGGCAGCTAAGTGGAGCATTGCCAGGACTGGAATCAGGAAGACTCATCTTCTTGAGTTCAACTTTGGCCCTCAGATATTCAAAAGTCACTTAACCTGATTTGTCTCAGTTTCCTCATCTGTAAAATTAGCTGGAGAAGTAAATGGCAAACCACTCTAGTACCTTTGCCAAGAAAACTCCAAATGGGGTCACAGCTAGTTGAACAAGACTGAAAAATTACTAAACAACAAAAGATTTAAAGCTGTAAAGCACATTAGAGTGCATGTAGTTAAATCCCATCATCTTATGAATAAGGGACAAATGAGACCCAGAGAAGTAAAGGGACTTATCCAAGATTATAAAGATAATAAGCAGAAGAGCCTAGATTTGAACTTAAGTCCTCACATCCGGCCCACTTTCCACTATACCACACAGTCTACAGGCTTCTCAAGGCATCTCCATGGGAGATGGGAGTTAGAATGTCATTGGTGAGGAAGGACAAGAAAGCCAATTTGTGTGGGCCCCAGAGTGTCTGAAGGATATATATCCTATATAACATAATATGTAATAAGGTTAAAAGTATATTAGAGCCAATTTGTGAAGGGCTTTATTATATTTGCAGGGGGAGGAGGAATGGAAAGGGGAGAGGCAATCAAAGTTAAGTGACTTGCCCAAAGTCATATAGCTAGTAAGTGTCTGAGGTCAGATTCGAGCTCAGGTCCTCCTGACTTCAGGGCCAGTGCTTTATCCACTGTATCATCTAGCTGCCCCTTGTGAAGGGCTTTACCTGCCAAACAGATTAATATGTAGTTGATCTCAGAGGAAATATGGAGCCTCTATAGTTTATTGAATAGGAGAGTAACATGGTCGGTCATTCCTCTTTCCTCAACCCAATTCTCCCATTTTCAATGAATTGCCAAGTCTTATCTGTTCCCTTTTCTCCACTCACAACCACCACCTTAGTTTAAGACCCTTATCAGCAGTGTTTGAAAGAACAATGCATAAAATCTAGGAGTCATTTGCATAGAAATAATAGTTGAACCAATAGGAGGTCAAAACTAGGAGCAAAGGGCAGAAACTACAGAGAGAGAGAGAGAGACAGAGAGAGAGAACCCATTTAGTATTGATGCAAGGCTTTTTTCCTTCCTAACAGAGCTATCCAAAAAATGGAAAAGGTCACCTTGGGAGTTAATGTCTTCCTCCTCAGAGAAGTTCTTAAAGCAAAAGCTGAATAATGACATGTTGTAATGGGGATTCTTTCGGAGGAATGGATTGAACTAGCTGGACAATGAGCGCCCTTTCAAATTTGAAATTTTGTAAATACGAGAATATAGTAATGTGCCTTTCCGATAGCATTTTAAAAAATGCTTAGTAGTAGTAAGAAGGAAGGAGGCTTCAGTAGGGCTGGGATTATCTTTTTCCCCAAACCCTTCCCTCTTCCTAAATTCTCTATTACAGCCAAAGGCACAATCATTCAGGTTTGCAACCTAGACTCTTCACATTTTCTTTCTCCATGATAGCCAATCTGTTGCCAAGCCCTGTTGATTCTACCTTTGCCACATCTCTCCTATGTCATTGCCACCATTCTGTGTAAGCACCACCATCTCACTCTTAAGCTATTTCCACAACCTTCTGGTTGGTCTCACTGCTTCAAGGTTCTCACTACTCCAGTCTACCCACCATTCACCTGTTAAGATGATCTTCCTCAAGTACAGTTGTGTGTCATCTCCTATTCAATAAAATCCAGTGACTCCCTATTATCTCTCATATCAAATATAAAACTTCCTCATTAGTTTTTAAAGCCTGGGTCCTTGATAACCTGGTCCCTTCTTACATTTTCATTCTTCATAAATCTTATTCCCCTCCCCTGCAATATGATCCAATGACAGTGGCTTTCTTACTGGCATTATATCTCTTGACTCTTTTTCTTTTCACTAGCTATCCCTTGTATCTGGAGTGCTCTCCTTCCTCCTCTCCACTTCCTGGCTTCCCTGGTTTCTGTCAAGTTTCAATTAAAATCCCACCTTCTGTAAGAAGCCTTTCCTATGCCCCTTAATCTTAATGCCTTTTGCTGTAAGATTATCTCCAATTTAGCCTGGTAATGTCTTGTTTGTACATAATTATGTGAGTGTTCTCTCCTCCACTGATATGTAAACTCCTCCAGAGCAAGAACTTTTTGCCTTTCTTTGTATTTACAGTTCTTAGCACAATACTTGATAATGCTTAATAAATGCTTATTGGGATTGTCAATGAAGTCCGGGATCAGAAGAATCACATGTAATCCAAGTATCAAGAAAGATTTCTAAACCTCTCTATTTCTGGCAGTCAGACTAAGATGTATCTATTTGAGGAAATTTTCAATAATAGCTCGTCTCTTTGGTTCATTCCTCTGCCTAGAATCTTAGTCTTGGAAATGTATGACTATCTGGCTTATTTTAACTCACCCCTAGAGATATTATATTCCATTGTTGGAAACAATCCAAGGCTTTTCAAATTGAAATATTTGTTTAAGACAGTAATGAATATAACGAACTTACTTCAAAGCATGCATAGTACATAGAAGAAACTAACATCCTCGTCTGTGTTAGTAAACACAATGGAGTTTAGTGATCAATCACCAATCCCTACAAGTATAGTTTTTTTAATCTCTACTTCCCCTCAAAATGTGACAGTCTCAGTCTCACAAAATTCACTGCTCATGAGGGAGGTCTAGAGGCAGTCCCAACAATGTAATTAGATTGTGTTCTTAAGTCTAGTGGTAGGCACAATTCTGCATCCCTGGCTTTTGTACCTGTTCACCTTTGTCACCACATTTATAACTGCCCCCAATTTCTGTTGGCTACTATTCTGCATTACTGCCCTTTCAGCTGTCATCTACTGCTACTACAACCACCATCTCTAATTCTACAGTACCTCAGCAGTACTCTGAGTAAGGAATGTAGGCTCCCAAACCAGTGACATAACACAAAAATACTTTCCTGTATTATCCTCAGGATTTTTTTTAACTTCCCTCTTCATTTTAAGACTTCTATTATATTTCCAGAAACTCTAGCTCAGTGCTTTCTGCCATGGGGTCCTTGACCCATAGCATTCTAAGAAAACAATGACTTTTTCCCCCCACTTACGGCAACTAATTCTTCATTTGCCTTAATTGTACTTGAAAAGGAATTGGAAAAGGACAAAAATAAAAAGGCAGAGAAGGTCCCCAGGCCTATCTGCCGCACAAGGTACGGATTGAAGCTAGAGACAATCAAGTCAAGAGTCAGGAATACTAAGGTTTTCATAAGTCTGAAACAAATTAGGAGAGAAACCAAATGGTCAAGACAAAGGTCAAAGTCTTCATTTAATTAATCTAGAATCTACCTTTGTGAAAGCAAGATAATAATAGCACCTACCTCAGAGTTGTGAGGATCAGATGAGATAATATAGGTAAAGTATTTTACAGACCTTAAGGTGATACATAATTACTAGTTATGATTATTATTACGATTCTTAGAACAAATCAGAAGGAATCTAGAAAGCCAGACTCAGCTGAAGATACAGGTCTAAGAAAAGAAGGCAAACAAGAGATCTGATCTCCAAAAAGTATCAATCAACAAGTAAGAAGCAAGCCCTTGTTCTGTGCCAGAAACAGTGCTAGATGCTAGAAATGCAAAACCAAAAATGAATGGTTTCTGCACTCAAGAAGGTTACCTTCTATTAAGGGAGACAACATGCACATAATAATATAAAAATATAGATGTAAGTTAAACTGTTTCCTTAAGGACCCTTTCATAAGAATCAGTTAATGATGAAAAAGACAAAAGGAGAATTAACTATTAAAATCCTATTGGATGGGACCCCACTATACTATACTTAGTCATGTTACATTATAAGAACATTGAAATAGATCACACGTATTTCTGCCATTTTACATCACAGGAGCTTATCCTTTGGGATACTTTTCCTTTTTCTCTACAATCTATGGGTGTAGAAGTTGCATTACTCTGGGGTGGAGGGGAAGGCCTATTGGAGAGATTCTTTATCTTCAACTTATTGGATGCTTAGTGTGACAGGTATCTACTAGAGCAGGCCTACACAACCTGCAATCCACCACTGGATTTTCTATACATATAAAGGATGTTTTCCTCTACATTTTTCATGGGCTGCCTGATATCCTTTGGCATCCTATAAGTGACCCTGGGCCACAGGTTGTGAAGGCCTGTCCTAGAGAGAAAATTTTGGATTTTTAAAAAATGAATAGTGTTTCAGTGTGATTTCCTTTTACCAGTGAGACAATTTATGTGCTATAATCTTGATTATTTGAATATTTAAGCACCTCTGGCTTATTGTACTTACGTTTAATTATGAACGTGTGCATAATCCCAATATAACATGTTTAGAATACTGGTTGTTAGCAATGAAGATAGAATCAAAGAATGATTAGTTAAGTTCCATCTGAATCTGACTTAAGATAAAAAATATTGAGGATGTTTTAAATAATACTATTGAGAATACAGGGATATGTGAAGTAATAACTAAAAGGTATAAAGGAAAAATAAAACATTCTCTGTTTTATGTAAATTATCAAAGGATATGGGATTTCAGAAAATGATTGAAATTTGGCTATAAAGCCTATCATAGATAAGGAGAAAGTCCATTTAAGTTAAATGATATTAATTAATGAAGGAAGGCCAGGGAAATTATCAGAACTAAATTGAGAAAAAAAATAGAAATAAAAGAAATAGCTACAGATGTTAGTGAGCTTCCCCACACTATAAGGTATAAAATAACATTACAGCCAAACCAGACCTAACTTGGGATTTTTTTTCAGAGAAAGAATCATGAAAATTCTACCTTCTCTGGGGAGAAATCATGGGTTGTTTGGGTTAGGAATGTTAACTGAAGCATTACAGCATTGGAAAATACCTGAGTTAGATAAAAGAGTTAGATTATTAGAAAGTTTGAAAGGCATTTCATTTGGAACTGTGCATGGTATAAAAACTGTAATACCTAAAATAACTTGGTGAGAATGTTTCTAGAGTTTCAAAAGGCACTTTAGTGGTGGTAGGACATAACAACAAGCATATGATAGTTTTATTCAATTTACTTTCCAGCAAAAAAGATGAAAGACATTTTGAATTTGTTGATAGTATTAACAGTTAGCTTCCAAGATTAGTAACAAAAGGATCAGTTAAACTTGAAGAAGCAGATGCCATTTAAATGGAATAAGTACGCCTAGACATGGTATATTTCCAAATTTCTGATGGTTAAAGTTATATCTAGTTTGTCAGGTTAATGGAAAAAAAGCCAAATTTTGGTGAACTATTAAAAATAGATTAAACATACTAAAAATCCAATGCCAGCTCTAGTACATCATTCCACTTGTGTGCTACAGATACTAAAAGGGTCACTTCAGATTGAGAAGGTTCAGAATAAAGAATACATGAACAACCTGATAATAAACAGAATATACCATACATTTCAGTTGGACTAGACTAAGAGTAAAATACTAAAGATCCAGGCTCTTTAATGCAAGATCACCAGCCTAGTATAAACAATAGATAAATAAAGTATCTTTTGTTTTAACTTTGTTTTAACTTTGGACATTAGAGTTTTGTGTGCATTAGAAAAAGAAATTCAATTTTTGAAAATGAGAAATTGAATTCTAGAAACTGAACTCTAAGAAGCAGGAATAGGAAAAAAGAGACAGAGATCACTCCGTACCCTGAAAGCAGAAGAAATGACATCTTCAACTAAGTAACCACTAGTTGATGCAGGAACACTACTATTATGATATCATTAGAAGAACTATACTATATTATAATTGTGGACTACCCAGTATGTTATGTGCACTCAAGAGAATTGTCACTTTGTTCAGAAAAAACTAATACCCATGAAACCAGTATCACAAGTTAAGAGACCACATAAGATCTGGTTTGTTTCCAAGGAATGAAACAAAATTACAAAGTTTTGAGGGAAAAAAATCTTTGAAATAATGAAGAAATTTGAGAATCGGCAGGAGATTAACCATGAAATATTTGAACTAAAAAACTGAGAATTATGTACACAAAACTCTTGCCAGAAATTCAAGTGATACATCAGAAGAAGCTACTTGCTATGTTGGATGTGGGGGAAGTGAGATATTAATGCAGTGTTGGTAGGATTGTGAACTGATTCGACCATTCTGTAAAGCAATTTGAAACTATGCCCAAAGGGTCTGTAGCCCAAAAGAGATTTAAAAAAAAAAGGGAAAGGACGTATATGTACAAAAATATTTATGGCAACTCTTCTCTGGGGGCAAAGAATTAGAAACTGAGAGGATGCCCAGCCACTGTGGAATGGCTGAACAAATTGTGGTAATTAATTATGATGGAATACTATTGTACTATAAGAAATGATAAACAGGATGCTCTCAGGAAAAACCTGGAAAGACCTGCACGAACTGATGCAAAGTAAAATGTACCATGCACAAAATAACAGCGATGTTGTAAGATGATCAGCTGTGAATGACCTAGCTATTCTCAGCAATACAATGATCTAAGACAACTCTGAAGATTTTATGATGAAAAATGCTATCCATCCCCAGAGAAAGAACTGATGGTATCTGAATACAGATTGAAGTATCCTTTTTTTTTTTTTACTTTATTTTTCTAGAGTTTTGTTGTGTGTGTGTGGTTTGTGGGTTTTTTTGTCTATGCTTTCTTTCATGGATATGTTTTACATGACTATAAATATGTAACCAATATCTAATTGGTTGCCTTCTCAATGAGGAGGGGTGAGGAGAGAGGAAGGGAGAGAATTTGTTCAATGTTAAATGTTGTTTTTACATGTAACTGGGGGAAAAAGGACTTTTTTTTAATAAAGTTCCTATTATGTTCTAGAGCATGGGGAGGTGATGAAAACAGTGAGCTCACTCCACCATGATTGTCTTTGGTCTAAGAGAAAGATACCACAAATGAGCATCCTTTTACTAAAATACTGACATTATTAATAAAATTATTAAATTACCCATAAAAAAAGAAGCTACTTGCTACACTGAAGCAGAAATCAGACTACTAAACATCAGTATTAGCATTCAAGAAACAGTAACGACGGCTAACAAAAAATATGTTGCTGTTCTAAAACCAATAACTGCTTCTAGACCTGAAGAAGGCTGCAGTTCAAATGGTGGTGATGACTGATGCATGTCTGTACCCGCTAGAGGTTCACTAATCCCATTAATTGGTATTTTAGTAAAAAAGAAAGTGGAAATCACAGAAGAATAAACATTCAAAAGATAATGAAGGAAGACTAGACCCAAAAGAAACCCTGGTATTCCAGTTATAGAAAAATAGATGACATAATTAGGGGATTATAATAAACTGTTATCTAAAAGTTATCTATGTTATCTAGTTATCTAAAAGCAAAGTTACCAACATATAATATTGACAATAAAACACCTAGAAATTTAGAACTAAGAATAAAAATATAAAAATACTAATGCAGTTGTGAGACTTACAACTGATGAACCAGGTAAATCTGGAGAAGTAATTATTCATCTAGAAAATTTGAGTTAAACTACTTTGTCGTATGTGAGCCAGTGACCTTATTGCCCTCTGGCTCCACCTAGAGTTGGAGAAGTGAAGCTTTTCAAAAGAGCTTGTTCTCTGCTGCCACCTCTGGCTCGAGAAGGAAAAGCAGACAGAGTTTTGCAAGTGTCCTAGGCTGCTGAACTAGCTTAGAGTGAGTCTGAATTGTTTTGCTGTCAGCCTCATTCTGGCTGGATAATGCAGCATCTCCATCATTGAATAAAGGCTATGTTCAAGTAGAAAACAGGATTTCTTCAGCTGAAGAATGATGAGAAACAAGTCAAGCAGTGAGCAGAGAAGCAATTTCATGTAGTACAAATGTTCTTGAATGGACCAATAGCATGAAGCACATGTATTTCATTGCTATGTTCCTATAAGTGTGTGCCCACTCATCACTATAGCTACTGAGTGTATTAAAAGGAAATTGTGATCTGGGTTTATTTGTGAATAGTGAGGGATTTTATTATTTATATACTTGCTTTAATATATTAACATATTATGCAGACTAATACTATAATATATTGTACCTATAATATTTATTCTCCTTTATTATTAAGAAAATGATTAAGCTTAAGATCTAAGAATATAATTACTATGAGTGAATAAATTATTGTGTAAATATCATATACTATGTGGATATGTTACCTTGTGAGTAACTAATTGTGTAAATAAGAAACACATTGGAGGGGGCTCAAAAACTCGAATGGCAAGTAGGAAATGTTTATTTCCCCTCAACAAGGTTACCCTTAAATTGTGATAGAATTTGAATGTAACCAGATGATGGCATTCTAGGTTGGAGTAAGCAAGTGAAATCCAAAAAAAAAAAAAAGGAATGCCTCACTAGATGAGAGGTGTGAGGCCTCAGATGAAACACTGTGAGAATGTTTATAATTCATAGCATCTGTAATGACTAGAACCCACTGTAACACACTTGTCTCATTGCATCTACAATGCAAATCCAAGGCAAATGGGGGAATGAGGAGGGAGAGATGGTCCCTAGTAATATGTAGGAGAGAAAAATCAGGAAAGATTTCATGAAGATGTCATGGTTTAAGTAGAATTTTAAATGAAATGAGATATTTTAAAAGGCAGAGATGAGGTAAGAGTACTTTTAGCCAATGCAAAGATGAGTGATAGTTTTGTGTGTGAAGAACAGGAAGGAGAGTTTGTCTGAACCATTGGGCATGGGAAGGGGTGTAATGTATAGTATGTTTGGAAAAATAGTTTGGGACCGGTTTATGATGGACTTTAAAAATTAAAAAGAGGATCTTATATCTGATTCTAGAGGCAATAATGGCTAGCATTTACATTGCACTTTAAACTTTCCAAAGCTTTATAAATACTATCTCCTTTTATCCTCACAACAACCTGGGAGGTCATTGCTATTATTATCCTCTTTTACAGAAGAAACTGAACAGATGTAGGTTAAGTGACTTTCCCAGGTTTGCATAGCTGGTAAGTAGCTTGTGGCTGGATTTGAATTCCGGTCTTTCTGACTCCAAGTCCAGCTATCTGCTGTGCCACCTAGAATTCTCTAAAGAAGGAGCCATTGGAGTTTGTTTAGTAAGGGAGTAACATGGTCAGACTTGTTCTTTAGGAAAATCACTTTGGCAAGAGTTTGGTAGAGAATGAATTAGAAAGATATTTGAAGCAAAGAGACGAAATGGGAGGCTATCACAAAATTGCAAGAAAGATGTGATAAGGGCCTGAATTTGTGTGTTGGTAGAGATAAGGGTATGGATGTGACTGATATTGTGGAGGCAAATATGACAAGACTTGGAAATTGATTAGATATGTGGGGTGAGAAAGAGTGAAGAGTCCAGAGTGATGCTAAGGTTATGAACCTATAAGACTTGAAACATGGTAGCATCCTTGACAGAAAGAGGAAAATTTAGAAGAGGGGTCAATTTTCAGGAAAATATCATGAATTCCATTTTGGATATATTAAGTCTGAGATCATTAAGTTTATCCATCAGACATTTGGTATGAAATATCCAATAAGTAATTGGAAATACGTGGTGAGCTCAAGAAAGCAACCCAATTAAGAAATGTGGGAAACATAGAAATAATTAAGTTTATGGAAGATGAAGTAATCAAGGGAGAGAATATAGAGAATAGAAGAGGACACAGGATAAAACCTTGAAACACATAAAGTCAGGGGATCTGGAATGGAAGATGAACTAGGAAAGGATATTGATAAGGATGAGTAAGAATCAAGAGAAAATAGTGTTACGAAAACCCACAGAGGAGAGAGCAACCAAGAGAAAAGTGTAGTCAAAAGTGTTAAACGCTACAAAGGTAGAGTAAGATGAGAAAAACCATTATCGGACAATTAAGAGATCTTTCAAAGCCTTGGAGGGAGTAGTTTGCATTGAATCATGGACAAAGAGGAGCATTAAGTAAATACATTTACTCAAAAGATTGAAGCTGCTGAACTAGAAAGTAAAAGTACATGCAAGGAAAGTGTCACATTTCAGTTTGGCTTGGCTTGGCTTGTCTAAGCTACTCCTCATCAAAAATGGAGAAAAGCAGAGCCTAAAGTCCATATACCTGAGAATGAGTGGCCACAACCAAAGAACGTATTGTCTAACAGCCAGCCAGCTCAAAGGGGATAAGTATCTTAATATTGTACTAGGTTAATCCCTGAGAAACAGACTAGCACTATAGCAATACTTGAAGCTTTCTCACTGTGGTAGTGGGGAAGGTAGGTGGCACAGTGGATATACTATAAGGCCTGGAATCAGAAAGACTCATCTCCCTGAGTTCAAATATGACCTCAGATACTTTCTAGCCACATGACTGTGGGCAAGTCACTTAACCCTGTTTGTAAAATGATCTGGAGAAGGAAATGGTAACCTTTTCCAGTATCTTTGCCAAGAAAACCCCATATGGAGTCACAAAGAGTTAGACATGACTAAACAACATCTTGATAGAAACTGCTTGTGTTACACTGGCATAGAGTTCAAGAAACCAGATTAATTTCCATGTCTCAATGAGAAGGTATGCCAAGAGATAAAGAGATAGAGATAAAGAGATCAACAGATACAGAGAGAAAAACAGAGATGGAAAGATACAGAGAAAAAGACAGAGAGACACAAAGACAGGGATTGAGCATTTATTAGGCATTTACTTTGTGCCAGGGATTATATACAAACCAGACAGTACTCAAATACTGATAAGTCTGAGGACTTAGAAGCTAGAATCAGAATCAGAACCACAGAATCTCAGAGTTAGAGACCAAATAGCCCACAGCTGAACAAGAATCCCCACTACAATATACATCACAAATGGTCTAATCCAGGGGTAGGGAACCTATTATTTCCCAAGGTAGCACATTCCATTTTTAAACAACTCTAGTTGTTAAGAAGTTTTGCTTATGATACCTGTGGCCCAATGTCCCAAGCTCTGGGTTTATGTAGCTCAAGTTCAGCTTTGGGACCATCTCCCAAAATTAGAACTCTTTGAATATCAGAATCCAGTTTATGCCTAGGTCCTTGTTAATGTAGATAAAAGGGTTCCCAGTTCCTATCTGAGCACTCAAGATAACAATGAATAGTAAGTGTAGGATAGTATTTATTTCATCTCACAAACAGAATGCAGAAAATACAAAGGACCCACAGTATCCCATAAACAATCAGTGAAATTCTCCCACCTCTCTGGCAAGTGTCATCTTCTCCCCAGAGACACATATAGTGCTTCAGACTCATAGAACCATCCTGTGATTTGGATACCACTTGGTAGGAAAATGAACGCAGCTCTGCTAGAAAGGCAACTCCCCTCCACCATTCCAGCTAGTCCCACTTTTTACCCCTAGAGATTCATACAGGCCTCAGGCCTTATAGCATTCCTGTAAGAGCTTAGATTCTGCCTGAAGGGAAAAATAGTTTGATGTTGTTAAAGGGGCAATTAATTTCCTTTCCCATCAGATCTGTATCATTCAAATAACTCATAGTAGTACCAGGGAACAAAGCCCATGTTTCCCCCTCACCCAATATCATGGCTCAATGCTACTGACATTCAATCACCAAGCATTTATTGAGCACCTTTTATATGCCTTGCACTGTGCTAAATTCTGGAAATTCTACACTCTCAAGATGCTCACAATTGAATGGGAGAGGGGGCAGCATGAAGAGTTTGGGGTCATGTGATAGCTCCTCACAGTAGGAATTCTATTACCATAGTAAGGGGGCGGGGGAGTCAAACAACAAGAGAAATAGATTACAGAGATCTCTTTGCTGGCACTGAGGGGCAAGATTCTGTTACTTTACCCATACTGGGATCTGGGTCACAATTCTGGGTGACGGTCCCAGGGCAAGGAGGAGCACTAGAAAACCAGATGTTGCAGCTGCAGGGGAACAGGGACCTTAGTAACAGTTCCATGGCAGAAAAGAGTTTTTGTGCTCATTCACATGCCAGACCACAGGGCAGGAGAGTAGTAAACCCACATCTCTTTCGATCATACCACCATGGAAGAACTAAAAATTTACAGGTCCCTAGAAGTATCTCTGAAAACAGCAGCACAAAACTGAAGCTTAGGATAGTGCGCTCTCCATCCTGAAGGCAGAGCCTCACTTTAGCAAACAATTAAAAGTCAACAAATAAACTGGAAAAATGAGCAAACAGAAAAAAATTCTAACTATAAAAAGTTGTTATGATGACAAGGAAGACCAAATCCACACTCAGAAGACGGCAAAGTCAAAACTCCTACATCCAAAGTCTCAGAAAAATATGAATTTGTTTCAGGCCATGGAAGAGTTCAAAAAGGATTTTGAAAATCAAGTAAGAGAGAGCAAGGGGCGGAGCCAAAATGGCAGCATATGAGCAGCAAGAAATTGCAGCTCCGACACAGCCACAACAAATACCCAAAAAATATGATTCTAAACAAATTCTAGGGCTCTAAAACGCACACAGATATATTTCCTGCTGAAGGCAGCTCGGCTCAAAGCAACCATTTCAACTCTGAGAGCAGAAACCAGTCCAGCCTGAAATAGGGGCTTTTGCCCCAGGGGGCGTCTGGACAAGCTGAGCCCCACCGTGGCTGGAGCTTCAGGAGAGCAGATCTGCGACAGCTGTGGCAGGATCCAGAATTATCCAGCCATAAGATAAAAGGACTCAGGTTAGTGGAACTTGGCTAAAAACCGTGGGAGAAAAGCGGTCTGGCCAAGCCGCCTCCAGGGCAAAGAAGCGGAAAGCGGAGGTTCTGGACCCGCCTCCCCATTGTGCTTCAGAGCTCCCAGCCTGCAGACAGCAGGGGGCCAAGCGATTGTTCAGAGGCCAAGTGGTCTCCCGTTGAGTGGCCTGGATCCGGATCGCGGTCTTGGGTGGTGGTCCTGAAGTTTTTTTTTCAGTGAGCCAGAGCTGGGGAGGGACCCAGCAGCCTCCTAAAAGCCCCAGCAGCTCGGAAAACCCCAGCGATTTGGGACAGAGCTGTTCCCTCTGGAAGCAGAGTTCCACAGAACTAAAAAAACAAAAACAAAAAAAAAAACATTGAATGGCAACCATGAATAAGCATAGGAAGCAAAGTAAGAACAGCAACCAAAGCCTAGATTCCTTCTTCGGGGAAAAGAAGGATCAAAGCAGGGAAAGGGAGGAAGACAACGCAGTCAGAATTCCCACCCCAAAAGCTTCCAAGAAACAGGAAGATTGCCAAAAAGCTAGAGATCAGCTGAAGATTTTGAAAACCAAATGAGAGAAGTAGAAGAAAAATTGGGAAGAGAAATAAAAATGATGCAAGAAAATCATGAAAAGAGAGTCAACAACCTGAATGAAGAAATTAAAACCTTAAAAAATAGATTAACTCAAATGACAAAAGAGGCCCAAAAAGCCAATGAGGAGAGGAATGCCTTAAAAAGTCAACTTTGCCAGATGGAAAAAG
>CM053588.1:148330980-148355477 GCA_028646515.1 Pseudochirops corinnae | reverse complement strand
TGGGGGAGGACATAGGAGAGATTAGATTGGGGGAGGGATCATACAAGGGGATGGCTGTTTTGAGGGGGTGGTAGGGGAAAGATGGGGAGAAAATCTGTAACTCAAAATCTTATGGAAATAAATGATATAAACTAAAACAAATAAAACAAAATATTTTAAAAAAAGAAAACCAAGTAAGAGAGGTAGAGGAAGAATTGGGAAGAGAAATAAGAGAGATGTAAGAAAAAAGTCAATAGCTTAGTAAAGGAGGTACAAAAAATACTGAAGAAAATAACACCTTAAAAAGCAGAATAGGTCAAATAGTAAAAGGTGCAAAAATTCAATGAGAAGAAGAATGCTTTGGAAAATAGAATTTGCCAATTAGAAAAAGACGTACAAAAATTCACTGAAGAAAAAACTCCTTAAAAAATAAAATTGGCCAAATGGGAAAGGAGAGACAAACCTCATTAAAGAAAATAATTCCTTAAAAATTAGAATTGGACAAGTGGAAGTTAAGAACTCTATAAAACATCAAAAAAACCATAAAACAAAACCAAAAGAATGAAAAAAATTGAAGGTAATGTGAAATATCTTGTTAGAAAAGAAATCCAGGAGAGAGAAAATTTAAAAATTATAGGACTTCCTGAAAGCCATGATAAAAAGAAAAAAAGAGCCTAAATATCATCATTTAACAAATTCTCAAGGAAAACTCCCCTGATAGTTTAGAACCAAAGGGTAAAATAGAAGTTGAAAAAGTCTACTACTGGTCATCTCCTGAAAGAGATCTCAAAATGAAAATCCCCAGGAATATTGGGATGGTATCTAAAAAAATAAAATTAAGGGATGAGAAAAAAGAATGCACTGGCAAAAAGGGAGAGGTATAATGAGGCAAATTATCTCAGAAAAAGGAAACAAGAAAGAGCTTTTACAGTAGAGGGAAGGTGGCAGGGAACATCTGAACCTTACTCTTTTTGGAACTGGCTCAAAAAGGGAATAACATACACATTCAATTGGGTATATAAATCTATCTTACCCTACAGGAAAGTAGGAAAGGAGTGGAATGGGGAGGGGGGGGGGAGTGCTCATAGAAGGGAGGGTGCATTGGGAGAAGTAGTAGTCAGAAACAAAACATTTTTGAGGAAGGACAAGGTAAAAGGAGAGAAAGCATAGAATAAATAGGGGAGGAACAGGAGGAACAGAGGGAAATAAGTTAGCCATCATAACTGTGAAAAAATTATTGAAATAATTTTCCCTGAGAAAGGCCTAATCTCTCAAATATATAGGGAAAAGAGTCAAATTTATAACAATAATTTTAAAAAGTCATTTCCCCAACTGACAAATGATCAAAAAATATGAACAGTCAGTTTTCAGATGAAGTAATCAAAGCTACCTATAGGAATGTGAAAAAATGCTATAAATTACTATTGATTGGAGAAACGCAAATTAAAACAATTCTGAGGTACTATCTCACATCTATTAGATTGGCTAAAAGGACAGAAAAGGAAAATGACAATTGTTGGAGAAGATGTAGGAAAATTAAGACACTAATGCCCTGTAGGTGGAGTTGTGAACTGATTCAATCATTATTCAGTCATTCAATCATTCAGTCATTATTCAATTTGGAACTAGACCAAATATTTATAGCAGCTCTTTTCCAAAGAATTGAAAATTGAGGAGATGTCCATCATTTGGCGAACAGCTGAACAATTTGAGGTATATGGTTGTGATGGAATACCATTGTGCTATGAGAAATGATGAGCTAGATGGTCTCAGGAAAACCTGGAGATTTATATGAACTGATACAAAGTAAAATGAATAGAACCAGCAGAACATTGTACATAGTAACAGCAATACTGTAAGATGATCAACTGTGAATGACTTAAGCTATTCCTAGCAATACAATGATCTAAGATAAATCTGTAGGATTTAAGATGAAAAATGCTATTCATTCCCAGAGAACAAACTAATGGAATTTGAATATAGATCAAAGCATACCTTTTCTAAACTTTATTTTTCTTATGGTTTTATTTTGGTCTATGTTTTGTTTTACAATATGACTAATATGGAAATACATTTTACATGACTACATATGTATAACCTATATCAAATTGTTTGCCTTTTCAAAGAGGGAGAAAAGAGAATTCGGAACACAATTTTAAAAACAAATGTAGAAAATTCTTTTTACATGTAACTGGGGAAAAATAAAATACTATTTTTTTAAAAGATAGCTGGATATATAGATCTAAGAATTATCTGCATAGTCAGCACATGGGAACTGTTGAGATCACCAAATGAGAATATAGAGATTTAAGGATGTGATGTATGGCACCCACGTAGGTTACATTTGACTTCCTTACCATCAAATACCAATTACACACACACACACACAATCACACATAGCAAATAAGTCCATTTAGCCAAGTTAATGGCAAACAGAAATCAGAGAAAATATACAAATGACACTACATCAATCAATATAGAATAAGTGACCTTTCTCATAAAAATTATTGCAATAGATCTCTCCTGGATGAAAACTCTAAAATTTTGCTAAATTAACCTGGGTCTTTGACCCTAGCAGACTTCCTCATTACATTCCCCTTCAAGACATTCCCTACTTATTTTTCAGATAAAGGCCAGTCAACTTTAAATGTACTTCTTTTTGAAATGTCAATAAATGTCAGGAAAATCATGAAATACTGGGAAAACCTTCCACCTTCTTCCCCATCCCAGCATTTGACACCACAATATTTTTAAATGAACCTGGCTGTCTGGCCTATTTCATAAACAAGCAATGTCAACAAGCTACAGTGAACTATAATTTATTATTAAAGGAAGGAGAATTGACATAAAGCAATCCATGAATCTGAAAGCATAAAACAAATGTAAGTTGTTCTTTATTATTACTATGGAAAAACCATCCTTTTTGTCTTGTTCAATAAAGCTCACATAAAAATTGTCCTGGTATAAAAAAAAAAAAAAAAAAGACATTCCCTACTCAACCTTTACATTTGCTTTCCCTCTTCCCAGGAATGGTCTCCCTCCACTCACCTGCACTTCTGAGAATCCCTAGCTTCCTTAAGATCAAAGCTCAGGCACCACCTCTCACACAAAAGCTATCTTGATACCCTCAGTTGTTAGTGTTCTCTCATCTTGAAATTTCCTTACATATACTTATTTTTGTCACGTCAACGTCTATCAGTAGAACATAAATTCCTAAGGGACAGGAGCTACTTTGTTTTTGTCTTCATATCACCAGCACCTAACACATTGTCTTTCATAAAGTAGGTACTTGATACATCCTTATTGAATTTAATTTGCCCTTTTTCTTTAATGTGGATTCATTACGATGGATACATCTTACATTACTTCTTCTGGCTTGAAATTTGGGGTTCTGTATGGAAACCATTGGGACCTGGACTAGTAACCTTGAAACTATGTAACCTTTGGTCATCCTCACTAAGCAGCTGGCTCAAGAGCAAGAAAAACCTTATATAACCACATCATAGATTTAGATCTGGAACCATTCTTTAGAAGCCATCTATTCCAACTCTTCATTTTACAGATAAAGAAACTGAGTTCTAGAGATTGATTTGTCTGGATTAAGTGGCAGAACTAAGATATAAACTCAAGCCCTAGGCATGGTGAGAGATTTTTTTATAACATGGTGGTCACAAGATATATATAAAGGTATATAACTGCTTAATAAATAATATCATTCAGACTAAATGTCATAAGAATACAGAGAGAAATCTCAAGGAATCTGGAGCAGTGAGGAAGGTTTTTAAAGCAGATTTAATTTGAGTTGAATCTTGAAAGATGGTTAAATGTTGGAGAGAGGTAAATTTTCTTTCTGCCATGTAAAGAATTGGGGAGGGGAAGAGAAGCTCCAAGGAAATGTTGACTTAGATATGATGACATATTGAGAGTTCCTGGTTCCATGCCTTTTCCATGTTTCAGAAAGACTTGTATAAAATTATTGTTCCATTTAACTAGAAATGATTGTACACCTGACTTGATTATTACCTTTTCTTAGTGCATTTAAGTATCAAACACAAAACCAAAAATTCTTCTATACGTAGTTGAAGAGCTCTATAAAATGGGGGTAACAGCATCTACCTCAAAGGTTATTGTGAGCATCAAATCAAATGAGAAACCATATTTATTTTGCAAATCTTAAAAGTGCTACATAATTGTCTGCTATCATTTATTATTATTATTATTATTATTATTAAGAGCACAGTCATTTGTATTGAATAATTTCTGGATAATTATTTCTTTGACTTCCAAGAGTACTCATAGCCTGTTAAATTGAAAGATTTGCCCATATGTTCAAAAATCCACTTTGTCTTTCTCACATCCCATCTGGAATATTGTGTTCAGCTCTGAGCAACATATTTTAGGATGGGCATTTACAAGATGAAAAATATTCAGAGGAGAATGAGAGACAGATGAAAGAATGAGAAATGTTTTGCTGGAGAAGACTTTTGAGGGACAAGATACCTATCTTCACGTATTCCAAAGGCTATCAAGTAAAACCAGGATTAGACTCATTCAGACTGGCCCCAGACAGCAGAACTGGAAGTAACGAGTGTATATTAAAGGAAAGAAAATTTAGACTTGATGTAAGGAAAAACTTGCTAATCAGAGTCATCCAAAAGAACACAATGAGTTACTTTTAGGAGGTCTCAGGTCCTCCTTAATTAGAGATTGTCAAGCAAATACTAGACAACTTATTCACTGGTTTTTAGAAGAGTTTCTTCAAGTTAATGTTGGACTATATGTAGCCACTGAGATTTTGTGGCTTCTATATATATCTTGTATTATGTTCTAATTATTTTCTAAGTCTTTTTTTAATAGGTCTTTTTTAAGGTCCTTGACAACTGAGGTTGCATCTTATCTTTATGCTTTTTTGTTTTGTCTTTGTCTCTCATAGCACTTAACATAGCTTAGAAGTACAAAGAAGATGACTTGGTTAATGAAGTTACCAAGAATAGGAGGGATTTATATATAATGCCTTCTATGTGTCAGACACTGCTAAGTGCTTTACAAAATATTATTTCATTTGATTCTCACAACAATCTTGTGAGGTGGGTGTTATTCCTATTTTACAGATGAGGAAACTGAGGCAAACAGAAGATAAGTGTCTTGGCTAGGATCAAGTAAGTGCCTAAGATGAAATTAGAATTCAGGTCTTCCTGGCTCTAGTCTAGATCCAGAGCTCCATTCACTGTACCATGTAGTTGATTCTGAAGAAGCAACTTAAGAATGATGGAGGTGAGTTGAATTGTATTTGAAAACCAAAGGAAAGCAATGCATTGTAAAGGAGAGACTACTGAACTTGGACTAGGGAAAACCTAGTCTCAACTTCTGCCCCTGACACTTAATAATTGTGTGACCATGGACAAGTTATTTGACTTTTCTGAGCCACAGGCAACTTTCTAGGAATATTATAGGGTAGTTGTGGCATGCATTGGTAGAAGAAGTTCTCACATCTAAGAAATCAGAGGGGCAAGATATGACTAAGAGGAAATGAAGAAGGTGGTCAGCTTTTTCGGGCAAGTTCCAGTGTTGTTGGTTGCCCTTCATTGTCTGGTTGAAGAGGACTATCGACGTCAGTACAAATAAATGCTTAGAGGTTTGGGTGGTGCTTGGAACAGACAGCAAACAGGTTTGCTTAGCCGGTATAGAAAGAATAGGCAGGAGATTATAAGAAATTAGGGCAGTCAGATAACGTAGAGATGAGCCATTTAGTTTGGCCTGGAAGAATATGCTAAGTACAATCAATAAGTCTTTATTAATCATCTACTATGTGCCAGACACTGAGCTAGGCAAAAGGAACATTAAAAAAATAAAATGATCCCTATCCTCAAGTTTAATTTCATACAAAATAAATAGAAAGTACTTTTTGAGGGAAGATCAAACTAGATGGATCACAAAAGCCCTCCTATAGGTAGCAGTTGAACTGAGCCTTGAAGGGAGGTAGTAGTTCCAAGAAGTAGAGAAGAAGAGAGCATTCCAGGCACAGGGCATAGCCTGGAAGTGGCAGACAAAATGTCCTGTATGGTAAAGAACAATAGAACAGTTGGGTTGGAATTGGATCTCATGATGGGGAGTAGTGTGCAATCACCCTAGAAAGACAGACTGAAACCAGACTGCAAAGAGTATTTGATGCCAAACAACAGAATGTGTATGTTGTTTGAGAAGAAATATGGAACCACAGAAGCTTCTTGAGCAAGTAAATGACATCTCAGACCTGTGCTTTTGGAGTATCAAGTTTGCAACTGTGTGGAAGACTGGAAAATGAAAAGACTGGAGGCTATTAGAAGTGTTGCTGTTTGTCCTTTGTTCTTGAAAAGGACCATGACATCAAGAAGGTGATGCCATGGCTTGTAAGTGAATTGGATTTAAGTGAGGAAGGGTTATGCAAAGTCATCAGACTCATTCTCTTCTCTGGAGTCATCTGGGTAGTGGCAAGGTATAAATCAGGGTGACTAGAGATGTCCCCAAATGTGGTGGGAGATGTTGGTCTTTTTAAGTTAAGTTCTTTCTCAGGTCTCAATTTTATTGAGGAAATGCCAACTCAGTGATTAAGGCTAGGTAAAAATTAGGCAAAGAATGGCCATTTTTACCTAGATTTTTTTTTTTTAAATCAATCTGGGAGGGGAAGACCTTCAGAATCTCTGACCAAAACAGAAACAACTGCTATTTAAATTCACTCAGCCATCAGGGCCCAAACAGTGATCATAGTTCAGTTAAGAAGTCATCTAGATTTGATGTGGCAAACTAGGAGCCAATGTAGATTTCTGAACAAGGAAGTGATATGATTAAAACAATACATTAGGAAGGCTATTCTTACTCTTCTATCTAGGTTATAGATAGTCAAAAACAATTAGTTCTAATCTTAGATTTGTGATAAAATAGAAATTCAATTTAATTCCATTTATATTTATTAAAAGCCCACTATATGCCAGGCACTATGCTAAGCACTGGAAGGGAGTCTCCTATTAACAGAGAATCATAGGTTTAGGGCTGAAAAGGACCTTAGAAACCATGTGGTCAACTACCCTAATTTTACAAATAAGGAATATGATGAAGGCAGAATTTGAACACAGGTTCTCTCACTTCAAATCTATGCTTTTTTTTCCTACATAAGTATGTATATGAAAATATAAATATATTTTTATACATGTTGTTTTCCCCTACAGTACTTAAGTTCCTTAAAGGTATACCAAAATAAGGTCAAAATAGGTATATGATTTATACATGAAGCAAATTAGGAGAGCATGGAATAGTTTATCTGTCAGATGTATGGATAAGGGAAGAATTTAGGATCAAACAAGGTATAAAGAGCATTATGAAGTGTAAAATTGATTATTTTAATTATATAAAATTAAAAAGTTTAAATGCTTAGAAATTTTGATTATATAAAATTTAAAAGTTTTTGCACAAGTAAAACCAATGCAACCAAAATCAGAAGGAAAGCAGAATACAGTAAATATCTCTGATAAAGACCTCATTTCTAAAATATCCAGAGAACTGAGTCAAATTTATAAGACTACAAGTCATTCCTCAGTTGATAAATCATCAAAGGACATTAACAGGCAGCTTTCAGACAAAGAAATCAAAGCCATTTGTAATCATATGAAAAAATATTCTAAATCACTATTGATTAGAGAAATCAAATTAAAACAACTCTGAAGTACCACTTCAAACCTATCAGATTGGCTAATATGACAAAAAAAAAGAAAATGACAAATACTGGAAGGGATGTGGGAAAACTGTTGGACCCAGTAATAAAACTGCTAAGTCTGCATCCCAAAGAGATTTTTGTAAAGGCAGATGATGGGGGAAAAATATTTATAGCAGTTTTTTTTTGGTGGTAGTCAAGAATTGGACATTGAGGGGATGTCCATCAATTGAGGCACAGCTGAATAAGTCGTGGTATGTGATTGTAATGGAATATTATTGTGCTATAAGAAATGACAAGCAAAATGATTTCAGAAAAACCTGGAAAGATATACATGAACTGAGACAAAGTGAAGTGAGCAGAACCAGGAGAACATTGTATACAATAACAGCAATATCGTATGATGAACTGCCAATGACTTGGCTATTCTCAGCAATATGATGACCCAAGAGAACCCCAAAGGATTCATGATGAAAAAATGCTATCTGTCTCTAGAAAAAATAACTGTTATCTTAAACAGACTGAAGAATACTATTTTTCACTTTCTTTTTTGTGTGTTCAAGTGTTCTTGCACAAAATGATTAATATGGAAATGTTTTACATGATTGCACATGTATAACCTATATCAGATTACTTACAATCTCAGAGAGGAAAGGAAGGGATAGAATTTGGAACTCAAAACTTTTAAAATAAAAACAAATGTTAAAAACTGTTTTGTAGGGGAAATAAAATACTATTTTAAAAAAAGGCAGAGACTGTTTTATTTGCATTCCTAGTGCTGACTCTTACTATGCTTTTAATAAATGCTTTTGACTGGTTGACACAGACCTTGTGGGAGGCTAAAAAGGGATCAACACCAAAACTGTAGGGAATTATTGAACTAAAAACTAGGAGATTCCTTAGAATTCTTTATGATCAGAAGTCAAGGACCTAAGTTCAAATTTTTCTTGACACATAATGCAAGCTATGTGACCAAATCAGAAGACAGGAACTAAACCCATGATTTCATTGGTATAAGATGAGGAAATTGCCTCACCCATGCAGGTTGGCACTTTCTTTGTACCTTACATTCTTAAGAGTTATCTAGAACACTGAGAGCCTATGTGATTTGCCCAGGGTTAACAGTCAATGTGGTTAGAGGGACTTGAACTCAGGGATACTTGAATCTTCAGGTTCTGTTCTCTATCCTATTTTGTCCCTGCTGCCTTTTGACCATATAAAGACAACCAAAAAACATTTCTTGTCTTCAAATTTATGTTCTACTGGGGGGCAACAACAGATAGCCAGGATAAATAAATATATGCAAGATAAAAAGTATTGAAAAATCTGAACCACACAAGCCATTTAACTTCTAGTCTCCCCACCCCCACACCCCAATATAAGCAAACATTTATAAAGTTTTACAGTTTGCTGAGTGCTTCTCTATGTGTAGCTGTGTAGTCAAGTCAAATGCAGAAGCTATCAAATCTGCTCCTTGAAAGAAAGAACCAAGTTTGGGATTTAAATTTTTCTGTAGCTAATAAGTCTCTACCACGTGCCAGGCCCTGTGATATGTGGGAACAAAGACAAAAAAAGTCCCTGCCATAAAAGTCAGAGTCCAATGGAGGAGCCAACATGCAAACAACTACTGTACAAACAAGATACATACAGGTTAAATTGGGGAGGGGGGGTTGTCTCAGAGAGAAGGTTCTAAGTTTAAGGAAAACTGGGAAGTACTTCTTGCAGAACTTAGAACTCTGAGACTTGAAGGAAGCCAAGAAAGTCAAGTGGTATTGATAAGGAAGGTAAAAATTCCAGGCATGTGGGACAGTCAGTGAAAATGCCTGATTCTGGAAACGAAGTGAGTTTTTTTTTTCTGCAAAGTTCCTTAGAATTGTGAGGGATAATTTATAGTGAAGTTTCCCCATTCTGAAAAATCAAATCTAGAATGGCTTCAGTATTCACTAGGCCTAAGGTCAAGTCACCAGACCTTCAAGCATTAGAGCGATGGAGACCCTCCCCCAGAGCCAACACAGCAGAAGATATGCCAAATAAGGCTGACTGTTTTTATTGGACACCCACATGTTTCCAGGTCCTTTGTCTCAGAGAGATTCCCCGCTTAGATTGAGGGACAGCCCCCCTGCCAATAAGAGTGAAGGCCAGTTGGGGGGGTTGGGTTTCTGCCTTAGAAGATGATATAACCATGGGCTGCCTTCTATCTGGTGCTCTCTCCCTGCAGATGCCATGCTGGGCAGCGGGGGTAGAGTCCTTTCTCATGAGAAAGAATAAAGACCTTTTTTTTTCCCTACCCACCACCCCAAAACAGCCATCCCAGTGTATCCCCCCTCCCCCAGTCTATTCTCTCCTATGTCTTCCCCCCTCACCCCTCTGACTTTTCCGTAGGGCAGGATGGATCTCCCAACCACAGTGCCTGTGTATCTCAAGTTCCAGTTGGATGTAGTTAACAATAATAATAATAATAATAATTGCATATATAGAGATATATATATTTATAACATTTGATTATGGAACTTTAGATTCTAGAAGGAATAAAGACCTTTTCTGACCTAGATTCAGAGTACGAACTCTTTCATCTCACACAGAATCAAGTAAAGAAACATTTAAGTGCCTACTATGCCTCCGGCACTGTGCTAAGTGCTGAGGATAGAAAGTTAAGAACAGTCCCTTCTCTGAAGCAGATGGCTCACAACCATTACAGACGGAGACGCTCACTGCACCCCCTCCAAACACCGCTGGCCCTCAATAACTATAACCTGACGACAGGGCCACTTTCTGGACTGTTCTTCCAGGACCTAGCACTCTGCCGCTTCAGGAACGTTGCTGGCCGCTTCCCTGCCTGCCCAGGTCTGTTTCCCGACCCCTTTCCCCAGTACGATGCTGGGCGCGTGCTTGCGCTTCCTGGGGGGCGGTCACCACTGGCTCCTCTCCCCAGACCGCCCCCGGGTCTCAGCGTACTCGCGCTGGTGTTAGCAAGTGAGGCAAAGGTACGGCCGTTGCTGTTCTCGCGAGACCAGCGGCGACGGGGGCGGGAGAGGCGGCAGCGGCGGAGGTATCCGGGAGTGACTCCTCGTAGTTCCTCAATCGAAAGGCGCCCAAAGTCCTCGCGCTGACACTTCCGCGAACATGGCGGCAAGTGCGCGGAGAGTGGCTTTAATCGCGATTTGGGGCAGTCGTCTGCGTCATGGCCTTGCCGAGGGCCGGCGGGCGCTTCCCCAGCCAGGCCCCCTCGCTGTGGCTGTAGCGGGGGCAGCGGGGGCAGCGGTGGCAGGAGTAGGAGCGGTCTGGTACAAGGGACACCTAGACCTCCCAGCAGGCGATTACCTCACGGTCTTTGCCCAGGTAAGGCAGTAGACCCTTCCGCGTGAGGAGCCGCCCTGGGGGCGGGGCGTGAGGCGAGGGGCGGAGCCTAAGGGCGAGGGCCCCTGGGGAAGGTGCTGTCCTCCCTGCTCTCTGCCCCAAGGCAGGCTCTTAGTTAATGCTTTGCTGATTGACTGTTGGTGTTGATTGAGCCCTTGAGACGGGCTGGAAAGGAATTAGGAAATAAGGTAAAAGAAAGTGACATTTTTTAGATACTTTATGCCTAGGATAAACCCCCCTAAACTCCCTAACCTGCCGAGGACCCCGGAAGGACTGTATTTCATTCTAATTTTTTCCCTCCCACTCCCCATGCACTCCGCCCCCACCCCCCCCGCCTCGGGGTCTGGGGTCTGTGACTCGTGGAGGAGAAAGGGTGGAGAAAGTAATAAGAATCCTTTGGTAGACTGGTGGTTTCTGAAAATTACACAAGTGCAGAGAGTCATTCATTCGGAATTGAAAGTATTTGAAATACACTCCCCCCACCCCCCTTCCCAGAATTCCCTTAATCTGTGAAAATGACCCCATAGGTTCTGTCAGTAATGCTTTACAGTTTTTCCCTGCGAGTGGAGTACCAAAATCTTTGCTCGGAAAGAGGCTGCATCTTTGTTAAGTAGTCTAGCCTAATAATACTTACTATATAAATATTATCCATACATTTTCCAAATCCAAATGTATGTTTTTGGTTTTGTTTTTTTACTGGGAAAAAATCAAACCTAATGACAGGATAAGGGAGAATGAAAATATACAGGTTGCCCTAAAAGTCTTACTGCAGTTTTAAACTAGGTTGAGGTAGCTGATGAGGTGATGTTAGCTCACAGGCCTAGGGTCAGAAAGAGTTTTCCGCAGAACTGCACTAATCTCAAACACTTAACCTGGACAGGTGACTTAGCCTCTGTCTGCCTCAGTTTCCTTATCTGGAAAATAGGGGTAATAGCACCCACTTCCCAGGGTTGCCGTGGTGATAAGATGAAAGGATGTTTGTAAAATGCTTTACAAACCTTAAAGCACAATATAAATGTTAATTATAGTCATTATTATTACAACTGCACTAATTTTTAGGATTTCTGTATATTTGTAAATAAAGGTGATAGGAAAAAACAAAAGAAAATGAAAGTTTTTAGAAAAAAATGTCAAACTTTTAAATTATGTTCCTGTGAAAATTATTAAATATAATATAAATCAGTAGACTGAATAGGACTGTAAGACTCAACAGTCTACTCTTCAAGTTTATTGCTTTAAGTCAGGACTTAGAAATAGAGATAGAGAAGCTTAGGGGTCATCTAATCCAACTCCCTTATTATTGGAGGAAATCCAAAGCAGAGTGACTTACTCTGAGTCACACAGTAAATGGCAGAGCTAGTATTTAACGTTTTAACATTTTCTGTCTCAACATCCATTGTTCTTTCCTGTATGTCGCAGAACTCATCATAATCATTACAAAATAGTAAAGGACGGAGTGTACTTTAAAAATCTGAGGAAGTAGTGACTTTACAGCATTTTTATAGGCTTCTGAGAAATATATGTATTTCCTTGATTACAATTTTTATGTATTTTTTTCTTTGAGAATTTTAGAATTAAAATGCAATTTTTCTAATTTGTTTACTTTTTACATACCTTTAGATTTATTTGGTACTTGCCTCACAAAAGCTTAGGGACTATTCAGATAAAATAGATTTAAAAGCAGGATATTCAAATTCAAGTAATCTGGCAAATGATAATTTGGTATTGTTGTAGAACAACACCACATAGGTAAACAATGTATAGTTCTTCCCCCATTTCACATTTGTGAACATCATTACCAATTTTAGAAAAGGGAAGTAACAGTGATGTCCAAGAAAACCATTATGATGAGATTAGCATTTTAGACTTATAATTGGTTTTTCTAATTGTTATCTTGTCTCTTTTCCAATTTGTTCAGCATATACAAAATAATACAAAATCAGAAACAAGTGAGGATAAGGGTAAACAGTATCAAAATGAAAAGACTACATGTTAACTATGTTAACTTGTTGAAGGAGGAATATACTTAAAAGAATTTCTAACTGGAGAATTCATGGGCTTGTGTACCTGAGGATGTTGGGGTTTTTTCCTAATTGACTTTTTTTTTTCACTCTCTATAAAAGTTGCCTTCTACAGCAATAGAAAAGTTTAGAAGAGGGGTGGATTTGGAAGGAAAGATAATAAATTGTTTTTGGACATGTTGAATTTGAGATAACTTGAGATAACATTAGACACTCATTTGAAATGTCAAAACAAGTCATTGCTGTTAGGAGACTGAAGGTCAAGAGAGAGATTAGGGCTGGATATGTAGAACTGAGAATCATCTGCATAAAGATGATGATTGAACCCATGGGAGCTGATGAGAGAACCAAGTGAAATAACATAGATCAGGAGTTCTTAATTTAGAGTGTATAAATTTGTTTCTTTGATATTTTGATAATCATGTTTCAGTATAATTGGTTTTTCTTGTAGTCCTATGTATTTTTTTTTATGCTTTTAAAAATATTCTGATAAATGGTCCTTGGATTTGAATGGACTTAAAAGAGGGCCATGACACAAGAAAAAAGTTAATTCCTATTCCAGAAGAAGAGAGAGGACCTAAAATAGAGCCTTGGGGCAGGAGTTAGGACCAAGAGAAAGACTGTGAGCCATGTACTAAACTCACTGAGAAAGGAAAGAAAAAGTTCTTGGTAATGACCACCAGGATATGGATTGGATGATAAATTTGAATAGAGTGAACTTCAACAGGGGGAGAGGTTGCTTAGTATTGGCAAGTAAAGAGAGAGTCTAGAAGTGGCAGTGAAAAATCAGAGGAATTCCATCTCCCTTACCACAACCAGTGAATTGGGGGATATGACCTAAAAGAGTAGTTCTCAAACATTTTTGTGTTAAGACCCCTTTACACTTGTAAAAATTATTGAGGACCCCAAAGAACTTTTATTTCTATGGGTTATGTCTATAAATATTTACCATATTAGAAATTAAAATATCTTAGTATTGTTGATTTTACTAAGCACATTGCCCCTTCAGACTACACAGTGATCTAAAAATACAACCATTCCTGGGATAAAGTATCATCAACACGGAGCCAGGTTTCACTGAGTACCAGAAAATGGAAAGAGTGATAATGGAAAAAGTTCAAAATTAAAGCAAGTTTGTTAATTACAGAGCAGATTTTCCAGAGAGCACAGTAGAAGGGACAGGCAAATCTAATGTAGGACTTTGCAGGGTGATGGAGTTAGAATCGAGGGGGATAGGAGTAAGGGAGTAAGTAGTTGAGGATGAAATTGGTGATTCAACAGACATAGTTCAGAATCACTGGGATGAGGAGAGCATGAGGAGGTAGAAATATGTTTGCTATTGAGGAATGAGTCCAAGCAGATTATCTATATCCATGGTTGGAGTGAAGTTCCTTCTGCCCTTCTTTCCCATGAATACTTAGACTTCCACTTCTGAACAATAAGTTATATTCTTTGGAAAGGAAGAGTCTGTAAAAGACAAGTAAAAGGAATCAGCAAACATTTTCAAAATAAATGGTGTTATAAATATTTTTCCTATTTTCAGTGTGTTGTTTTTTACTTAACCTCCCTAGGAGACACCTATAAATTTGCTTACATCTGAAAGTTTTCTCTCGCCTAAAATTTTTCTTTGTATACTTCTTCTGGATCTTGTCTTTGGCCCTTTCTTGGCTGAGGGGGGTGGGGGTTGAGGTGGAGAGGACACCAAGATAATGTAGATAAGAACTTTGATACTTCTTAGCACCTGCTACTATTTTCACCTGGTATCTTGTTGAGTCTCACTAACAGGGAAATAGTTAAATATGCTTATAGGTTTATGCTCTCAAATAATTTAATGAGGTGATAGCAACTTGTATTATTAAGTGTAACAGAACACTTTCCTTATAATGATACAGAAAGGTACTGTTATATCAATTTTAAAAATAAAATGAGGCTTGAAATTTTCTATAGTTACATGCTGAATCCGTGCTTTCTGTGTTGCCACAGCCATTCTTTTCCTTTGCTCCACCCACCAAAAGGAAAATCCAGACAAATCCTATGAAACACTTATTTTTGGTAACCAATCAAAATATCAGCCAATGGGGGACATTTGGTTTTGGATTAATTTTTTTAACTAGTAGGAAATGTGATATGAAATACCTTCCTTCTGTAGATAGATTTCATAGTATTCTACTCCTGACAGTTTTGATGACAGGAAACAAATCTTCAGATTTCTCTACCACTCCCTTTGCGTATTCACAATTAGTTGGGAATGCATGTTAAATTGTGTAATTATCCATGGTAATAGTGTATAAGAATGGTATAGATAATAGTATTGTATATAATTTGAAACCTTCATTTTAGTGGATAGTCACCATCAAATCTTTCTTCAGCTAATAAGGTATCATAATATTTGACAGAAATGAAATTCCTCTTTGTGCTTTTTTCTTGTTCATACATGGCCAAAAGATAGGAAATAGGAGAAAGGAGATAATCTGTAAATGGATCTTTGCAGTGAATAATATGATTATATGGTAGCTCTTTAAATTCTATATGAAGTCATATGAAAAGGACTCACATGAATCAAAAAGAAGTAAAACAAAAAAGTTTCACTAGTCTAAATTATTTTTCAGGGTCTTGTAAGGCATTAATTCTGGTCTTGACTATTTCTATCTTCTAGCTTTTGTTCTTTTTAAAACATTTCCTTTTTGTTCTCTTTTTCTCTTAGGTTTTATATTTTATTAATATTATTTTGACAGATTTATTTTGTCCCAGAAGTTGTTGGGTTTTTTTTTAACACTGAATTCAATTCAGTAGGTATTTATTAAGCACCTACTAGTGCCAAGTGTTGGGGATAAAAACACTAAAATGAAATAGTGCCTCTTTTCAAGTGGCTTCCATTGTCCTTGTGGGAAATAATAAGGTTACGGAGAAGTAACTACCAAATGTATACAGAATATACTATAGTTTTGGGATAAATGGCATAACAACTAGGGATTCAGGAAAAGCCTCATGCTGAGACATGATACTAGAAGGAAACTCAGAAATCCAAGAGGGGAGAAAGGACAGCCTGTGTGCAAAGGCTCTGAAACAGGAGATGAAATGGCATGTTTGAGGAAGGTTAAGTAGACCAGTTTGTCTAGCATTTAAAGTACATGAAAGGGAATAATGGGAAATCAGTCAGGAACAATAGGGTGGAACTTGATTGTGAAGGCTTTAAATGCCAGACAAGGGAGTCTGTATATATTTTATCCCAGAGGCTATAGGAGAGTGACTGCTCAGACTTGTGCTTTAGAAATATTAACATGACATCTGTTTTGAGTTGAGCATGGATCTTGATTTGAGTTTGGATCAGAGAAAGGAGAGACTTGAGGCAGGGAAGACAAGTAGGTGACTATTGCAATAATCCAGGTCAGAGGTGATGAGTGCCTGAAATAGGGTGGTTGCTTTGTCACTAGAGAAAAGGGAACAGGATATGGAGGTAGAATCCACAAGGTTTCGCTACTGATTGGGTTGATGGAGGAAAATGAATAGTTAAGGATAGTTGAGATTATGAACCTATATGACCAGAAGGAGAGGGTGCCCTTGACAGAAATAGAAAAGTTAGGAGGAGGACTGAATTCAGAGAAAGAGAGAGGCCTTTTTTTTAGAGTTGCAGAGTTTGACATGCCATTGAGACATCCAAATGGAAATGTTCAGCAGGCAATTGGTGATGCAGCCCTGGGGCCTAGGAAAGAATTGAGGACTGGCTCTGTAAATTTTGGAATCATAAGCATAGAGATGATAGTTGAATCTGTGAGAGGTGATATAATCACATTTTTGAAAGTAATTTTACACTTAATATCTAATTTGATCCTCATGGAACCCTGTGTAGAGTGGGTATTATTATTCCTTTTTTTACAGGTAAAGAAACTGAGACCTACATAGGTCAAGTGACTTGTTCAAGATAATTCTAAATCAATGATGTGGCTAGTATATGTCATTCCCAGCATGGAAAACAAGTTAGGCAGGTTATCTGTCTATCTAAGACCCACTGCCTTCAGGTAGTACTCTCTATAAGGCCTCCTAGATGGTACTGGAGAAGATCTGACTGAGGGAATGAATTAGGGTGATATGCAAAATCCGTCATCCCCTATCCCTTCCCCTCTCCCCATAAGAGGAGAAAAACATAATGCCTCAAGGAACTGGGGAAGAGAGTAAAAACAGTAGCAGCATCCCAAGGTGAGCAGAACAGCTTGGTAGGAGACAACCCAGAATTGGCCCATCCTGTCGCCAAGAACCAAAAAATTTCAGAACTGGAAGGAATCTTACTTATATCTATTTTAGTCAAAACTTTTCATTTTAAGAAGGAGAAAACTGAGGCCTAGAAAAGGTAAGTGATTTGCTCAGGGTCCCACATCAAATTAATGACTAAGAAGAGAGTCTACTGACTCTCCAATCCAATATGCTTTCTACTATGCTAGTAGTTTCCTCCTCTGAAATAGACTGGTCCCCTGGGCACATATTGTAGTGTTTGTATTACTGGCTTATGAATCCCTGTTGCCTTTTAAATATTTTGGATTTTAAGCCCTTCAGAGTCTAACTCTAATCTGCCTTTCCACTTTTTTTGGATGCTGCTCACATTCATACAATCTGGGTTCTAGCCAAACCTATTATTTTCTCTTCACTGTTGCCTAGAATACACTTCCTCCTCACTTCCATTTCTAAGATCTTCTTTAAGGGCTCATTTCATATGCTGCCTCCCACGAGAAGTATTTTGTGATCCTGCTAGTTATTAGTGTTCTTCCCTCTCCTCAAATTATTTTATATTTACATATTTGTTTACACAGATTCATAGATTTGGAGATGGAAGAGCCATAGATTTAGCTCCAATGCCTATATTTTACATGATGAGGGCTTAGGCCAAAAGAAGGTAAGTACTTCACTAAGGGTCACACAGGTAGCAAGTAGCAGAACTGTGATCTCAACAGTCCTCTGTTTTCCTCTGATTGTGTTCAGTATTCTTTCCATTCTACCAGTTGCCTCCTATATTGTATGTAGAATGTAAGCTCCTTGAGGGCAGAGACTGTTTTCACTTTGTCTTTTGTAAATAGCCAGCAACTTGCAGGTATTTGTTAAATGCTTGTTGACCTACCTGAGCTAGGGTTTGATGGTGTACTTACATTTCCTATGTCTAAAGGCTACAGTGTTCCCAGAACCTGGGAAGAGGTTAGACCTGATAGCATGATTAAGTGATGTCAGCTGTAGAGGTTGCCCTTACATCTGCTCTGATATTCCTTCTCTAACCCATAGTTGGGACATTTTGGGGGTCGCTTGCCCTTTCCTAGAAGAGTTTTGCCTAGTCTCTGTGTTTGGTCATCCCTGATCTAGCTTATTCTTCTACTTAGCTAGCCCTGGTACTGACAAGCTTGTTTACTTGGTTTTTTTATCTCTGACAGATCCCTAACGCTGTTCTTAGTAGAAAATTTTATGTATCGTTGCTGTTAGTGATTACCTTACTGATAAGGTATGTCACTAGGCCTATAGTTTCTGAACTTTATGCAGCTACTACCTACCTTTGGTGGGGAGTGGGGAGTCTTTTTAGTGCTTCCCACTTTTCATAAATCAATCTATGCAAATAATTATTTCATCTTATATTTTATTCATATACAATTTAAGAAATATTTAAAAATTAATAATAAAATTTAATCATACAGTAAAAATATCTGGTCACTCAGTCATTTTTTAGTCACGTCTGACTCTTTGTGCTATTTGGGATTTTCTTGGCAAAGATACTAGAGTGATTTGCCATTTCCTTCTCCAGCTCATTTTACAGATGAGGAAACTGGGACAAACATAGGTTAAGTGACTTGCCCAAGGTCACACAACGAGTAAGTGTTGAGGTCACATTTGAACTCAAGTCCTCCTGACTCAAGGGCTGGTGCTTTATCTGCTGTGCTACCTAGTTGCCCTAATAAAAATGTACAAAATAACAAATAATTGCTTCATGGTATTTACTGTTATGAATTGCAGACTTAAGAAATGAAAGAAATGTTGGAAGTTATTCCCTCTCATTTTACAATTTCCTCAATTGTAACAGAGGCCAGAACAGGTAAAGAAACATACTTAAAGTCACATGGATAATAAATGGGTCAGAATTTGAACCCAGGTCCTTTGGCTCTAAATTCAGCACTCTTTCCACTGAACTGTGCTATTTTCCAAAGGCAGGCAACACTGGAAAATGGTAGACTACCCCTGGAATCAATCTTTAAACCAGGGATAGGAGAAAGTCAAAGGTAATGACCTGTCCCCGGCTGTGAAGTAGGATAGTGCCTTGACAAGTATCACTCCACCCCTTTAAATCACACCAAACCCCAGAAACCTTCATGGGGAGAAAGAGAGGAGTTCGAGGAGGGGTCTAGGAAGGTCCAGAAGAGCAGTGGGACCCTAAAGTCCTCATGTCCACGGCATGGCATGGGTTGGGGGTTGTGTATATACTGCTGGACCCTAAGGGGGTATCATGTGCCATCTCACAAGTCCCCCACCCCCACCCCTACGACCCGGCCCACCAGTGACCTGGGGGAGTGATTCTTATGGCCAAATTGTATTTTTTGCTCTTAAAATGAATCTACCCTGTCTCCTTAAAAAAAAAAAGCTAGAAGCACATGACTCATAAACTCAGTGAATATACTTGTTTTAAAATGTTAGTTGATTGTGAAGTTGCTATTTTTACAGTATCTGAGTAAGTCATATAACAACATGCCTTCAAGATTAAGGCACTTTTTATTTTACTCTTTTGCAAGAGTTATAAGTATTTCAGAAAGTTACTGTTGATAGTTAAAGTCAAACAGAATTACTAGAAGGGATAAAAATACAAATGTTGTGGCTAATAAAATAGTTGCAGTGTTGAGTTCTCTAATTTTTTCATAGTTTAGACATATAATGTTTTTCTGGCAGTAGCTTCAAGTCCCTATTGCATTTCTATGAGTAATTTGATTTCAGTCTTGTATGGGCTTTCTGACAACTCTTTACTGGAAGTTTCTTCCAAATCTACAAAGGCATACTAGTATCTACATAACTCTATGAATCAATAGGTTTTAATTTGCTTTACTTCTTTCAGTGGTACAATTCACATATATTGTCAGTATCATAAAATAGTAGCTTCCTAAATAAAATATTTTATAGTAAATTTTTTTTATGAATAAGTTACCTAAACTCACTCTAGTGAAAATAAAAATAATTGGTATATTATAATTTAAAAAATGCCATGATGTTAGATACATATATGTGTGTGTATATATATATATATATATATATATAGCATGTGTGTATAATGTATATAGATACATATATTTGCATGTAAGATATACTATGTATATCTTATTCTCTGTTAATGTAGAAATAAAAAATTAATTTTCAAGGAAATTACAACTAATCTTGAATGGTAAACTTCTAGAGGGCAGTTTGCTTTGTACAGTCTCATGAAAATACTTTTATCAGTGATGGTAACAATAGCTAACATTTCTGTTGCTTTTTACCATTTATAAAGTGCTTTGTACATATTATCTTATTTGATCTTCATAACAGTAATAATGTAAGTAATAAGAGAATTATAACCCCACTTTACAAATGAGGAAACTAATAGGGGTTAGAGAGGTGAAATAATTTGCCCAAAATCATGTGCAAAATTGACATTTAAGCTCGTCTTCTATTTCCAAGTTTAGTGTTTTCTGAAAAGTATAAATGCAAATTTAAATTAATAATCAGATATGTAAGAATTTTTAAGCACAATTTTAGAGTTTTTCATTTCAGATTAATATTTTTTCCCTTGTTGACTTGTCTTTAGAAAAACTTACTGTCATTATGGTTGCAGAATTACGTCTTATGTAACAAGTCCTAGAAACAGAACAAGCATATTGAAAAACAGCTGATTTTTCTTTACAGAAAAGGTAGTTCAATAAATTTTCAACTCTATCGTATCACTGAGGTATTATTTGAGAAAACTTTGTGTTATTCCCTTTTCCTCACCTCCTAATTCTCCAAAGCTCACGTTGACATTCCAGTACTCCTTTGGCCTATCTTTGTGAAATCTTTCACTACATCAGGATGATTTTGAATTACAGTGGTGGTGGGGGGGGGGGGGAGTTTTCTTTTTTTTTTAATCTTTAGAAAGATTTATCGTTTTTTGGAGCTTCAAGAGTACACTTAGGTTGGTTACTTGTTGAATGATCTGAAATGCAAAAAAAAATTTTTTTGACTTTTCAAAACAGTTTTTTTCTTTGATTTAGATCAGCATGTTAAAATATTTTCAATAGACATCATTTGAATGTATAAGAACTAACCTGATTGTAAATTCAGATTCTATTATTCTTAATTAATTATATTACTTTATAGCCTTATTCTTTGAGTATGTAATAATTTGAACATCCAAAATTGTAAAACAAGTTAGGGGGTAATTACTCATAAAAGAATTTTTTGCAAAAGGAACCCACAGGGGTTCTTTTAAATAGTATATTTTAAAATGATCTACTTTAAAACAAAAAATGAAATAAAATTATCTGTTTACCTTAAAAATTGATTTATATGATTTACACATAGCAGTTTTCAATTTTTTTTCAAGACCTCTTTAAAGTTTTAAAAATTATTGCCGATCTTAGAGAGTTCTCATTTATGTGGGTTATCAATATTTATAGTACTAAGAATTAAACTTAATATTTTTATGAAAATTGTTTTGACCTTGCAGACCACCTGACAGGGTCTTGGGGACCCCAAAGTCCTTCAAACACACTTTAAGAATTGCGCTTTGCAGGAATATATTCACTGTATAAAACAAAATAAGTTATGCTGTGTGTGTGTGTGTGTGTCTGTAGTACTGAGGGTGGGGTTTGAACCAGTGGTTCCATCCAAGGAGGGAACTTCCAGTATAGAAACTCCATCAATGCAGACCTGTAACACATTTCTAATTTACCTTTTTTTTTTAGAGAGTTGCCAGGGGGCACTAAGAGGCTAAGTCAAGTCAACAAGCATTTGTTAAGCATTAACTATGTGTCAGGCACTGTGGTAAGAGCTGGCATTACAAACAGAAGCAAAAAAATTTTTTTTAAAGAAGGTGAAGATGGCAGTTCCTGCCCTCAAGGAGCTTGCATTCTGATGGGGGAAGACAACATATAAACTTAGCTATAACCAGTATGTGTCAGACTCAGGTCATCTTGATTTACTGTGAATGAGCAGCCTGCCATATTGAATAGAGAACCAGCCTTGGATTCAGAAAGACTTAAGTTCTAGTTATGTCTCTGACACACTCTAGCTTTTTGACTATGGGGAAGTGATTTAACTTCTCGCTGTCACAAGTAACCCTCTAAGACCAGCGGTTCTCAACCTGTGGGTCCTGACTCCTTTAGGGGTCGAACGACCATTTCACAGGGATCACAGGGGTCACCTAAGACCATTGGAAAACACATATTTTCATGTTACTGATATCTACATATCTACATGTCAGTGTGTAGATTTAGAGAGAATGCTTAGTGAGGAAATTTCTCTTTTCTGATGTCAAATTCTTAAGAGACTCTGAAGGACTATACATACACACACATGTGTATATATATATATGTATGTGTATGTATATGTGATATGATATTATTATCCTTATTATTTTTTATTATATTGCTCTGAAACTGTGTTGAAATCCATTTTTCTTCATCTGTCTCTCCATCTTTCTCCTTATAAACCAATATAGTATACAAATGATTGAAACTAAATTGCTTGTGAAAACCAGTGGTTAGAGAAAAATTAGAGGGAGTTATTTCAAAATGAAGGGGGGAAAATGTGGAAAGCTACTTTCTTTTGATCAAAATCACAGAATGTGAGAGATGAAAGTGACTGACTCAGAGGTCATCTAATTCAACCCATGCCTCAACAAGGGTCACCCTTTCCTGAGAGGAAAGTCACACTCTCCTCACCTTTCTCCAAGTAACTCATTACACCTTTTAATCACTTTGTTAGGCATTGTAAGGAAATGATTTTCCTAGTAATGGGGGATTGATTTTTACTTTTTAAATGACTACCTGTACTTTATATATCTTCTTTGGTTTTGCTTCTTGGAAAAAAAGGAAGTAGCTGATCTTAGATTTAATGGGAAATTCTAAGAAGTGAAACTAATGTTTTCTTTTTTGCTAGCTTAAGCAAGCTAGATAAGTGTCAAAAACTGATCTGTGACTGAATGAGATATAAAAAACTATCATTGCTAGCTGCTAAGAGATGCTAGAGTTTTGACACTGAACTATTAATGTAGCTCATTATCTCCTTTCATTTTATTCTTCTTGCTTGTGAATTAGAGGCAGTATAGTTTGGTAAGTAGAGTGAAAGACTGAGAATCAGGAAGACATGGATTCAAATCTGGTCTCTGAAACTTAATATTTGTGTGACACCTGACCTCTGGGAGACCAAGGAAGCTCTTTAAGGCTATAAGTTACACAGGGTTGCAGACTGGAGGAACTTCTCAAAACATTGAAATCACAGGTCCTTGATAAAGGACGTATTGTTGACTTAATGGTGAAGTCTCAGAATTGTATCCTAGGCAGAAGTTTGTAAACCAATTTTAATCCCAGACTTCTAGCACTAGAACAACTAGACACATCAATTGACGACCTTCCTCCAAAAAGAATTATAATTTTACCTTAAAATAAAAATTTTCATCTTACTATCTCTGTTTTCTTTGCCTTACACGTTAAAAAAAATGTACTACATCAGTTGGTACAGCATAGTCCTTTAAGGTACTTTTGAATTTCAGCCCTTCTAGTGCTAGCCTGGCATGGATCTGCTAAATGACATCCAGTCTCCAAATCCAGCAGTATACTCAAACCAGTGGGGCTGCAAAATAGAGCCCCGATGACCAAAACACAGGACCACCTAAGTCTGAAATAGTGACTAATTCTTGACTTGTAAAAGGCCCTTACTCCTCCAGGGAGAGAGAACTGTTACCCTCAGCAATCAGGTAACAAGTTTTCTACCAAACATCCTGTATCACAGTATTCTAAGAAACCTCAACATATTGAGGTGGCTGGTCTCAACCACCTAATCAGTAATTACTGAGTCTCATGTTGGCTTTTATAGGTTGTTATATGCCTGTTAGGATTAGAGATAGGTAGAAATGCCTCATGAGAAGCTTTACTTAAATGGCATTTGGGATAAACAGTGCCATGTGGGTGGTCTGTACTGTGATAGTATGCTTAGTGTTTGTAAGAGTAGATGTAACCATTTCAATATTCATGATATTGACACAAGCGGGCCTAAAACCTGGACCCTCACACAGGATCAGAAGAGTTTTGACACTAAGGTAAAACTTTAGTGAATTATGCAAGAATATTTTCATCAGTGGGTATACATAAGATGTATCAGCAAGCACCCCAGCACACCCAGGGTGGCTGCTAGTAAAGGTTCTTAGATCTGCTTTTCTAAAGGAAAGCAACTCAAAATGGGTTAACAATCTTACTTTAATC
>CM053588.1:148304968-148330480 GCA_028646515.1 Pseudochirops corinnae | reverse complement strand
ACCAGACATGAAAGAGAACGATAATGTGTTTTGCTTCAGTCTCCATTTAAACTATAGTCTTTCTATATCTTTCTCTGAGTTTAGGTATCTCCTTCCATCCTGAGGCTTGTAGAGTTGTCTTTAGCTATGCATTGTTGAGGATAGTCCAGTTTATCAAGGTTGGTCATCATATGTACGATGTGTCTGTGATTGGGTACAGGTTTTGCCTGGTTCTGCTCTTCTCACTTAGCATCAGTCCATATAAGCCTCTCCCAGGTAATTAGGAAGTCCATCTCCTTCCCATTTCTTATCTGCTCCTCATTTCTTATAGCACAGTAGTATTCCATTACATTCATATACCACAACTTGTTCAGCCATTCCCCCTTGTTTTCCAATTTTTTGCCACCACAAAAAGAGCCGCTATAAATATTTTTGTACATACAAGTCCTCTTCCCACTTCTCTGATCTCTTTGGGATATAACCCTAGAAGTGATATTGCTGGGTCAAAGGGTATGCACTTATTATAGCCCTTTGGGCATAGTTCCAGATTGCTCTCCTGAATGGCTGGATCAGTTTGAAGCTCCACCAACAATGCATTAGTGTTCCAGTTTTTCCACATCCTGTCCAGCATTTATCATTTTGCTGTTTTGTCATTTTAACCAATCTGGCTGGTGAGATGTGGTACCTCAGAGTTATTTTGATTTGCATTTCTCTAATCACTAGTGATTTGGAACATTTTTTCATATGCTTATTGATATCTTTAATTTCATCTTCTGAAAATTGCCTGTTCATAGAATCTTCCATTCTTATGGCTTTTATTATCACCTATAGGCAGTCCATATTATCAAAACCTTAGTCCCTAGTAGAAGTTGGTGTATATGTGTGTATGTATGTGTGTGCATATGTATACTGTTTGTTAAGGGAAATCATTAGGGTCTGAGGGAAGAATCCTCCCTTGGAAAGAGGTGATGGCTGAAGTCATAATGTAAAAGGATAAACTAACACTCTCTCTTTCTCTCTCTCTCTCTCTCTCTCTCTCTCCCTCCCTCCCTCCCTCCCCCTCCTCCCCCACCCCTGGTGCATGTGTATGTGTATGTGTATCTCTTTCTTTCTCTCTCTACTTCCCTGGGCTACACACACCATAAAGAAACACTATCACAGATGTATGGAGAAAGCGATGTCGAAACACCAGCCCTATTAAACTGCATTGATTTACCAGGAAGAATTCCTATCTGACTCTTTCTTTCCCTGTGGGTAGTTAGCCCTGAAACAGATAGTGTAATGAGTCAACCTAAAACACCAGACATGAAATTCTACTGCCTATTTTTATCTGTTACCTACTGGCAGTCTCTGAGTAAGAGAGTAACTCATGTAGTCCTTAGGACTATTGTATGCAGCTGTTGCTTGCTGGCCCCACATTTCAACTGTCTTGACTTCCTTGATATGGTAACCTACTAATCATCTTACCAACTACCAAGCCTTGTCAAGTGTTTCCCTGAAATACCTCTAGCATCTGTCATCTCCTGTCCGTTCCCACTATTGTTGTTGATTCAGACCCTCATTGCCTTTTGACTAGACTATTAAAGGAGCTTCCTAACTGGCCTTCTCTTTCTATGTTATCCAGGGAGATGGATCTGTGAGACATTGTGAAGATAGAAATGACAGGACTTGGAAACTAATTGGATATAGGGTTTGGCAGAGGGAAGAGTTAAGGGATAACTCTGAGGTTTTGAGTGTGACTAGGAGAATTATCAATTCAGAAAAAAAGGAAAGTTTGGAGAATAGGAGGGTTTAATAGCAAAAATTAGTTCTTTTTTGAACATGTTGAATTTGAGGTGCTCATGGGGCATCCATGTAATAATATCCAGTAAGCATTTGTCAATGCAGGATTGGAGTTCTGTAGAACATGACAGCCCTCGGCTTGAATTGGAACACATCCCATTCCCAATCTCTACCCACTGAAGTCTTTTTTCCCCTTTGAAAGCTCAGCATAGATATTTCTTCCATGATGCCTTCCCTGATCATAGACATAGTGATCCCTCCCTCCTCAAAGATTTCCTGACATGATGTTGAGATCTCTTATTTACATAATCATTTCCTACCTTGTAATAATAATAATTACGTGTGTTAATATAGTTATTTAAGATTTACAAAATGCTTTCCTCACAACAATCCTATGTGATAATGCAAATATTATTATCCTCATTTTACAGTTATGTTTTAAAGACCTATGATATTCATCAATCTGTATTCTCATGGGTTATGCTAGTGAACAATAAAGTGACCTTACTCTTTTCCAAGGCTAGCTGTTCTACTTGTTCAAGTGATCCTGTTCCATACTCTATCCTCTAGCAGATTGTTTCTTCTTGTTATCCCTATTCTTTCATTTCCTTTTAATCTCTCTGTGTCTGTTAGCTTATTTCTTACTATAAACATGATCATGTCTCCCTTAACCTGAAAAATACTCTCACTTAAGCCTTCCATGCCCACTATCATCCTATATCTCTTGTATCTTTTATAGCTAAATTCCTTGAAAAGGCTATCTGTAATAAGTGCTTCTTCTTTCTCCCCTCTTACTCTCTTAACCCCTTACAATCTGGCTTCTGACCTTATCATTCCACCGAAACTACTCTCTTCAAAGTTATTAAAGATCTCTTAGTTGCCAAATCCAGTGGCTTTTTCTCAGTACTCATTCCACTTGACCTCTATGCAACCTTTGACACTGCTGATCACTCTCTCCTCCTTGATATTTTCTCTTCTGTAGGTTTTTGGGACACCACTCTCCTCTGGTTCTCCTCCTATCTGACCACTCCTCTGTCTCCTTTGTTGAATCCTCATCCAGATCTTTAGATCTTTAACTATAGAAGGCCCTCAGGGTTTTGTCCTGGGCTGTCTTCCCTTCTTTCTCTAAACTGCTTCTCTTGGTTATCTCAATAGCTCCCCTTAGATTTAATTACCAGTTCTAGGCTGATAGAGATGTTGATTCTTAGATCTACCTATCCTGTCCCAAACTCTCTACTGACCTCTAATCTCTTTTCTCCAACTGTTTTTCAGAAATTTTGAACTGGAATTCAATAGACATCTTAAACTCAATATTTCTAAAATGGAACTCATCTTCCCTCTAATCTGCCCCACCCCTTCCCTATTACTTATAGAGGGAAACAACATCCTTCCAGTCCCTCAGTCTCTAAACCTAGGAGTCACCTTGGACACCTAACTCTATTTCACCCTTTCCATATCCAGTCTGTTGCCAAAGCCTGTTGATTTCACCTTTTCAGCATCTCTCAAATACCCCTCCACCCTTCTCTAACACTGCCACTATTCTAGTGCAGGTCCTCTTCACCTCATGCCTAGATTATTGCAGTAATCTGCTGGTGGGTCTTTTGGCCTCAAGTCTCCCCCCACTCCAATCCATTATTCAGCTACTAAAATGATTTTTCTAAAGCAAAGATCTGGTATGGTCATATCACTTACCTACTCATCAAACTCCAGTGGCTCCCTGTTGCCTGCAAGATCAAATATAAAATCCTTTATTTGGCATTCAGATTCTTTTATAACCTAAGACCCCCTCCTACCTTTCCAGTCTTGTTACACCTTACTTCCTGACACAATTCTTCAATTCAGTGACATTGGTCTCCTGTCTGTTACATAAACAGGACCTCTGGGCTTTGGACATTTTTTTCTGACTGCTCCCCATGCCTGGAATGCTCTCCCTCTTCTGCTCTAAATACAAACTTTCCTGGCTTCATTTAAGTCCCAACTAAAATCCCTTCCTCAGTCCATAATTCCAGTGCCTATTTATCCTATATATAGTTTTCTTTACATGTATTTGTTTGCATGGTGTCTTCCCCATTAAATTGTGAACTACTTTACTTAAGGGCAGGAACTGTCTTTTATATCCCTAGCACTTATCACACTTCATGGCACATAGTAGGCGCTTAATAAATATTGAATGATTGATGCCAATGAAATACAAACTCCAACATAGTTTCCCATATCCATTATATGTCCATTGTATGAGAACCAGAATTTGGTGAAACTCCTCACCGGATTGGATGCAGCAACTTCCAGAGACTATCTACTAAGATAGTATGGCATAGTGAGAAATGTACAGAACTTAGAGTCAAGAGACATGGGTTTAAGTCCAGCCTCTGATAAGTATTAGCTGTGCAACTATGGACAAGTCATAAGATCTGAGATTTAAAATTTAATTAAAAAAAAAAGAAAATGGAGAGATTGCACTAGAAGATTTCTAAAGTCCCTTCCAACTCAAAGTCATATGTTCCCTGGGGCTTCTTGAACATAAGGGAAATAATTATAGTCTCCTGTCACTTATATAACTTATATAACTCGTGTTTTAATGGCATCTCTCCTGACTACCTTAGCCACTAGAAAGTAAGCTCTCCATCTTCTATGATGGACTCAAGGAAATAAGCAACCTACCTAACATCACATGGGTAGAAATTGTCCAATTTACTGTCTGTACCACTGATTTAGGATTACTCTGTGTTAGTGTTACTCCATGTGTCTGTAGGGCTTTTCTCTCTAACTGGATAAGCTTCTTGAAGACAGTAACCATGTTTTACCTTTATATTATATCCACCAGATGCTTAGCACAGATCTGGATACATAATTTATAATCATAGAATTTTACATATGAAAGGGAAATAAATTAGATCTGGAGAAGGGAAGAAAAAGAGCCAGAAGACTTCTTAGAGAACATCTAGTACTTATAGATAAGGAAACTGGGGCTTAGTTGGGTTAAGTGACGTACTCATTGTCACACAGATGGTCAATACAGAGCTGGGATTTGAATCTGTTGTTCAAATTCCTGTGCAACAACTTCATTAACTTAAAACCTCTGAATTTCGGTCTCTCCATATATAATGAATTTTATAATACCTGTAGCACCCACATAGGGTTATTAGTCCGATCAAAGGTTACAAGACATATAAAGGGCTTTCTAAGCTTTATGGCAATATATAAAGTCAGCTATTATGTTTAAGGCATAGCAAGAAGTAGCTGTTGTTGATAGAGTTCTACATCCACATGAAGCAGGTATAGGTGGTGCAATGGCTAGAGCACTAGTCCTAGGATCAGTAAGACTTGAATTCAAATGTGGGCTCAGACTTGCCAGCTGTGTAACCCTAGGAAAGTTACCTAACCTCTGTCTGCCTCAGTTTTCTCAGCTGTAAAATGAGGATAATAATACCTCTCAGGGTTGTTTTGAGGATCAAATGAGACAATAATTGTAAAATGCTTAGGACAGTACCTGGTACATGGTAGATACTTAATTTTTATTCTTTAGCTTCCCTCTCCTCTCCCCCATACAGACATATCAACAAAATTACAAATCCTTGAAGTATTTACAGATTGAGTGTCTAAGAAAAGATTTGAACCTAAATATCTTGAGTCTCAGTCTAATACTCTTTCCACTAAATCCCCCTGTCCCTATTATAGTGATATTTCCTTACAATTATACGTGTAAGTACTTTTCATCCCTATTCAGGAGTAAACTCCTTGGGGTAGCTAGGTAGCACAGTGAATAAAGCACCGCCTCTGGAGTCAGGAGAACCTGAATTCAAATCCAGCCTGAGACACTTAACACACGTTAGCCATGTGACCTTGGGCAAGTCACTTAACCCCAATTGCCCTGCCTTGCCCCCTCTACAAAAAAAAGTAAGCTCCTTAACAACAAGAGCTATGTGAAATAAGCATCATTGTATGCCACAGTGCCACACACAGATGGTACTTAATAAATTTTTGATAAACTTAATGAAATACTTAATAAAATGTGTACATTCATATAGATAAATAGAAAATCAGGCTAGTCTCTTCCTTTAACCAAATATACCCAGGTTTATGTGACTCTGTCACTCCCTGGTAGCCTCACACCTGAATTGAAAAAATTGTGACAAGGAAAAAGTGACCTCTTTGGAGTGATGGCATTGCCAAATTAGAGAAATATGATGACAGTAAAGGTCATAGGCTTAAAAGAATTTAGTGGAAAAAATCCATGTTTACCACATTTATTTATGATTTTATAAACATCATTCATGACTCTATAAAACATTTGTCCTTTTACAGTAAAAAATTCTATACTTTTAAGGAATAGTTGAGAGAAATAATGAGTCAAGGAGAGGAATTATTTATAGAAACAGTAGAAAATCATTTAAAAGTATTTAAAAATTGGTATGTAAATGTGATAAGGTATGTTAGCCACCCCTCAAGTCTATGAGGATTAGTCTTTCTTAATCAATCTCTACTATTTTGTGTTACTCAAAGATACCCCTGGAGAATAGATAGCATACAGGTCATTTTAATTTATTGCTTCCAATTTACAATGCTACTTGACCACTTTTGGTTAATTTCCATGTAATGAGACTAAGCAATGAAGTTTGTGCTTTATCTTTAACCCTCAAATAAGAATGTTAATATAAGCAAACTTCTTATTGGATATAAACATATCTAACAACTCATCTTCACCTAACTGGATATAATATAGTGAATCAAGGATCTTTATCAAAGATGGTTTCTGCTAACTACTAACAAATGGTTGTAATAACAGTCCTTAGGTAATATTTTTGAAGTTGCCCATTACATGTTGAGTCCCAGAATGCTATTTCCCAAAATGTTAGGGATACAATAACTGATATAGGCTTTCCCTTGTTTTTTTAAGGTATTAAGATTACTTCCTGACCACAGAGCCTAAAACTCATGTGGTTTTCATGTCTTTTGACCAGCCCTCACTTACAAACCATCTCAGACCATCTTCCCAGATTAACCCTGTAGTGTGTCAGAATGACCAAAGCCTTTGGGGCCAAGAAAAACAAATCTAATACTGTTTTTCCCTAATAGACCTTCAAATACTTTGAAATAGCTATCATGATTTCAAATTTTTCTTCATACTAAACATAATCAGTTTTTTCATCATCGTATAGTATGGTTTCAACTACCTTAACCATTATTTTTCATCTCCTCCAAAAGCTCTGCACCTTTTCAATATTTTTCCTAAATTGTGGCATTCAGAACTGAAAAAGACTACTTTATATGTAGTGTGACCAGGGCAGAGTACTGTGACATTATCACATCCTTGGCCCTGAACACTACATCTCTCTTATTGTGGCCTACTGTTCCATTCATTTTTATAATGCCTGCCACACTGCTAGCTCATAAGGAGTTAGGTGGTCTACTAAAGTAGTCCACTAAAACCTTTTCCAAATGAACTTCTGTCCAATCACATCATCACCATTTTGTATTTCTGAAATTGATTTTTTGAAAACAACTAAGAGATTTTATGTATAGCTCTATTTAATTTAATCTTATTAGACTCAGCCTTATAAGTAATACCTCCTTATAAGTTGACATGGAACCTTAAATGACAGCTCTTTGAATTTAGTCATTCAACCAGTTCCAAATCCAACCAACTGTATTATTATCTATCCCATTTCTTCATCTTTTCTATAAGAATAGCATGAAAGACACTGTCAGATGCTTTACAGTAAACTAGGTATGTTTTATCCCCAGCATTCCTTTGATCTACCTGTCTGGTCATCCTCTCTTAAAAGGAAGTGAGGTCAGTGTGGCATGAGCTTTTCTTGAAGAGGGCATGCTGAGGCTCTTTTTGATCCCTGCTCCCTTTTCTATGTATTTACTAGCCATCCCTTTCATAGGATATTCTAGAATTTTGTGAAGTCACACTCACTGGTCTATTCCATTGTCTTTCAGTTTTTGAATATCAGGATAACATTTGCCTTTTCCTTTCCAGAAAAATCTCTCCCTTTAGCCAAAATCTTTCAATGGTCAATGATGTTTCAGCAGCCATATTCATTATGTCTTTCAGTACTGTGTGATGTATTTCATGTGGGCAGCTGAATAAATGTTACTTGCCTTCTTAGGTAGGTCTCCTACCTGTCTTGAATATCAACACTCTATTGACCATTTTTGCCCCATTCTTTCCAGGCTAATAGATGAAGAGTAGTGACTGAAAGAGAATTGAGACCAAAAGAAAACAGATGGGCAGTCCATGCAGTTTGACTAAGTATATAGTTAGTCACACACATTTCATATGTATACAATCATGTATATATGTATAACACCATTTTCTTGTGAAAATCTGTTTGAGTGGTATGGTGTTAAGAGGAAGTAACAACAGTTTATGTCATTGCAGTTTCAATTTGGCAGCTGAAGTTTGGATCAAAGATAACTACTTGAGAGAGAGTCATCAAATTGTGTTGAGTATGAGGAGGTCAAACAGTCAAAAATTTAGGAGGTTTTGGTGGCTGAGCATTTATTCACTTCATTTTCCTAAGAGGAAGAAAAAATTGCCTAATAAATTAAAATGTAGGTTCAATTTCATTTTTAATACTAACTTGCAGCATTGTTAATACTTCTTATTTCTTAATTTTTGTTTTACATTTGACAAGATGATTACGTTATGACATGTGCAGAGCCAAGCTGCTGTCCATTATAGTTAGAACTGGGAAGGGCAAGCCAAAGATTTTAAGAGACTTTCCTCAGCTGTTTTTAGGCTGAAAATCCTTTGTTGGAATGCATATGGTCATTCTTAATCTTCAACAACCCATATATGTTGATATAAGTTCATGAAACTACTTTGGTTGATGAATTTTCTTACTTGAATTTTTAAGGACCCCACTGTAATTTAGGTTGAACACTGTTCGATTTAGTTAAACAAAAATTTATTAAATTTTGCAAGGCACTCTAGTATGTCCTCGGAGCACAAGGATTAAATAAGACATAGCCTTTGTCCTCAAGGAGTTTGTATCTAGTAGTAAAAATTAAACTTCTATACAAATAACCATTATACAAGTTTGAGTGTCATTAAGTACATAGGAGAGGTCATTCAAAGTGGGAGGGAAATCTAAGTGACACAAGGAAGAGAGGAACACTTCTATCAGGGGTACTCAGGGAAGCCATTATGGATGACATGGCACCTGAGGTAAGTCTTATCAGGAAAATATTTCAGTATTTAGAGATGGTGCTAATTATGAAATTGTGTTCTGAGAGGTAGAGTGGAGAGGGGAAGAATGTGAAAATGAATGGAGGTAGTAGAGAGCAAAATTAGGGATCAGTGACTAGTACAGTTTGGCTGGTGCATATAGAATGTATGAAGGGAAATAATGTGAAAGGGAGCCATTAAAAGGTTTTTTTTAGCAATGTGAGGACATGATCAAACCCAACCTATGGGAACAGTGGTTATTTTTCTTGGTGAAGAATCTTCCAATTAGAAATGTTACATGGTACTAGTATATGGTGACTTTGTTTGTAACAGACATTTTTCATGTTAATAAGTATGCATGTCCAGTTAGTGAAATATAAAAAATTATCTTGGAAAGCCCTTAGTTAGAGCTGAATTTTTCAAACTTATATAAAGAAATGCAGTTTGTTACATTTTATAAATGCCTATCTTCAATTCATTTGAAAGTACTATGACTGTTTTTCTCATATGTTTTTATCATCTTCATCTTAACTTGCATTTTCCTAACATGGTGGCATTGTGGCAAATAGGCTAAATTTAGAGTCAGGATACCCTGAGTTCAAGTTCTGCCTCAAATACTGGTTGTCTGACCAGCAGCAAATCACCTAATCTCTCAGTGCCTCAATAATTCTCAGAGACTATAATAAATTACTGACAAGTTGCTGACCTGCATCAGTGAAAGGAATTTCCACACCAGGAATTCCTCACATTCATGAAATCACAGGTACAAATCCACCCCCCTACACACAGATCTTTTTTTCCTATACATTCCTTAATGTATTCAGTGATGTTCTTTAAATTATTTTCTATCTCCCTTCTTTTAAAAGTATTGCTTCATTGTAATGATTCTTTTTATTTTTTCCTTGCTTTCCTGTATAATGTTGTGTTTTATTTTTGATAAGTGACTAAAATTTTCCCCTTTTTATACATGTTTATATCATTCCTATCTCTGAAATCCTTCAGTGTTTTTATTTCTATTTTCTTTTTAGAACTCTTCTATTTTTCAAGATTCTACATAGCCTAACATCTCTCTAAATCTTTTCTCTTGTTTCTTCTTTCTCCTTTCCTGCCACAAGTGTTCCTCCTTCAAAACAACTATGTGGTGTCTAAGTAGATAGCAGTGATCAATTAAATTTAAAGCACCATCTGCTATCTTTTTGTAAATTTAAAGATTAACATTTTAAAGGTTAGACTAAAATGTATAATCACAGTATAGGAACTTATTACAACCTTGTTTAAAAAACCTATATTGCCTTGACAGGGCCAAGAATTCTCTTTGGCTAATAGTTCTGTATTGTGTTTTTAAACTACCACTGCTGTGGGCAGAGTAGTTTACTGGAGTCCAAAAAAAAAAAAAAAAGAGAGAGAGAGATACAGAGAATGTCTCTGCTCTCATTGAATTACAGCTCTGTTGTGAGAAGGAAAAATTATGGGTTTGCAGTGGGTGAAATTCCCAAGGTGCTCTTTGATCTCTGTGCTGTCAAAAATAATACAGCTTTGGTGCTTTGTCCATTTACTGTGTTTGTAGTTTCTGCATTTTTAATGCATTAATCTGTAACTAGTGAGTAGTTTTTTGACATAACTGAGTAACATACTTAGAATAAATTGGTTAAAATGTTTATATTTCACATATATATTCAGTAATAACTTTATTTTCCTCAATTTCTTATTGAATAGTAAGTTATCTGTAAAGATATCTTTTCTTTCTTAGGGCAGTTGTCCTAAAGATTTAGCCATTAGGTCTTCAGAAATATTGGAGCTAATAAGAGCTTCTATCTGTCTTGCCTTTTATAAAATTAAATAATCTGCTTGTCTCTACACATTTTATTCTGTGTATGCTATGTATTATGTGTTTATTGTATGTGTATATTATGTCTAAATAATTTATTTTAGAGAAAATGCAGTTGGAGTTAGAATCCAAAGTGTATTAATTTTGTGACTGGACAAATGATTTCATTTTCAGTGTCCTTGCCTGTAAATTGAATGTAATAGGACTCACTGGTTACCTTCCAAGTTTCAAAAAAGCAACTTCAGTGAAAAATAGGATGGAGAAATCATGGCCAGACAACAGTTTATGTGAACAAAATCTGAGATTTTTAGTGGGTTATGAGCTTAATATAACAATATGACAGGACAACCAAAGAAACTAATGCTGTTTTAGGCTGCATTAAGAGAGACAGAGTCCAGGAAAATGGGAATGATAAACTCACTGTACCAAGTCAGACTGCATCGGGAATATTATATTCAGTTCTGGGTGCCATATTTTAAAAATAACTACCATGTGCTACCATGCTTCCACTCTCACCACACCTTTTTGGTTTGCAGGTTCTTACTCCAGATCATAACCCACTATCTTTGGACCCAAAGGGGAATTGCAATTTTTCCCTTTCCCTCTTTTCCCTTAGAAATGAGAGCCACTACACTATAGATTAAGATCTCTGTTGGCTATAAATTGACTTAATTTTAAAATGTAATATTTGTTTTTTATATCTGTTTATTTTGCTAAATATTTCCCATTTACATTTTAGTGTGGGTCAGACCGTGCTTGGGAGTATTGTGGGCTTTGTGCATCACACAGGCCATCTATTTGATACTTTTGTTCTACACTATCTTGTTTGGTTATCTCTCACCTTCCATAGAAATGATCATTTCTCTGCAGATGATTCCTAGATATATCCAGCCCTAACTTCTTTCTTGACTTCCAGTCTCCCATCACCAACTACCTTTTAGATATCTTGAACTGAATGTGCCTTGGGCATCTCAAATTCACCATGTCCAAAACAAAACTCATTATCTTTCTTTCCCACCCCATCCCACTTCTGAATTCCCTATTACTATTCAAGATACCACTGTCCTCCCAGTTACCCAAGCTCACAACTTCAGTGCCATCCTCAGGTCCTCCTTCGTATTCACTCAACATATCCATTCTGTTACCAAGTCTTGTCATTTCTACCTTCATACAATTTTTTGTATATGTCCCTTATCTCCATTTGCACAGCCTCTCTTACAAATCAAGCCTTTTACAGCTCCAATCCATCTTCTTCTACTCAGCTTCCAAAGTGATTTTCCTAAAGTGTATGTATGACCATGTCTCTCCACACCCCAGCAACTCAGTAAACTCCAGTGGCTCTCCAGGATCAAATATAATACCCTGTCTTTGGCATTTAAAGCCCTTCAAAATCCAACTTCTTTCTACCTTTCTAGTCTTCTTACAATTAACTACCTTCCATATACTCTACAGTCCAGCAATACTGGCTTTCTTGCTGTTCCTTGCATGTGAAACTCATCTCCTGACTCTGTGCCTTTTAACTAGCTGTTCCTGATGCCTGGAATGTTATCCATTATTTTTGCATTATTTTTGACAATACAAAGATCAAAGAGGGCCTTGGGAATTTTACCCACTGCAAACCTGTAATTTCTTTTTTTCCCTCACAGCAAAGCTTTAATCTGTACTTCCCTCTCCTGGCTTCCTTCAACATTCACCTCAAATCACACCTTCTACAGGAAGCTTTTCCCTGTCTCTTACGCTGCTAATATAGTGCTTCCCTCTGAGGATACCTCTTATTTACACCTTATATATCTTATATGTACATATGCATAATTACATGTTGTCGCCCCCATTAGAATGTGAATTCCTTGGGGGCAGGGACCAATTTTTGCCTTTCTGCCTGACCCATAGTAAGCTTATTGACTGTTTCCAGAGGAAGGCAACCTGGATGATGAGGGGACTGGAGAGGTAGGCATAGAGGGTGGCTTAAAGGAACTGGGAATGTTTAGCTTGAAAAAGAAAAAAGACTTTAGGAGGAACATGAATACCTGTCAAGCATTTGAAGAGCCGTTCCATGGAACCGTGACTAGCCCGTGAATACTATAAACAACTTAGTAACTACGATGCTGGTAAATATGGAAGCTCCACCATCATCTTAAAAACTTCTTTTAATTTGCCTGTTAAGGCGATTTAAGATATACTACTGCATAAAAAGTATGGATTGTTGTTTTAGTATCCTATTATAAATTCTTAGTTTCTAAAATTTAGTTCTAGTTTCTAAAAACTAAAAATGAAAGTTCACAATCTTTAAAACTATTTAGTCATTCATAGAGGCAGTATGCCATTGTGGTTAGAGAGCTAGGTAAGGAGTCAGAAAAAACGTGAATTCAAATTCTGACTGTGACACGTTACAAGATGTATGACGCTGGGTGCAACGTTTCCCTTCTCAGTGCCTCAGACAACTCTCTAAGATTATAAACTTATAAACAAGTTGTTTGCTTATTTCTATCTCTGTAGGGAGTTTCCATACAAGGAGTTTCTTGTATTGATTAAATCTCAGGTCTTTTGTACCTATATAATTTCTGTCATATACTTCAGAAATTACTTAAAGGATATAAAGAGTTTGTATTTCCTGGACACATAGTGAGACCAAGATGATTCAGGATTGATAATGAAAACAGTATCACATTTTAGAGTTTATATATAAAATGCCTTCTTCTCAACAACTCTGGGAAATAGTGCAGATAGTATCTCCATTTTACAGATGAGGAAAATGAGGCTTCTTACAGTCTTGTTACACTTTTATTCCCCACTCGGTACTCTTCAGTCCAGTGGGCTCCTGGATGTTCCATGATCAAGACACTCCATCTCTCGACTTGGAGCATTTTCTTTGGCTCTCCCCCATACCTGGAATGCTCTCTGTCTTCACCTCCACCTTCTGGCTTCCTTAGCTTCCAACTAAAATTCCACCTTCTACAGGAAACCTTTCTCAACCCCACTTAATTCTAGCATCTCCCGTATCTTAATTATTTCCTACTTAGCCTGTGTATAACTTGTTTGCTTGTCTCCCTCATTAGAATGTGAACTCCTTGAGGACTGGGATTGTCCTTTGCTTCTTTTTGTGCTCTCAGCTATTCCCAGCTGATTAATTGATTGACTATGACTGAAAAGGGTTAAATGAAGAACTACGGAATCTGCCGAGAGAAGCAAGTTTAGGATTTAACATTTTCTGTGGCTAATCAGTCAGATATTTATTAAGTACCTACTGTATGCCAGGGACTGTGCTAAATTCTGGGGATATAAAAAGAGGCAAAAGACCTAACCTCAAGGAGTTTGCAATCTAATGGGGGAGACAAAAAGCAAACAGTATATACCAACAAATATACACAGGAAAAATAGAAAGTAATTAAAAGAGAAAAGGGGCTAGAATTAGAGAGGAATTGGAAATTATGCTAGTAGAAGATGGGATTTTATCTGGAACTTGAAGGAAGCCAGGAAAACAAAGATGTGGACATGAGGAGGGAACGGATTCCAAACATGGGGTATGTGATAGTGGGAGTACACAGCCAAAGTAAATGCTCAGAGGCAAGAGATTGTCTTGTTAGTGGAACGGCAGGGAGGCCACCGTCACTGGATCAAAGAGTACCTATTTTGTAGTAAGATATAAGAAAACTGGAAGAGGAAAGGGAAGGGCCTAGGTTATACAGGATTTTGAACTCCAAACAGAGGCTTTTTATATTTCATGCTGGAGACAATAGGGATCCACTGGAGTTTGTTGGGTAAGGGAGTAACTTGGTCAGACTTGTGCTGTAGAAAAATGACTTTGGCACTGAATGATGGATGGAATGAATTGGGAAAAGACTTATAGCAGGCTGACCCACAAGCAGACTGTTGCAACAGTTCAAGTGTGAGTTGATTAAGGCCTGCACTAGGGTGGTAGCAGTACCAGAGGAGAGAAGACGGTGTAGTACAGATATGTTGCAAAGGAGAAATCAGCAGACCTCTGCAACAGATTAAATAGGAGGTGTGAGAGAGTGAGTAGTCCATTGTTAACCTGAGGGACTAGAAGGATAGTGGTGCCCTTGACAGTAATAAAGAACTTTGGAAAGGGATTTTAGGAAAGACAATAAGCACAGTTTTAGATACACAGAATTTAAGATGTCTATTAAACTTCTTGTTCTGGATGTTGAAAAGGCCTTTAGAGATAGAAGTCTTGAGACCAGCAGAGAGTTTAGAAAAGGGTGTTTGAATATCAGGTTTAAATTTGACATTGTTATACTAGTTGCAGGGGCTCTTAACCAAGGATCTACGGATAAATTTTAGGGGCTTTATGAACAAGATGGGAAAAAACCTTCATCCTTGTTTTCATTAACTTCTAACTGAAATTTAGCATTTGCTTCAACTATTTAAAAACATTCTGAGAAGGGTTCAGTAGGCTTCACCAGACAGCCAAAGAGGACCAAAAACACAAAAAAAGGTTAAGAACCCTTTTGCTAAAATATATTTTTGAACTTATTTACTTAGGACCAATTGACCAAATAGAAGAGGCTACAAAAAAGAAAGATTAAAATATCTGTTGGAGGTCATGAAATGTTAACGAATTTGTACTGGATTTGTACTTAGAACATTTGAATTCTAATCCTGTCTCTGCTTATTTACATCTGGGTCTTAGTTTCCTCATCTGTAAAATGAAAAAGTTGGACTAGATTGCTTCCAGCTTAGTATTTAGGATTATATGAGCCTGTTTTGGGTTTCTAATACATTTAGCCATTTTTTCCTCTTGCTTAAACAAAAAAAGTTTACAGTAGAATATATTGGTACTGTACTCCATTATATAAAGAAAAAAAAATTAGGACAACCTCTCATTCATGACAAATAGCTATGCCAAAAGCACAAATTAGGTCTAATTACAGGGTATAACTCTGTCATCTTTCTTTTTATAACCTAGCCATTTACACACTTTGATTTTTTACTTCCATTTAGGTTTATTAACATCAAAGCTTTGTCATCACTTATCTGTTTCTGCACATTTTTGTCACCTGAGGCAATAAAGAAAAAAAATCTTTTGCATTCCTGCTGTTTTGGTGGAAGAAAGGTTTAGTCATTGTGCTTACAATGTTTTCATGCTTGTTAAACTTTACAACATACAAAAGTTTATTGCCCTTGGCATATTCATCTCAAATGCACTATCATTAAGCCTGCTGCATTGCACACAAATACATTAGCAGGACATACCAATTAGTTTTAGTCTCTGCTTATTATTAATACCATTCTTCATGAGGAACATCATGATGAATATAATGAAGTAGTCCCAAACAAAATAAAGGAAAAGACAATTTAGTTTTATAAATTTTAGGTGTTAATCTCAGATTAATTAGCACAAACATATTGGTATTAAAATATTTCTAGATAGGCAATAGAAAAAGATCAAAGATAAAAAGTATGTGCTTTATGAGCCATTATTTTGATTTTTGCTGTTTATATAAAAACTATTTATTAGCATTTGTTCAAATTTTATAATCATTTGTTTATCATGTACTCAAATAAACACAAATAATGAAGTTTAAGCACAAAGTCTGGAAACAATGACTACAGCCAAAAAGAACAGAATATCCATAGATAGTATTCCCTTTGCTATTATTCTCAAATTTCCTTTAACAAATACCACTAAAATTTATTAAGTGCCTTCTATTCAAGACACACTACTAAGGACTAGGGATAAAAAATGAAAAGTGATAGTGAATGCCTTCAAGGAGCTGGAAGTGCAATACAGGGAGTTACATATACACGAATAAGTAATGATACAAAGTAGAATCTAATAGAAGCAAAAGACAAAGCCATACTCAAGTGCTGTAAGAAGTTGAGGAACTGCCTGTAAAAGTGTATTTTACAAAATGCTTTCTAAATATAAAATATTTTTCTGTTTTTAAAAAAGAAACATAGATTGTTCTTGAAATATAAATCTATCCCTTCCTTCAAGGTCCAAATCAGGTGCTATCTTCTTGATGCCTTTCATAATCCCTGCAACAAGATGTGATCTCTTGCCTCCCTAACTTTTCATCACATTCTCTTTGTCCTTATGTATTTAATTATATTCTCATTTGCATTTTATTTATTTATATATGTATTCCCATTCCCTACTAAAATGCAATCTCTTTGAAAGCAGTGACTGTCATTTTTTTAATCTTTGTATCCTTCATTATATAACACAGTACCTTGTACAGTTTAGATACCTGAGGCAGCCCAAGCTAGGGACCCTAGTTCTGATCATACCAGGCCTTATACAATCTTCCATTGTAATAGAGCCAGTTTGGGATTAGGGATGTACAGGGCCTAACTTAATATGTTAGTGATAATGAATCTGAGGCTAGCTTTAGGAAATTAAATTGTCTGTTGCTAAATATCTCCTCTATAGAATGCTACCATTGTGCCATGTTACCTGTTGCTGCAGAGAATGCCCAAAATGCATTGAATAGCCGAATATTTTCTCAAGGAACATTAAATCATTCGTTGAATGAATGATTGATCCAGAATATCAGGCTTTAGTACTATAATATCTTTAGAAGACATCTACTTTAAGATGCTTATCTGCTATCATACCAAGCAGGCTAGCAGTGAAATTTTTTAAAAGGCAAGATTGATAGGGGTATTGAGAATGTGATAAACAGTGTAAAATCTCTGTTCTTGATCCTGAAGCCTAACAACCAAGAAGCTTTGACTGAAAACTTTTGTCAAGGTAAAGTCTGTTCCCAAGACTGTAATCACTGAGTAGTTATTTCCATGAAATAGATAAGAATATCTTTGTAAGATATATAGTCTATGACAGCCTTATTAAAAATAGTGGTATCTTGTGGTACCATCTAGTATAGGGGTTCTCAACCTGTGGGTCACGACTCCTTTGGGGATTGAATGACCCTTTCACAGGGGTCATAGGGATCGCCTAAGACCATTGGAAAACGCATATTTCCAATGGTCTTAGGAACTGAGACACTGCTCTTCTATCCGTCTCTAGGTGGGTCCGCCCACATGCAGATATGCCCACATACAAGTATTAAAGGGTCGAACCACTGATCTAGTATATTCCAACTGAAGTGGATGAAGTTTGGAAATGGATTTCTTGGGGCTACTTATGAGACAGCTGTGAATTGCAAGAAGAATGACTGCTTCAGAAACCATAGGTAGGATTGTTAGGAAGTTACACACATGACAGAGCTTCTTGGCTTAGGTTGATGCCCTCAGTAATATTACAGGAGCATTGAAAGGCCCAAACGCATTCTTTTCTGACCATCTTCTTGCTTTCAAATAACTCAGATTTTTGGAAGGTGAGCTAATCAATAATCCTTTAAGCATTTTATGAGTGTTTGAGTGTCATCATAAGATAAGTTTCAGCAGAATAGTAACTACTTCATTGATTCTCTTGGTTTGTTGCATATACAGCATAAAGAGAAAATGGGAATAATAGTTAAAATAAATTTCTTTGGACATATTACCGTAAGAATCTCAGATTGGCAAATAATGTCGAAAAGATGACCTACTTAAAATTAAAAAAAAGATGACCTACTGCAACATTTACCAAACAAAGAGAAAAGTACTTGTCAATTATAGTGCACATTGGACAGTACTTGCCAGTAAGTCTTAATTTATAAGACAGCAATGGCAACAATTTTATGAAACAAAATTCCTGGAAACAAAATTTGAGCTAAGTGAGAAAGAACCTTCTTAGTTTTTTCCAATAACCTAAATTTTTATGTATGATTTCCTTTTCTTTGGTGAAAATTCTAAATCATAATAAAGCATTCTTTAAAAAAGAAAAAAAAGCAGCAGCTTTGGAATTTAGTCAAGAGGACATTTCACGGGGAAAGGTACAATAAAAAGTGTCAAATATATCAGATAAATATAGAAAAGAGGTCAGAGTTCAAAAATCTTAGTACCAGATATTATTGTCCTGTGTTGCATTATTTGCTTAATAATACAACTATTTTATATTTAGTTTGGTCTTATTAAATAACGTTAGGTGACCCAGTGAATAGGCAGTAATTAAATCCTTCTTGAATGACTACACTGATAGCCATCAGAATTCAAGAAGATTGCTTCTCTGAAAATACAAAGGTAATATTGTTCCATTCTGATCACATTGCTGGAAGTCCATTAAGGAAAAAAAAAATTTAAAAGTTGTTTCAAACTGAAGGAGTCTTTTTAACATGTCGATAGCTTAAAGAACTTTCGTTAAACTTTTGGCAAGACCACATTTTATACATGTTCTAGTTTTGATAACATTTCTGTTACTAAAATTAAGATATAATTGTGAATCAATTGGTTTATATGGTAGATAAAAGCAAAATAATTAGATGAACTTGACAAAAAGCCACATCTTAGGAGCCTTTAGGTAACTGGAGCCCAGAAACAGCAAAGAACAGTAGCAAATAGGTAGTTTCAAATAAGAGGAGCTATTTCTGAGTTACCTTCTGTGGACATGTATGTACTTTGTTTTCACATATTCCTGGAATGTGTTTACTTGAACTCTTTTGACTTTGGCAGTAGAGCATTTTGGTAGATTGTACAGTGAACACAGGTCACTTTATGAAAGCAAGAGTACGTTTATTTGACATGTAGAAGTAAACTGCTGATCACTTTAGAAAATTTTAACTTAAGAATAAATGTACAGATTATTCACCAATATTGGGGAATTAGGTCAATTGTATAACTTTACATGGTGAAGTACTTTAGTGTGATCATTAGAGAAGGCATTTAGACAGGTAGGACAAGATTAATATCCATAGATTGCATATACACATAATTATGCATGCATAATCAAAAGCATTTGTTAAATATCTACTATGTGCCAGTCACTATGCTAGGTAGTGAGAATACTGAAGTGGAAAAAAAAAAACTAAAATTAAACAGTTCTTTATTTGGAGAAGGCAGGATAATAAGCAGTTTTATCACTCAAGGAATAATTTTTAAAATAAAAATCAAAGCACCTGCAACATAGGCTTTCATGTGAGATTCTATCAAAAATTTAAGATTTTATTTGAATTTTTTTTTACTGTGATTGGTGTCTCAGATCACAAAACTGCAAAGTGAGAAGGGATTTCAAAGGTAATATACCATCATCTGTACCCAAATAGGAATTCTCTCAATAACATCCCTGATAAATGGCGATTCATGCTCTATTTGAAGTTTCAGGTGATGAGAAATCCCTTACCTCCTAAAGCAGCTCATTTTGGATAGCCCATTTCGTTTAAGGGGATTTTCATTATATTGACTCTAAACCAACATCTCTCTCTAGTTTCCACCCATTGCTCCTAGTTTTGCCCTATGAGAGCAAGGCTAATTTCTATTCTACAAGATAGCCCTAGAAATGTTTGAAGACAGTTGTGAAGTTGCCTCTACATTTTTTTCTTAAGTAAACTTCCATTCTTTTTTCAACCATTCTTGTTTGGTATGGTTTCCCATAATGTTATTATCTGGCTCTCACTTAATCTGGTTATACTTTTAATTCATCAATGCCCTTCCTAAAATGAATGGTCAGATATAATCTAGCCATGGTATAGCAGCATCCAAATGAACTATCACTTTTCTTGGTCTAGACTCTGTGAATATTAGTGCAGTCTAAGATTGTTAAGCTGTTTTAGCCATTGTGTCACACTGTCATATTAAATTTGCAGTACAATAAGACATCCATGTGTTCTGTTTATTCTGTTATCTATTCAAGTTTTCTCTATCCTGAACCCATAGACTGAAAAAAAAAATTAAGACTTTATACTTATATATTTTAAATTACATCTAAATTTAGCTTGTTCCTTCCCATCAAAATCTTTATCAACCTGAATTTCATTCATTTTATTAGCTATTTCTCCCAATTTTGTCATTTATAAATGTAATGTCTTCATCAAGTTGTTGATGAAAAAGCATGAGATCTCTGTGTCCATGTTGACATCATTAATGATGCATTAATCCTTATTGTTTGGATTTAGTCATTCAACTAATTCATGACCCACCTGTCAACTAATCATCTTGTCCAGAAGTCAAGATATGAGAATCTTTCAAATGGGAGATTTGGTCAAGTGCCTCAAAAAAATCAAATATATTATAGGAGATTCTATTGATTTACTAGTCATTGGTTTTTTTTTGAATCACAGAGTCACACAGTATTGGAAAACACTTTATAAGCTAGACAGTTCAACTCTGTACAGCATCTGCAGGGTTAATATAATAACTCTGTAAAAATGGAAATAGGGTTAATCCAGCATAACTTGTTCTTGATGAGCCTCTGCTAATTCTTACTATTCACCAATTCACTTTCTAAAAGCTACAAACCTTACAAACCATTTTAGAAATTTGAAAGGAATGGAAGTCAAGGTCACTAGCTCATAATTTAAAGACTCCATCCTTTTCCATTTTTTGAATATTGGGACAATATTTTCCAGTCTTCAGTCTTCTAGTAGTTTTCTGATTTATCATAATTTTTTGTTGATCACTCATTGATAATAACTCAGTCATCCCATCTTCTAGTCCTTAGTGTCCTTAGGACATTGATTTTCTGGGCATGGTGATTTGAGCTCATTAAGGATAGCTAGGTACTCACATACCATCTGCTTATTTACTTTGGGATACAAAAGTTTCTTAATAGTTTTTGTTTTATCCTTAACTGTCCAGAAAATTTTCTCCTTCTTAGAGAAGCAAAATAAGAGTCGAGCAATTTTGCTTTCTCTCTATTATACGTTATCATTATCCCGTTTCATTCTAACCTGAGCTGCAATCCTAGCATTTTTTTTCTAATCTTCTTACCCCCAACGTAATCAATCAAAGAATTAAGTCTTTAAAAAGTCCTACTCAGTACCAGACACCGTACTAAATGCTAGGGATATGAAGACAAACTTTAAACAGTCCCTTCCCTCAAGGAGCTTTGTGTTGTTTGCAGAAAGAAGCTAGGTAGTTCAGTGGAGCACCAGGCCTGTGGTCAGGAAGACCTGAGTTCAAATTCAGACTCAGATATTGACTAGATGTATGACCCTGGGCAAATTATTTAATCTCTGTCTCAGTATCCTCAACTGTAAAATGAGAATAATAATAGCATCTGCCTCTCAGGATTGTGAAGACAAAATGAGCTAGTATTTGTAAAGCACTCAGCACCGTGCTATGTACATGACAGGTGCTTAATAAATGCTTGTTTCCTTTCCTTCATTCTTTTCCTTCCTCCCTAATAACATTCATCACCATCCTCAATTGATTTTGAGCTTTAATACACACGAAACTATTTTTGTAGTACCATTCTATTTGTTTTAATTCACCCTAAGCCAGTGGTTCTCAACCTTCCTAATGCTGTGACCCTTTAATACTTGTATGTGGGCATGTCTGCATGTGGGCAGACTCACTTGGAGATGGATAGAAGAGCATGGTGTCTCAGTTCCTAAAACCATTGGAAATATGTTTTCCAGTGGTCTTAGGCGACCCCTGTGACCCCTTTAATACTTGTATGTGGGCATGTCTGCATGTGGGCAGACTCACTTGGAGATGGAGAGAGGAGCATGGTGTCTCAGTTCCTAAAACCATTGGAAATATGTTTTCCAATGGTCTTAGGTGACCCCTGTGACCCCTGTAAAGGGGTAGTTTGACCCCCAAAGGGGTCACGACCCACAGGTTGAGAACCACTGTAAGCCATCTACTCATGCTCAAGTGCTCTCTATGTGTCTTTTTAGTTGATGTGATTTCCATGCGCACACATTAATTTGATTTCTCATTAGAACAATTTGTGGTTCTTGTCAAAATTTCATTTTGAGAGCTTTGTTTCTTTATTTTGTCTATTCCTATACTTTTAGACCGTGGGATCCTATCTATCCTTTTTCTGGACTTTTTGAAATCTATTCTTCCAAAATCTACCATCAGATGCAAGGTAGACTTTGCTCAGCTTTCCCTTCCTTATTGGTCACAAACTCTAAGATGGAGTTATCACTTCCTTCTTTTCAGGAATCAGTTCCTTTTATTTCAAGAATCATTTCAAGAAAATAGTTACTCTTCTTCCCTAACTTGTTGCTTCTCCCTGAGTAAGCAACAGCTGTGTCTTCACTTAATTGGTATGAGGTCAGAGCTTTGAGGCCTAAAGTTCATGTTTGTTATTTTATAATTGATACAAATGTCAATTCCATTTGGGGAACATTATTTTTAATGTGAAAAGTTGATCTGTATGCTATAGTAAATAATAACTAAGTGAAGTTTTTTGTACTCTACATATTTAAAAGTATTTATATACTCTTCTGACATGTACTCATTTGAACTTATTTGCATATTTATTTAGCTAGTTGTCATTTCATTTTACTATATCATTAGTTAAGCCTGTCCGTTATGACTCTACTACCAAAACCTTTGTTCATTTCTTAGGTAATTGTACCAATTTTTTGCTGGTCTCTTAATTTCTAGACTCTTCTATTCCAAAATATTTTGCATATTATGTTTGCAGAATCTTAAGAGTTAGAAGGAACCCCAGCAGTCATCTAGCCTTGTCCATACTCCCGAATTATGAATCTTGACCACATGACCCCTAATAAATGGTCATCCAAGCCTTAGTCTAAAGACTTCCATTGACAGGGAACTGATTAATCTTCAAGATAGTCTGTGCTGTTTTTGAATATCTTTAATTGTTAGGAAATGTGTTCCTTATGTTGAGACAAAATCAGCCATCATTTAATCTAAGTATACCCTTATGGGACAAGCAGAAAAAGTCTGTCCCTCTTCCATATGACAGCTCTTCAACTATTTTACTATCATCCTTGGGTGTTCTTTCCAGGCTAAATATCCCTAGATTCCTTCAATTGAGTCATGATTTCTGCTTCCTTTACCAACCTGAGTCCCTTCCTCTGAACATGCTTCTGCTTATCATTGTCTTTCTTGCTCCCATAATCACAGTATTCCTAATGTGGTCTTACCAGGGCAATAGGAACATAATCTTCTTTACTTTGAACCCGATATTTCTACTAATTAAACTTAAGATCATATATTTGGATTTTCATATCACAATCCTTACACATCTTGAATTTTTTAATAGCCTGCTTGGTGATTCTTTTGATTGAATGAAAAAATATTTATTAAGCACTTGTTATGTGTTAGCCCCTGTGATAAGGACTGTGAATACAAAAAAACAACTAAGCAAGACAGTCTCTGTTCTCAAGGAACTTATATTTTAATAGAGGAAATGAAAACTTGAGATGGAAAGTGGGAGGGAGGGTGGAGCAAAGAAGAGGGTATGAGTTCAGTAACATGGCCTTGGGATAGCAGAGAAGGGACAGAACTGGGACAGGTAAGGTAAAAGTCAAACCAGCAAAGTGAAAAGAGGAAAAGGCAAGAGTACACAGAGGTGGGGAACCTGCGGCCTCAAAGTCACATGTAGCCTTCTAGGTCCTTGGATGGGACCTTTTGACCGCGTCAAGTTTTACAGAACAAATCCTTTTATTAAGAGGATTTGTTCTGTGAAGTTTGGATTCAGTCAAAGGGCTGCACTTCAGGACCTAGAGGGCCACATGTGGCCTCAAGAACACAGGTTCCCAACCCCTGCTCAGGTAAAATTGCTTACAGATGACCATGAAGTGAGTAGTGGAGCAGAGACCAGGCTCCATAAAATTATAGCTCATTTATGGGCTAAGTACCAATAGCATGTCTTAGAGATAACTTGGAAATGCTTTTTAGCCATGACCCTGGTCCTAAACTTTTATAGTCATTTTAAAAAATACAAGTGAAAGATTTTGCGTTTATCCCTATTAAATATAAGTTCATGTCCCCACCTACTGACCTTATTTCATACCTATATCACTTCTCATTTGGTTTATTGTAGTAGGTTACTAAATAACTCATTACTTCTAGTCTCTCCTCTTTCTAATCTATACTTCACATAGTTGACAAATTAATCTTTCCTGGGGGCGGAGCCAAGATGGCGGCGTAGCAGCAGCAACATATCGCAGCTCTCACATAGCCACCCCAAAATACCCATAAAATATGACTCTAAACTACTCCTAGAACTCCAAAACGCACACAAATATACTTTCCACTAAAGTCAGCTTGGCTACGAGTAACCATATCAGCACCAAAACCAGCCTGGCCTAAAGCCCTGGCTGAGCCCCAAGGGCAGCTGGGCAGGAGGAGCCAAGGAGACTCTGGTGAGTGGATTACCGGCAGCTGCGAGCAGCATTCAGAATTGGTCATTGGGACTTGCGAAATCGGGAGAGAAAAGCCGTCTGGCCAAAAGGCCTCCAGGGCTGGAAAGCGAAAGGCAGAGGTTGTGCACCCACCTCCGCGTTGCAGCTTCCACGCAGTCAGCCTGCAGACAGCAGGGGGACTAAGCGATCATTCAGAGGCCAAGTGCTCTCGTGTTGAGCGGCCTGGATCCAGATCACAGTCTTGGGGCTTGGTCCTGGAGTCTTCATTATCCAGTGAGCCGGAAGTAAGTAGGAAAGGGACCCAGCACCTTCCTGAGAGCTATGGCAGCTGGGAGGACCCCAGCGATTTGGGACAGAGCTTTCCCTTCTGGAAGCAGAGCCCCACAGAGATTTAAAAAAAAAATCACGGACTGACCAACCATGAGTAAGAATAAGCATAAGAAGCAAAGTAAGAACAGCAACCAAACCCTAGATTCCTTCTTTGGGGAAAAGAAAGATCATGGCAAAGAGAGGGAGAGGAGAGTTCAGCCAGAGCTCCCCCACCAGGGGCCTCCAATAAACATGAAGAATGCCTTAAAGCTAGAGATGAGCTGAAGAAGGAGTTTGAAAACCAAATA
>CM053588.1:148279677-148304468 GCA_028646515.1 Pseudochirops corinnae | reverse complement strand
TTGCCACATAGAAGAGTAGAGGGAAGGGGGATGAGAGGTAGGATGATGGAGGGGAGGGCCGGGTGAGGGGGAGGGCTGATGAATGTTCACATTTCTATAGAGGGACAGGGTGGAGAGTGATTGGGGTGGGCAGGATAGGAAGAAGGGACATGTAATCAGACTCTCCCAGTGTGCTCACTGTGGAGAGGTTCTGCGTTATTTCACATGTTCAGTCTGTATTTGATTGCTTGTCCTTCCAGTGGGGGTGGGTCACGAGGGAGGAAGAGAAAGAATCTAGAATCTAATGTTCTATAAACAAATGTTATAAATATATATCTATATATATATATGCAATTATTATTATTATTATTATTAACTTCATCCAACTGGAACTTGAAATACACAGGCACTGTGGTTGGGAGATCCATCCTGCCCTGCCGAAAAGTCAGAGGGGTGAGGGGGGAAGACATAGGAGAGAATAGACTGGGGGAGGGGGAATACACTGGGATGGCTGTTTTGGGGCGGTGGGTAGGGGAAAGATGGGGAGAAAATATGTAACTCAAAATCTTGTGGAAATGAATGATGCAAACTAAAATAAAATTTAAAAAAAAAATTAATCTTTCTTGATGTATATGTCTAACCATTTCAGTTCCACGTTCAAAAAACTCAAGACGTTCAGTATTGTAACGGAGATAAAATACAGAACACTTAGGTCTGACACTTAAAGCCCTCTACAGCCTAGCTCCAACTTACATTCCATTCCCACTAAACTAGATTGCTGGCTGCTCCCAAGTCTTAATTTGTACTTTTGCTTCCTTTGTGTACATGTCCTCATACATGAAATATATTCTCTTTTCATCTCTGTCTGTTGCAGTCCATCCTTTTTGAATTTCACTTCTGTAACTAAACTAAACATTTTTAAGCTTTCCTGCCTAGCTTATGTTATCTACAAATTTGAAAAGCATCCCCTCTGCCTTCATTTAGGTTGTCATTGATAAAAATGTTAACTAGATTTAGACCAGGACAGAGCCCTAGGGAACTCATCCTAGACTGACATCAACGTATTAATCTGTGCTCTTTGGTTCCAGTCATTCAAGTAGTTCCAAAACCATCTAAGTAGTACTAGCCACCTAACTGTACTGCCTCTGATCTCTCTTTCTCCTCTTCCAGAAGGATCTCATGAGAAGTTATGAAATGTTTTTCTGAAATCCAAATATACTGTGTCCATGGTATTCCCCCATTCTGTCCTGTCAAAACTGATTTTCTAAAATTATATTTTTATTTTTCACTGCATTAATCTCATCATAGGACTAGTCTCAGGTCTTTGATTGCTTCTCATCATCTTCTAAACAGCATACAAATGATCACATTTGCTTTTAAGTCTCTTACTAGCTATATGCTCTAATCTGTTTTGCACTTAGTCTACAAATTCTTTTCTAACTCATTTCACATACATTTTTGTGGCCCTCACTCCCACTTTTGTGCTTTGAGCAAGATATTCCATCTGGGTGAGTGTTTCTCCTTCTAGCCATCTTAACCAATCTTACACTTTTAATTCATAGTTTAAAGAGCTATCAGAAACTGTTCTTTCATATTAGTTTCAAAATACAAGCTGCAGAAGCCTGCTTTCTCAGCTAACTTTTCTCCTCCAAAGTGTTCTGCTCTTTTGTTCAAATTTCCCAGGGATTAAGTAATATTTTTACAAACAAAATTAACTAAGCCATAATGCACATTGATTATTTGCATCATTTGTTTGTTACTCTCTATTCCAATTTACCCCAAAAAAATGCATTTAAAAAACATGATAAACCTAATTTTTTGATTGCTTAGCCACAACTCAGCAAAATCTGTTATGCATTTGTAAGTTTTAATCACTGCAATATCCTCAGAGATTGCTGAATGAGATCATTATGACCTTTTAAAAAACCTGCCAGCAAAGGAATGGGTAAAAGTGGAAGGGAGAGGTGTGGCAAACTCTTGCCAGTGCTTTAAGTGACTTACTACACATTGTGCCTTATAGATATAAAGTAGAATTTTCTTACAAACAGTATTTTGGTTAGGCAATAAATTAGCTTGCCAGAGTATTAAGTGTCTACATCTGTGGATTACTACTGTATTTACTGGTGATTTAATGTTCTGTGCTTTATATCAACCATAACAGAAATATGAATGGCATGTAGTTTATTTAGTACCTTTATTGTTAAATTTTACATGTTTTGCCAAGGCTTGGTAAAAATGTCTGGCTTATTTTCCCTCTGTCATTTTATTTTGTCAAATTATGTCACATGTTATTGTTACAGATGTAATGAGTGTTTAGCTTGAATTGAAAGGGTAGTCCTTTATAAAGTTAAAATTTAAATTTCAGCAAGCATATTATCCTTAAAAATACTTATTTGTTCAGAAAACTGAGTAAGCCATTGTGTATAAATTTCTGCTAGAATCAAATAAGGAAAGCCTACTGAAATTAGAACGCAAGAAACTGTCAGAGGACTCTCTGAAAATTCACAGATGGGATACTTTATCTGAGAGTCTGCCACTGCTGAATTTAGACTAAACAACATAGTTAAAATATTTAATCTACTTTATGACATAATTAGTATTGTAAATGGTATACTACTTAAATCCTCCTAATTCTACCCAAGAATTGTCTAACATCCTAAAAGATTAACTTATGTACATGTAAGAATATATAGATATCCAATATCATACATTACTTTGTATTTGGCTAATTTTCTACTATTTTTGAATAGTGCAAGTTTTGATATAATTATAAACCTTTTAGGACAAAAAGTAGTGTTTGTCAAAATATAATCAGTCTTCCCTCCCAATTATTACAGTTTTTTGAAATATGGCTTCTGATTTTAAATATATTTGTCACTATAGTAAATCAGACCCTTGGTAGTAGAAAAGGGATATTCTATTTCTCTACCCTGGTGGCCAGAAAAAGGTAATAAAATACCTTCCCAATTTCCTATGCTGGTCAGGATTCTTGCTCACTGCTTCCACTCACTCTTCTCATCATCTTTATTTCACCAACTGGTGACTTTGTTAATATTTCTGTGTGTTATGGCAATGTGGTATAGTCAAAAAAATGTATTTAATTTGGAATCCAAAAAGCTAAGTTTGAATCCCAACTCTGCTGTTTTCTACCTGTGTGACCTGGACAAGTCACTTCTCTCTGAGTCTTAACCTCTTCAGCTATAAAGTTAGGGGATTCAGCAGTTCTCAAAGTGTGGCCCTGGAACCCCTTAAGGTCCCTGAGCCCCTTTCAGGGGACCCAGGAAGTTAAAATTATTTTCATAATAATATTAAGATATTTTCATTTTTAATATGATAAATTTTTATAGATATAAACTATATTAGCAAAAGCTCTTTGGTTTGAGAACCACTGCACTAGTTGATTATTTAAGCTCTAACATCTGTGGTTCCTCTAAATGGAGATATGCAAAAATGGGCCAACAAATGTGTATTTATTTTGTGAAATAAAAAATAAAGTAAGGTGATATTAGTAACACCTGGAATTTTAGAACATGTTGTAGTTACATTATAAAATTATAAGAAATGGGAAAGATTAATGTTCTACTAAATCTCAAAACCAAAAACAATATATTGAAATTAAGACATTAATAAAAAATATTTTTGAATGGGTTGTTATCCTTACCAATGGAGTACGATACCAATAAAATCATAAATACTAAGAAGCAGTGAAATGAATTTTAAATGGATCAACAAGCGTTTATTAAGAGCTTACTATTTATAAGACGTGGTATTGTGTCTACAAAAGTTCATTAGTCAAAAATCATAGTTCCCCAAAATTGAGATGTTCTGAGAAAATTTTCCTAGATGCTTAAATGATTTAAAAAAGATTATAAAGTCCTTTCCTCCAAATATTGAATTTATAGTGAAGGAATTCACCATAGTGTTCATATCCTATTGTTGCGCAAATTTTAAATTTTTCCTGAAGAAAATTGTTGAACAGTATATAAGACTTTTAAATTTTTTCTCTGCATGGTCTTTGTGCTTTTGTTGCTTTAAACAGTGATAACTGAATTTAATGCCAACTTTACTTTTGTAACTTAAAACCATATTATTTGGAAAAGTTCATTTTTCCCTAACACATAGTAAGTGTTTAATGTTTATTAACTGACTGTATAACATTAACACATTTTAAAATAATCTTTTCTTCTTCATGTGCAACTGAAAGATTGTTGATCCTTAAATATTTAGATCGTTCAGAATTAGGAGCAGGCCCAAAACACAGAAGTTTGTATAATTTTATCCTCATACTACCCATTTTCTAGAAGTACCAGAAGCAGAAGCAGCCCTGGGTTAACATAATATCCACATGCCACACCAAACTTGGTAATATTGAAATGAACAGGGAATATGACTAGACTATGGAGGTAAGGTAGGAAAGTGGCAGCAGGACTTCCTCAGAATTGCAGAGCTTGGATTCCTGCCCAGAACTGCCCAAATAAACCAAGATCCTTAGAAGATTAGGTTTTCTTCTTGCTTGCCGAAGCTAACCTTTCTACCCAATGCCTTTGATCTCATTACCTTCCAACTGCTCCAATCTCATTAGCTCCATTATTTTTCTGCCCTCTCACTCCCTACCTCCTTCTTTCAGACATACTCACTTCTTCCAAAATAAAACCTTCCCTTTATGCTGTTATCCCTTCAAGCTGTCATCCTATCTCTTCTTCCCATGACTGCTGAATTATCTATACTTAATGTATCTACTTTCTCACTACCAATTGTATTCCCATAACTTAATTTACCTCCATTTAGATGACGTGTATTTCCAACTGCAATCTTCTCCCAGAGCTATAGGCTCACTTGGATTTCTGACACTAAAACTCAGTGTGTCTAAAACTGAACTCATAATCTTCATTCTAAAGCTTGCCCCCATTTCTGTTGATGAAACCACCATTCTCATAGGAACCTAGGCTTAAAACCTCAGTATAATTTTTTATCCCAGCTTTTCCCTCACTGCCCTAAACATTTAGTCAGTCGACAAATCCTGTCATAGCCTTAATATTAAAAATCATCAAACATTGATTAAGAATGTATTATATGGGGAGGGGGAGGGCATGTGTGCAAAGCACCATGCCAAACTGTGTAACAACAGACACAAAGGTAACAAGAGCTATCCTGCCATAAACTTACCTGCTTTACCTTCTTCCAGGAAGTACCTCACACCCATCCCTTCTCTTTCACTTCTACAATTACCAGGTAATCTTTTCTCAATTTATCTCCCTCCAATCCCTCTCCTTTCCAATTCATTCTTCACATTGCTGCAAAAATAACCGTTCTATTATACAAGTCTGATCATGCCCATTCTTCTTTCTCAAAAACTTTTGTTTACCATTGCTTACTGAATAAAATAAAAACTACTTTTATTGGCCTTCGCCAATCTGAATTCAGTCTGTCTTTTCCTATCTTTATCTCATTCTACTCCTCTTTAACACTCTAAGCTTTAGTCAAGCTAAATTATTTACCCTTCTCCAATTTTATCTAGCCCTCCTCTTCTCTCTGTATTCTTGCAGACTATGCCTCTTTCCTTGATAGTCTGTCCCCAGGAACATGCTCCACCCCATACCACTGCCCCCAAAACTGAGATAACTTGATGGACTTGTTGAAGGTCTTCCGGTATGAGTTGAGAGTTGTTGTGGTGGTGTTTGTTCTTCATTTTCTAAGAGGACCATGGACATGATTTACAGTTGACTTTGATTTGAGGGAGGGAGGGCTGTGCAAGGTGCCAGTGTCCAGCAGGCCCTAGTACTTGTTTGTATTCTGCAGACTCAACCAGCCCCACTTTGGACATAATACTAGGCTCCACAGGGGCTAGGGCAGGGGCTGGAGCAGTTGCAGAGACAAAAGCAAGCTGAGGCTAACAGGATACAGATTCACAAATGTCTTTCATCAGGTAATTAAACATCTGTTATAACCTAGCAGAATCTCCCTCAGCAATCATTTAATAAAATTACAACTAGGTCACAATTAAAGTAAATTTGAATTATAACACAAATAATAAAATGATACTAGGTTGTATTTGAAACAAGCCAAAATTCAGTTAACACGATGAATGCAAACTAGCTGAGGATTTTAACATGCTTCTACATCATCTTGTCTATCATTGAATGTGAATGTGATGGGCAGCTACATACCATATTATCACAATTGTGTTAAATTTTTTAAGAACTCTTAACAAAAGAGGCAAAAGATGGGAACACTGCCAGCACATGCACGCATGCACACACACACACACACACACACACACACACACACACACAGAACAGTCTTATTACATTTGGACAAAAATTTAACGTAATTGAATGGCATGAATATGGTCATACTAACCTACGGTAAATAGATATTGAAATGCTTGAATCTAAAGTAAAGAATATTATCAAACATACAGGCAAAATAAAAGGCAAAGATGCTTACAGTGATAGAAATGGAACATCTTTTAGCTGTAATGGATTGTTGAATTGCAATCAGAAATACATTCCTCTTAGAGCAGTCATTCAGACAAAACCTTCAGGATTGTTTAAGGCAAACACCAATTGGTTTGATTGTTTTTAAAATCAAGTTCAATATAATCAGTTGAATAATATTATTTATTAAAATTACCCAAAAGGTGACCAGTGAAAATGAGGATGCAGTGGTTAAATATCCTGATGTTTTTAAGAAAATAATTGAACAGGGTATATACAGTGATCAAAAAAAAATTTAGTGGATGAAGCAGGAATATTCTGGAAAGGTAGGGCTTCCAGAATTTACATTCCTAAGAAAGAAAAAACTCAACCAGATTTAAAAGTGTCTAAGGGATTGCCTAATGTTTTTATTGGTAGATAATGCAGAAGGGGATTTTAAATGAAAGCCAATGCTTATCTATGATTTTTAAACTCACTGTGTTTTGATCAGTTACTTCCAGTTCTTAGTGACTAAAATTATTTTCAAAGACTGGTTTTCAAATTATTTAAGACGGCCTGTCAAAAAGTATCATAAGGAAAACAGTATCATCTTTTGCATCAAAGCATTATTGATTTTAGTTAATGCCCCAGGTCATCAAACTGCCCTTGGTTTATTGTGTGACAACAGGAGCATGCAAATTTGCCAAGATGAATAAAAATCTTAGCACTTATCAGTGTATGTATAAAAAAAATAAAGATAATTCCATCTAAATAATTCCACTAAAATATTTTAATCACCAATAACAATGTTTTTGTCATATCATCAGCATAGTTATGATATTCATGAATTTCTTTAATTTTTACTTTTGCTTTCTAGAACTACTCTGTTACTGTTTATAATAAATTCGAAACAAATGTTTTTCTTATCCTTTTCTTTTGAAAATTACATCATCAAACAAGATTTTATTTTTAAAACTATCATTGAATAGTCATTGAATATTTCAATTGGGCTGAAATAATTTACTTTATTCTATATAAAATTATAACTTCAAATAGTGTGAATTTGCGTAATGCAACCTCTTCATGGGATTCATTATTCATACTGATCAGGACCTAATTGTACTTCATCCTCCAACAAGTATAGGTTTAACAATCAAACCTTCACAGGAAAAACAACCACTGAAAGAATGAAAAACCAAAGAAAAATTCCTAATACAATGAAGAAATCTCTTCAATAGTAACTACAACAAAAATCTCAAGAAAGCATATGGAATGGCCAAAACTTCAAGAGTGGCAAAAATGCTTAATGAAAGAAGTAAAACAAGAAACCAAATCTGTCCTTTGTAGCCCAGTGTTTCTGGACTCCAGTTTTTTGTTCTCTGCCTGGGTAATTAGAGGGTAATTGGGATCAAAAGATTTTTCCTTTTTTTTTTTTTTTTTTTTGGTAACCTCAATTCCTCATTCTCAGCTGTCCCAGAATGGTAGCCTTTGCCTTGTAGTCTTGTTTTCTGTTGCAGCATTTCTTTTCCTTTGGATCTTAACATTCTCAATTCTTATTATTTTTCTTACCACTCTTATGATTCCTACTTATACATATTTCTGGTTTATACTGTTTTTGCACTTTCAGGCTACAGCTCTTCCTTTCACAATTGTTCACCTAGATGTAAAGACGTTTGCACACATGTCATGGGCAACCAGGGGTGAGAGGTTAATGTTAAAGTAATGGTAACTCTTAAAACCCCCAATCCTGTAGCAGAAATGATCATTGGGGATTCTTTCATCTGAAGTACATATAATGTGATGACAGATGTTAGAAACAAAGATAAGATAGATAACTGTATAAAAAAGTATTATTTTTCCTTCATTACTGACATGTTTTTCTAGAGATTGAAATATTCAGACATTTTTTTAAAATAAATTTTTGATATCATTTGTTTTTACACAGTCAGAATTTCCCCTTGAATCTTCCCTTCCCCCCCCCCCCAACCTATATAACAGAGAATTTTTAAAAAATAAAAAGAGTGGGGCGGCTAGGTGGCACAGTAAATAGAGCACAAGCCCTGGAGTCAGGAGGAACTGAGTTCAAATGCGGCCTCAGACACTTGAGACACTTACTAGCTGTGTGACGTTGGGCAAATCACTTAACCCCAATTACCTTGCCTTTCTCCTCCCCCCCCCCCCGCAAAAAAAAAGGAAAAAAAAGAGGAAGAGGAAAAAAAACCAATAAATACATTGAAAAATCTGATTATATATATAGTATACCACATCCCAAGCTTTGCAAAATAGTAAGTGGAGATATCTTCTTATGTCTCTGCTTTGTTTCTCATTTCCATTATTCTTTGTAATTTTATAACATTCATTTTAAATAATTTTTAAAATCTTTTTTTTAATAACCAAAATTTCTCCCAGGTAACCTTCCCTTTCCCACCCAAAGAGCCATCCCCTCCAAAAAATAATATTTTTCAAGAAAAGAAAATCAAAGGTGATCAGTACATTAAAAAAAATCTGAATATATGTCATATTCCACACCCATAGACTTCCCACCACTGCAAAAAAGTTGGGTAGAGATGTCTTTTTTTACTTTTCTTTGGAACTATGTTTACTCTTTGTAATTTTGCAACATTCATTTTTTATTGATTTTGGGTTGTTCTTCCATTTACATCATTTTAGTAATTGTGTATTTTTTTGCTTATTTAAAATATTTTATTTAGTAAATAGTATTTAATTTTTCCAATTACATGTAAAAATAGCTTTTAACATTCATTTTAAATAAGATTTTGAGTTGTACATTTTTTTCTCCCTCCCTCCTTCTTATAGAGGGGACAAGAGGAGATAAGGGAGGGGGGCCCCAAGTGAGCAAGTACTCTTATATAGGTTATACATGTGCAGTTGTGTAAACATATTTCCACATTGGGTTGTGAAAAAAGAAACAGCACAAAAGGGAAAGGTAGCAAAAAAAGTGAAAATACTATGTTTCAATCTGCATTTAAACTCCATAGTTCATTCTCTGGATGTGGATAGTATTTTCTATCCTAGGTCTCTTGGAATTGTCTTAGATCATTGTTTTGCTGAGAAGAGCTAAGTCAGTCATAGTTCATCATCACACAATGTTGCTGTCACTTTATATAATGTTCTCTTGCTCACTTCACTCAGCATCAGTTCATTTTAGTCTTTCCAGGTTTTTCTGAAATTCACCTGCTCATCATTTCTTATAGCACAGTAGTATTCCATTACATTCATATACCACAACTTGTTCAGCCATTCCCCAGGACATGGGCATCCCCTCAATTTCCAGTTCTTGGGCACCACAAAAAGAGCTACTATAAATACTTTTGTATGTGTGGGTCCTTTTCCCTTTTTTTTAATGATCTTTTTTGGGATACAGACCTAGTAGTGGTAATACTACATCAAGGGATGTGCACAGTTTGATTGCCTTTTGGGCATAGTTCCAAATTGCTCTCCAGGGTTGGATCAGTTCACAACTCCACCAACAATGCATTAGTGTCCCAATTTTTCCACATCTTCTCCAACATTTATTATTTTGCTTTTCTGTCATATTAGCTAATCTGATAGATGTGAGGTGGTACCTCAGAGTTGTTTTAATTTACATTTCTCTAACCAATAGTAATTTAGAGCATTTTTTCATATGATTATATATAGTTTTAATTTCTTCATCTGAAAAATGCCTATTCATATCCTTTGACCATTTATTAATTGAGGAATGACTTGTATTCTTATAAATTTGACTCAGTTCTCTATATATTTGAGAAATGAGACATTTATCAGAAATACTTGGTATAAAAATTGTTTCCCATCTTTCTGTTTTCCTTCTAATCTTGGTTGCATTGGTTTTGTTTGTACAAAAACTTTACAATTTAATGTAATGAAAATTATCCATTTTGCATTTCATAATGTTCTCTATCTCTGGTTTGGTCATAAATTCTTCCCTTCTCCATAGATCTGACATATAAACTATTCCTTGCTCCTAATTTGCATGTGGTATCACCCTTTATGTCTAAATCATGTACCTATTTTGACCTTATTTCGCTATATGGTACAAGATGTTGGCCTATGCCTGGTTTCTGCCACACTGTTTTCCAGTTTTCCCAGCAGTTTTTGTCAAATAGTTCTTATCCCAGAAGCTGGAGTCTTTGGGTTTATCAAACAGTAGATTACTATAATCATTTACTACTGTGTTTTATGTACTTAATCTATTCCACTGGTCCACCACTCTACTTCTTAGCCAATACCAAATCATTTTGATGATTGTTGCTTTATAATATAAGTTTTAGTACATCTAGGCCACCTTCCTTTGCATTTTTTTTCATGAATTCCCTTAATATTCTTGACCTTTTGTTCTTCCAGATGAATTTTGTTATTTTTCTAGTTCTATAAAATTTTTTGAGAGTTTGATTGGTATGGCACTGAATAAGTAAATCAATTTATGTAGAATTGTCATTTTTGTTATATTAGCTTGGCCTGCCCATGAGCAGTTGATAGGTTTCAGTTATTTAGATCCCTTATTTCTATGGAAAGTGTTTTGCAATTGTGTTCATATAGTTCCTGGATTTCTCTTGGCAGGTAGACTCCCAAGTATTTTATGTTGTCAACAGTTATTTTAAATGGAATTTCTCTTTTTTTTATCTCATTTTGCTAAGCTTTGTTAGTAATATATAGATATGCTGATGATTTCTCTGGGTTTATTTTATATCATGCAATTTTGTTAAAGTTGTTAATTATTTCAAGCAGTTTTTTAGTTGATTCTGTAAGTATACCATCATATCATCTGAAAAAACTGTTATTTTTATTTCTTCATTGCAGTCTAATTCCTTCAATTTCTTTTTTATTCTGTTTTTGCTAAAGCTGACATTTCTAGCATAATATTGAATAATAGTGGTAATAATGAGCATCCTTGTTTTACCCTCGATTTTATTGGGAAGACTTCCACCTTATCTCCATTATAGATAATGCTTGCTGGTAATTTTAGATAGACAGTGCTTATCATTTTAAGGAAAGCTTCATTTATTTTTCTACTCTTTAGTACTTTTAATAGGAATAGGTGCTGTATTTTGTCATAAGCTTTTTCTCCATCTATTGAGATAAAAATTTCTGTTGGTTTTGTTATTGATAATGGTCAATTATGCTAATAGTTTTCCTAATATTGAACCAACCCTTCATTCCTGGTATAACTCCCACCTGGTCATAGTATATTATTCTCATGATAAGTTGCTGTAATCTCTTCACTAATATTTTATTTAAATTTTTTTCATCAATATTCATTAGGAAAATAGGTCTGTAATTTTCTTTTTCTGTTTGGGCTCTTTCCAGTTTAGCTTTCAGTACTATATTTATATTCCTAAAAGGAATTTGGTAGAACTCCTTCACTTATTTTTTCCAAATGGTTTATATAATATTGGAATTAATTGTTCTTTAAATGTTTGGTCAAATTCACTTGTAAATCCATCTGGCCCTTGAGATTTTTTCTTGGGGAGTTCATTGATAGCTTGTTCAATTTATTTTTCAAAAATGGAGTTATTTAAAAATTTTATATCCTCTTCTGTTAATCTGGGCAATTTATATTTTTGTAAATATTCATCCATTTCACTTAGTTTGTCAGATTTATTGGTAGATAGTTGAGCAAAATAGCTCCTAATTATTCCTTTAATTTCCTCTTCATTAGTGGTGAATTCACCCTCTTCATTTTTGATACTGGTAATTTGGTTTTTTCTTTCTTTTATTTTTTTAATCAAATTAACCAAAGATTTATTTTATCTATTTAATTTTAATTTTGTTAATCTCTCCTTTGGTTTTCAGAATTTCTAATTTGATATTTAATTGGGAATTTTTAATTTGTTCTTTTTCTAGCTTTTTAAATTGCGTGCTGAATTCATTGATCTGCTCTTTCTCTGTTTTATTCATTTAAACATTTAGAATTTAAAAAATTTCCCCTAAGAACTGCCTTGGCTACAGCCCATAAATTTTGGTATGTTGCCTCATTATTGTCATTCTCTTTGATGAAATTTTATCTCTGTGATTTGTTTGACCCACTCATTCTTTAGGATTAGGCTATTATTTTTTATATAATTTATTTATTTTTAGTTTCCAACATTCACTTCCATAACATTTTAAGTTTTAAATTTTCTCCCTTCCTCTCCTTCCCCCTCCCCAAGATGGCATGCAGTCTAATATCGGCTCTATTTATACATTCATATTAAACACTTTCACATTAGTCATGATGTAAAGAAGAATTAGAACTAATGGGAGGAACCACGAGAAAGAAGAAACAAAATAACAAAAGAAAATGAGAGCAAATAGTATTCCACCTGCATTCAGGCTCCAGAGTTCTTTCTCTGGATGTGGATAACATTTTCCATGATGAGTCTTTTGGAGCTGTCTTAGATCTTTGCATTGCTAAGAAGAGCTAAGTGTGTCAAAGTCAATCATCACACAGTGTTGCTGTTACTGTGTACAATGTTCTCCTAGCTCTGTTCATTTCATTCAGCATCAGTTCATGTAAGTCTTTCCATGTTTTTCTGAAATCTGCTGGCTCATCATTTCTTATAGCACAATAGTATTCTGTTATAGTCATATACCACAACTTGTTCAGCCATTAGTATTAGATTATTTAATTTCCAATTAATTTGTCCAATTTTTGTTGCATTGTGATATGAAAAGGATGGATTTAATATTTCTGCCTTTCTGCATTGGATTGTGAGGTTTTTATGCCCTAATGGTCAATTTTTTGTGTAGGTGCCATATATCCCTGAGAAAAATGTGTATTCCTTTCTATCCCATTCAGTTTTTTTCCAGAGATCTATCATATTTAACTTTCCTAAAATTCTGTTCACCTCCTTAAGTTCTTTCTTGTTTATTTTGTGGTTAGATTTTTGTAGTTCTGAGGTAGGGGGTTGAGGTCCCCCACTAGTATGGTTCTATTGTCTGTTTCTTTCTGTAATTCACTTTACTTCTCTAGGAAGTTGAATGCTATACCACTTGGTGCTTTATATGTTTGATATTGATATTACTTCATTGTCTGTGGTACCCTTTAGTAAGATGTAATTTCCTTCCTTGTCTCTTTTAATTAGATCTGGTTTTGCTTTTTTCTTTGTCTGAGATCAGGATTGCTACCCTTGCTTTTTTTTTTTTACTTCAGTTGAAGCGTAATATATTCTGCTGCAGCCTTTTTTCCTTTACTCTGTGTGTGTCTCTTTGCTTCAAATGTATTTCTTATAAACAACAGATTGTAGGATTTTGGTTTTTAATCTGCTCTGTTATCTGCTTTCATTTTATGGAAGAGTGCATCCCATTCACATTCAGAATGATGATTACTAACGGCATTTTCCTCCATCCTATTTTCTCCCTTTTTGTGCTCTTAAAAACAAAGAGCATATTTCTCTCCTTTCAGCCTGTCTCTCCTTACCAGTGCTTTATTTCTGACCACCGCCTCCCTCAATCTGCTCTCCCTTCTGTCAGCCCCCTCTTTCTTTTCCCTTTCCCCTCCTACTTTTGCCTTCTCTTCTTCCCTACCTTCTATCAGCACCCCCTCCTTTTCTTTCCTCTTTCTCCTCCTACTTCCCAATAGAGTAAGATAATTTTCTCTACCCAGCTGGGTGTGTATGTTATTCCCTCTTTGAACCAAAATCTAATGAGAGAAGTCATCACATCAAAGTCAACTTACCCCACCTCTGTCTAAGTATACTCTTTCTAACCACCATGATAAAGATACAAGTATCTCTTAAGAGTTACAAGTATCATCTTCCCACATAGAGATGTAAACAGTTTAACCTTATTGAATACTGTGGGTTGGGTTTTTTTTTTCCTTTCCTCTTTACCTTTTTATGCTTCTCTTGAGTCTTATATTTAAATATTGACTTTTCTGTTCAGTTCTGGTCTTTTCAAAAGGAAAATTTGAAAGTCTCCTCTTTTCATTGAATGTCCATTTTTCACCTGAAAGATTATGTTCAATTTGTTGGGTAGTTGATTTTTGTTTGTAATCCAAACTCCTATGCCTTCTGGAATATCATATTCCAAGCCCTCTGATCCTTTAATATAGAAACTGCTAAATCCTGTGTAATCCTGACTGTGGCTCCTTGATATTTTAATTGTTTCTTTCTGGCTGCTTACAGTACTTTTTCCTTGCCCTGATAGTTCTGGAATTTGGCTACTATATTTCTTGGAGTTTTCATTTTGGGATCTCTTTCAGGAAATGATCAGTGGATTCTTTCAATGATTATTTTACCCTCTGGTTCTAGGACATCAGGGCAGTTTTCCTTAATAATTTCTTGAAAGATGCTCTCCAGACTCTTTTTTTGATCATGGATTTCAAGTAGTCCAATAATTCTTAAATTATCTCTCCTGCTTCGGTTTTCTAGATCATTTGTTTTTCCAATGAGGTATTTTACATTTTCTTCTATTTTTTCATTCTTTTGATTTTGTTTGACTGATTATTGATGTCTCATAGTATCATCAATTTCCATTTACCCAATTCTAATTTTTAAGAAATTATTTTCTTTAGTTAGCTTTTATACCTCTTTTTCTATTTGTCCAATTCTACTTTTAAAGGAATTGTTTTCTTTTCTTTTCTTTTTTTTTGCTCATTTTTAAAAGTTTAGCTCTACTCATGGGGCACAGCGGGGCACTGTCCCAAACTTCTTACACTGGGGACCAGTAGCCTGCCTCTGCCTTTCTGCGCTGGGGCTTCTGAGGCTTGTGGCTTGCCCACTCTGCTAGGGTGGCCCAATCTAGTTGTATCTGTTGTGCCCTGAGTTCTAGGGCTATCAGTTTGCCTGCTGTGGTGGAGCTAAGGGCCTCACAGTTGGCTTGTTGTGCCACTGGTCTGCTAAGCAGAACCCCGATTGCTGATCTGTGCTGTGGCTAAGAGCTTCCCATTGACTTGCCTGAACACTGACCACACTGTACTGTGCTCTCCTTTTACCCAAGGGAGACAGATCTTTCCTGAAGTCCTTTAAATTATCTTAGGCTGGAAAATTGTTTTACTCTGTCTTTTTATGGATTACGTGATGTACTTTGTGATGTGATGTGATGTGATGTGATGTGATGTGATGTGATGTGATGAGCTTTGTGATGTATTATATAGAGCTCTGGGCCTGGAATCAGTAAGATCTGAGTTCAGATGTAGTCTCAGACTAGCTGTGTGATCCTGGGAGTCATTTGACTCTCTCTGCTACAGTTTTCTCAACTGTAAAAATGGAGATAATAGTAAGACCTACCAACAGAGCTGCTGTGAAGATCAAATAAAATATTTGTAAAGTGCTGGACACATAGTAGACATTTAATAAATACTTATTTCCTTTCTTTCTTTTTGGCTCTACTTCATCAAATAATGTGAATCTTTCCATGTTTCTCTCTACTCATCGTATTTATTGTTTCTTACAACACAGTAATAATCCATGCCATTTATGTATCACACTTTGTTTCGCTATTTCCCAGTAGATGGTCATCTACTTTGCACAAACACTATTTTAAACTTGCTACCTGATTATTTCATAAAATAAGTACTTTACTTGGATATTTAGAATCACTTTTTCAAAGTTTGGGAATTTAGAGACCAGTGCCAGACTCCAGGTCAAGTATTGTGATCCCAAAATCAGTGCAGAATTTCACTTACCTTACTCTAGAATTCAGGTCCACATGATAACTAGCATAATATGCTAACACTGTGCTATACATTACAAAAGAGCTGTTCACATAATATCCCTGATATTAGGATTCATCGATATAAATCATAGAGTCTTACAGCTGGAAAAAGTCTTAGAGATCATCTACTCTAATTCCATAATTTTACAGATTGGGAAACTGAGGCCCAGATAGGTTAACCTACTTGCTCAAAATCATACAACTAAGTAGTTCAGTTCAATCAATTTACTTTGTGTAAAGCACAGTGCCATACCAGCAAAAGAGTCTAAGGACTCACCTCCACTTATTAGAATCGCTGATCTCCTTCATAATTTACCCTAAACTCTACCTTTTACATGAAGTTTTTCCTCATCCCCTACCTACTTGTCCCCTTCTCCCAAAACTATGGGATTTTTTTTGGGGGGGGGGCATTTTTTATACTTTCTGCATATACATATATATTACATACATTTGTTATCTCCAGCTTACTATTACTTAAGTATGTGTTTGTAAGTTTGTCTTTTAGTTAACTACAATTTAGCAGACATTTAGAATAATAAGTGATGGAACCATTGAAATATATGAATTCTGTTTCTGCCAAAGACAGTTTTAAATCTATATATGCTTACATCACCATGAAAATTATTTTTTTCCTTAGGAAAAATACTTCCTTAGGAAGTATTACAAGTATTATTTTACTTATTTTTTAATAATAGCTAGCATTTAATTAGCTAGTGCTCTAAGGTTTTTAAAGCACTTTACAAATATCTCCATTTTACAGATGAGTTAACTGAGGCAAATACAGATTAGGTGACTTATACAAGATCATACACATCTAGAAAGTGTTTGAGGCAGTTTTCTAACTCAGTTCTTCCAGACTCCAGGTCAAGTATTGTGATCCCAAAATCAGTGCAGAAGTTCACTTACCTTACTCTAGAATTCAGGTCCACATGATAACTAGCCATCTAATCTTTTATTTAATAATTAAAAAATTAATAATAAGGTCACTTCACTTTTTATTGTCCAGGAAATGAATCAAAGAAAATAAACTTACTAGCTTCTATATGATATAATTGAACCTTATGTTTCTTTTAATACCAAATAACTTTGGCTTTTTCCTTAAATTCATAATATCATAATCTCATTTCCCATCATGTTCAGAATGCAATTTACATATAAATATTCTACTTCCAATGACAAATACAAGGTGTAATTTCTTACCTTTTCCTAAAAGCCCTGATACCCCAAAAGTTGTCTTGCAAAAAGCCAGTTAAAACTCAATTTCATCTGGAAACCTGAAGGGGAAAAATGCCTGTTATTTAAAATGCCCTACTTCCTTTGTCTGGGTCCACTTGAGATACATTTCACTCCATCTCCCTCTACCTGACGGTGTTTACTTATGCTAGGTGGAGGGGGATGTGTAGTTAGGGGCCACTGATGCCATAGGACACTTCTGTGGAAGTAGCAGTTGTGAAGTTGGCTCTGGAATCTAACAAAATCCAAGAGACAAGTAAATGCACCAGATCATCCATATATATTCTTAGGGCACCAAATGGATTGTGAAAAATCTTTTATAATTATATCATTTTTCTTTGTCATTATTGACTTTCCTGAATTTCTTTGATTTTGTCTTTTTTGCTCCATATATTTAATTTGAAAGATTAAGATTTAGATAAATAATATATCTTTGCATTATTTCCAGGTTATAAATTGACATGTTAAAATTTAAATACGTTGGGGGCAGCTAGGTGGCACAATGAATAGAGCGCTGGCCCTGGAGTCAGGAGGACCTGCATTCAAATCTGGCCTCAGACACTTGACACACTGTGTGACCTTGGGCAAGTCACTTAACCACAATTGCCTAGCCTTACATCCTCCCCAAAAAAGAAAAATTTAAGTACACTAGAAATATTGCCTTAACTCTCAGGGTAAGCTGAAAAGAATAAATAATGTGGTCAACCATGTTGCAAAGCATCAAATCTATACAGATCTCTCATTGAACTGAGAAAGTCATAGTATGAACCAGCAGGTATAATTTGGTTTCATAGAATTCTATTTCTGAATTTACTTGATTTTTACCACAACTAAGACATGTACATTTCCTTTTGTATAACCAACATTGGGTTCAACTTTAAATTTGTAACTTTGCTTCTTCCTCTTTCCTTTTTCTCCTTCCCCCATTGAGAACTTTTATATCTGAAATAATCAATGGTATATAGTAATTTGGGATATTATAGGAAATAGACCTTTGCAATTGATCTTATAGTTTAATGGAAAGGTATTTTATAAAAGTATCTGATAGAGATTAAAGATTCAGATTTCTAAAATGTCATTTAGATTACTCTTAAGTAATAAGTATATGGACAGCTATGTGATGCAGTGAATACAGTGCCAGGCCTTGAGTCAGGAAGACCTGAGTTCAAATCTGGTCTTAAACACTAGCGGTGTGATCCTGAGCCAAGGGTGGGGAACCCATGAGCTCGAGGCCTCATGTGGCTTTCCTGGTCCTCAGGTGTGACTTTTTGATTGAGTCCAAGTTTTATAGAACAAATCCTTTTATTAAGGGGATTTGTTCTGTGAAGTTTGGATTTAGTCAAAGGGCCATACTTGAGGACCTAAAGGGCCACATGTGGCTTCAAGGCCACAGGTTCCCCAACCCTGTTCTGGACAAATCATTTAACCCTGTTTGCCTCAGTTCCTCATCTGTAAAATGAGCTGGAGAAGGAAATGACAAACCAGTACAATATCTTTGCCAAGAAAACCCCAACTGAGGTCACAAAGAGTTGGACACAACTGAATTAACTAAACAACAACAATAAGTATGTAACTTAAGGAACTCCTTCAACCTCTTAAGACAGTCCATCCCACTTTGTGGCAGCTCTTATTTTTATAAACTTTTTCTAAGCATCAAGCCTAAGTTTACCTCTTTGAGATTTACAAAAATTGCTCCTGGGGAGGCAGAGCCAAGATGGCAGCATAGAAGGAGGAAAATTCCATGAGCTCCCCTACAACTACCTCAAATACCAATAAAATATGACTCTAAACAAATTTTAAAGCTACAGAACCCACAAAGTGACAGAGAGAAACAAATCTCCCACTGAAGACGGCTGGCAGGCCAACAGGAAGGGTCCGTCACAGTGCACTGGGAGCAGAGCACAGCCCCATGAGCCACATAGTTTTAGCCTCAGAGTGGTCCCAACCAGCAGCGGCCAGAGCAGACTTAGGGAGAGTGAATAACCACCAGCTGTGGCGACTTCCAGACTTCTCAACCCATAAACACCAAAGACGAAGTAAGAGGTCAGTGTGGAAGCTTGTTCGAACTGTGGGCGACAAAAAAGCATGGTCCGGCCCCTGCCCCTGAGGCGAGAAACAACAGAGGTTGCAGCAGCTATAGCTGCTGCCATGTGGCTGCTTTCAGAGTCCCCAGCCTGAAGATTGTAGGAGGACCAAGAAGAAGCGAACATTGAGAGAGTAATCACTCTTGCTTTAACCTGCTTGGATCTGGATCGCTGCCTTGGGTAGAGGTCCTGGAGTGTGTGGCCAGTGGGCCAGAGCTTGTGGAGGCTTCAGAGAGGGCACCCAACTAATAGCTCCGGCATCTGCAAAAACCCCAGTGATTTGGGACAAAGCCCTCCTCTGTGGAAGCAGAGTTTTACTTTGGCAAAGAGCTCAAAAGTAAAGTAATTGACTGGCAACCTGAGCAAGCTGAGGAAGCAAAGCAAGCACAGCAATCAAACCTTAGATTCCTTTTTGGGGGACAAAAAGGATCAAAGCATGGAACAGAAGGAAGACCACAAAGTCAGAACTCCTGCATTAAAAGCTTCCAAGAAAAATACAAACTGGTTACAGGCCATGGAGAAGCTCAAGAAGGATTTTGAAAATCAAGTAAGAAAAGTGGAGGAAAATTGAGAAGAGAAATGAGAATGATCCAAGAAAATCATGAAAAGAGAGTCAACAACCTAACCGAAGAAAATAACACCTTAAAAAATAGACTAACTCAAATGGCAAAGAAGGGCCAAAAAGTCAATGAGGAGAAGAATGCCTTAAAAAGCTGAATTTGCCAGATGGAAAATGAATTCCAGAAGCTCTCTGAAGAGAATAATTCCTTCAGAATTAGATTGGAGCATAGGGAAGCTAATGACTTTATGAGAAATCAAGATACTATTAAAGAGATCCAAACAAATGAAAAAATAGAAGGCAATGTGAAATATCTCATTGGAAAAACCACTGATCTGGAAAATGGATCCAGGAGAAATACTTTTAAAATTATTGGACTACCTAGGTGAAAGCCATGATCAAAAAAAGAACTTAGAAAGCATCCTTCAAGAAATTCTCAAGGAAAATTTCCCTGATATTCTAGAACCAGAGGGCAAAAGAGAAATTGAAAGGATTCACTGATCACCTCTTGAAAAAGATCCCAAAAAGAAAACTAAGGAATATTATAGCCAAATTCCAGAGTTCCCAGGTCAAGGAGAAAATACTATAAGCAGCCAAGAAGAAACAATTTGAATATTATGGAAACACAATCAGGATAACGCAAGATCTAGCAGCTTCTACATTGAGGGATCGAAGGGTTTGGAATATGATATTCTGGAGGTCAAAGGAGCTAGGATTAAAACCAAGAATCACCTACCCAGCAAAACTGAGTATAATGTTTCCGGGGAAAATATGGTCATTCAGTGAAATAGAGGACTTTCAAGCATTCTTGATAAAAAAAAACAGAGTTGCATAGAAAATTTCACATTCAAATACAAGAAGCAAGAGAAGCATGAGAAGGTAAACAGGGAAAAGGAGTCATAGGGAACTTATTAAAGTTGAACTATTTACATTGCTACATGGAAAAATGAGAATTATAATTTATGATGCTTTTCTCAGTATGAGGATAGTTGAAGGAAATATATGTGTGTGTGTATTTATATATACATATATATGTTTATATAGGAGGGTATATGTGTGTATAAATACATATGTGAGTGTGTATATATGGGTACATGTATACGTAGACAGAGGGCACAGATCAGTTGAATAGGAAGGGATGATATCTAAAAAATAAAATTAAGAGGTGAGAGAGGAATATAATGAGAGGAGATAGAGAGAGACAGAATAGGGTAAATTATCTCATATAAAAGAGGCAAGAGAAAACTGTTACAATGGAGGGCAAGAACAGGAAGGCAAAAGAGTCAACCTTACTCTCATTGAATAACATAGACACTCAATTGGAGAGAATAACACAGACACTCAATTGGATATTTTACCCTACAGGAAAGTAGGGGGGAAGAAAATAAGAGGGGAGTGATAGAAGGGAGGGCAGATTAGGGGGGAGGGTAGTTAGAAGCACACACTTTTGAAAAGTGCTGTGACCAGCACAGTATATGGCCCAGCAACCAGCTAAATAAAAAGAGAGAGACGGGGATGTATTCAGTAGTCTGTTTATTACAGAGCCATTTCATACAGAGCCAAAGATACAAGAAAATCATAAGGCTTATATTCCCTATAGCAGGAATTCCTGGAAGGAACGATCCCTTCTTGGAATCTACCACTCCTGCCCCAGCCCAAGACTAATCATTCATTAAGATTTTATCCTAGGACCACGTCCGGAGGCACAAACACACAGGGAGTCACAAGACTTGATAACTAACTCCCCTGAAATTTCTATAATATTTCAAGACCCAAAGAAAGCATCCACTCAACAAGATTCTTTCTGCATATCTGCCTCATAGAAGAAGGGGAGCATGAAAGTCTGGTCCACTACATCTCCCCCATTTTATTTATTTATAGGAGAGGGGAACATCCCATTGATGAAGCCTGGGGGACTCCTGGGAGTTCTCTGCGTCTTTCCTATTTGAACTACATATGGGAGAGGGGAACATCCCATTGATGAAGCCTGAGGGACTCCTGGGAGTTCTCTGCATCTTTTCTATATGAACTATATATATCTATAGGGCAGAATCATGCAGTTGGACATTATATACGACTTGTTGAATGATGCAAGAAAAACAGGAAATGAGGATGGGTAAACAGGTACATAAAACTAGTACCACCACCCCTATTCCTATAAAAGTTATAATTTGCTGTATTTGCCCAAGTAATATGTCCTGAGCTCTCTTAATCCAATTAACAATGTTTTGTGCGTCTGGATTTGGTAGTAATGACCGCTGTCTTTCCTTATCCATGAGGTGAGCCAAATTCTCCAAATCATCTATGTCAAGAGATGTGTTACGGTCACCCCATAGCCCATTAAGATGGTTTCTAATTTGGGCCATGTCATATTCTGACTCATTATATTTTTTTTTACCATACAGAAATACTTATGTCTATAATCACATATTAACTTTTGTTTAACTTGCATTAATTCCATCTCCTCAGCTAAAGCAATTACATCATCTCTGAGTTGTGTTGTTGCTTTATAGAAACTCTTATTGATTTCTGATTGTAACAAAAACCCTCATGAAACATTGGCAGACAATTCATGCAGAAATTGAGCTTGCACTATCTGATTTTGTACAGTACTAACAGACATAGACACAGCAACACTGCTCACTATAGTAGAAATTAAAGCAATTATCCCAACAATAATACAGGAAATACATCTCTTTTTTGGATTAAAACTCAATTGGTGATTAATTTGAGCAATAGAATAATCAGTACTAGAGTAAAACCAATGGTCACTCTCCACAGGAATCATAATCATACCAGGTCTCCTTATAACAAATAACAATTATCCCAAAGAAGTATTATCATGACATTCAGAAACCTTACAATTAATACATGTGACATTATAATGCTTATCAATTTCAGTGATATTTACATTGCTAAAATTTCCCCACATGAATGCATACCTCCCTCCTAAACTGGCACATACAAAGTTGTGGTCAGACTTTCTCAAGTATGTCCCATTAGGAGCAAAAGCAGCAAAAACTGATGTTATTGGGGCCCACGGCAAAGGGATTTTCCATAATTCCAGGTTTCCTCTCTGTAAGTGTCCAAACCAATTTTGTTTAGGATACCCTTCATGTCTATGTTTAATGTTCATGTCATTGTGCCAGGAAACATGGGTTTGCTGATCCACCTGATGGCAAGTAGGTACATCAGTCCTACAATTCAAAAATGGAAGATCCGCTTGCCTTCATTTTGGCTCTGGCTCCTTCTCAGCTGTTGGCTTCATCTGGTTCTGGTCCGGAGGGAACCGAATGTACAGTCTCTGCATTTGTTGACACAGTCCTTGCTCATCTGTGGAAACACACAAAAAACCTCAGCCGTGCACAGAGTGCAGACCTCATTACTGTCCCTTAACATTTTTCCACATCACCCATTCAGTAAATGCAGTTGCCTGGGGCTGACCTTTTAGAATTGCCAATTGTATGGTCAGTAATGCCCCAAAATTTTTCAGCTGGTATTTTATTTTCATCATCTAATGTTAAATAATTTATTACATATAATGACAACCACAAAATTCGTCTTGGGGTACCCATGCACCAGGTTCCTCCTTTTAATTTTTTTTGAAGAGCAGTTTTAAGTGTGCAGTCTTTCAACAACAGCCTGACCCGTGGGGTTATATAAGGAAGCCCTGTAACATGGTGAATACCCCATTGGAAAAAGAATTCAGTAAAGTTTTTAAATGGCATGAACCTTCCCAATTAAACTAGCCTCATCACAATAACAAAGCTTACCAGGCCTTTAAGAACTTAGTAGGAATACACAGGGTTGAGCAAATCAAATCTTGGATTCATAATCACTAGTGGTAACATTTTAATTTCTAAGGCCAATACTCTTAGCACTTTAAAAGAAAAGACCAGGAAATGCATACAAGGTTTTGAGTTAACAACACAGGGCACAGAGACCCTGAAACTGGGGTGCAGGGACCTCCAAAGAAAACCAAAGAAAACCAGGCGCAGAGGCCCACCTCCACACCTCCCCAAACTCCCACAGGGGAGGGGGAGAAACAACACAGGGTAAAAAGTTCACTTAAGCAGAGCAAGGTATCTTAAGTTTTGGAGACCAAATTTCTTACTAAGCTTGTTTAGTTTAGAAATCCCCTTCAGATATTCTTCACTACCATAACTGTAGACCTTAAACAAAAGAGGTTTCTGACTTAAACCTCACAATTGAATAACAGACATACATACTTGTTTCACAAAGCTTGTCTATCCTCTAATTGGAAGAAAGAGATATTTTAGGAAGTGAATCTTTTACAGATACACTCAGTTACAGATGTTAACCTTTGCTTAGTTCATGGAATAACTACAAATTCAGATTTAAAACAGCAAGGTGTCTTCTGTATTCCAAATTATATTCTATATTCCAAATATATTCCAAATTATTACCAAAAACCAATTAGTAGAAATCAATCACACCAGTTTTAAAGGGACAGTTTTAAAACTGACTCAATCAGGGAGGTTTTTTTTCCTTAACTACTGCTGCCCCTCCCCACCCTCCTTCCTCGTGGAGGAGTGGAGAGATTCCCGCAATTGATCTGATAGGGACTTTTAAGCAGTCTGCCTAAACTTCCTTTTAAATATAGAAATACTTGAAGGTTTATAATTTCTTAAGTTACAATACTTCAAAATTTCATACCACAACTGCCTACCAGTAACACAACTATTACATTCTTACATTTAAGCCTTTAAATTCAAAACCCATTTAATTACCAATCCAGTGACCTTAATTCAGCTGGATATATTTTTCAAATTGAGCTACAAAAACACATTTCCAAATTACCTTGCACACAAAGATCATTCATAACTACAGGTAAAGGTATAT
>CM053588.1:148264051-148279177 GCA_028646515.1 Pseudochirops corinnae | reverse complement strand
ACTGCCTCTGACGCCGCTTCCAGTCCGCACCGCACAGAGACTAGCTTGGCTCCGGCGTTCCCTTGCTCCACCCCTTCCTGCTACATCAGCAAGCTCAAGGGGCGTGGAAGATCTTCAAATCCTAGTATCGTTACATCACCTCAAAAGTGTCACCTTTACATCTAGGAGCAAAGATCAACACATTTCTCTAAGCTTAGAGAACATTTTTGTCCAAATAAGTAGCAATAGCTTCAGCGGTTGACTCACAGGTGAATCAGAACACGTTGAAACCAATGATGGGTTCTAACATCTTTAATTCCTTCATGTTGGGGATAATCAGTGGAGACTAGTTCTGTGACCATAACATTTGTAACAGTCTTTCCAAGATAAGCTTCAGTGAGTTCTTTCTTATTGGTCAAGACCACTGAAGATATTTTTTGTCTCCCTTTGCACTCTACTTGAACCTTAGACCTTCCTGCATCATTCACTACCATGGAAAGCCAGTGCTTCATATCTCACTGCACAGATGTTGCTTGGGAAGGTCTTATTTCTTTGGTCATTAGCAGTGATCTCCACTTTCCCATGTTGGAAGACTCCTACACAGTGGTGCCAAAATCATTGCCAACTGCAGCTTTCCTCCACTTGGTTGCTGAAGTGTTGCAATCATTTTCAACCAGTAAAAACTCATAAATCTTCTGGTGTGCGCCAAAACTGTTGTTTTAATAAAATGAGCATAGTGGTAAAGAAGAAAAGAAAATCAGATTCGTAATTAATTCTTTCAAGTAACATCTCATTTTTTGTTAGAAAATTATTTTTACAAATAAATGGCTCCCACTAAATATTTATGTTTTGATCATTTATAATGCTACTCATAGTCATCTGTAAATAACCTAATAGCTTTTCAAAAATGTTTGTGCTTAGTTGTTATGATGGTTAATTTTTTATTGAAAATGCACACAATAGAAAAAACATGCCATGGCTATACACTGATCTTAACTGTTTTCAAATGAATTAAAGTGACTTGGTAGTCAGTCATGCTTATAAAAAGCCCAATTTTTCAAACCATGAGGATACAAAATACAACCAATCACCTTGTGGCAACTTGACCTTAATTCCAGGGAAACAAAATAAGTAAATAAACCTAAAGCACTAACATTGTAAACCTAGTTCTGTAAAGTGTCAGCAAACATGATAGTTTCTTTGACTAACTGAAGAAAATAGACTTTTCAACTGCTTGGAAAAAAATATTTATTGCACCATTTCTGTAGAAATGTAGAAAAATTAGCATGATGATACAATTACAAATTGTTATTCTTTCATTAATGAGGATGAAACAGGATCTGTGTTTGGAAATGTTTTTAATTATTAGTGTTATTAGAAGAATTAAAATTTTATATCTTTAAAAAGTTTTATAATTTACATATTTCACCATTTCAGAATAGTTTTCTACCCACTATTCAAAATTAGTTAGGTTTTACAGTAGTTGAGAGAACAAAAGTTGTGTTTCTCATTAACTATAAGGAGAATAAATTTTGAGAAATTAATTTGGAAGCTTTTCTGAATTCTTACAAATAGACAGCTAGGTTTGCATATTAATGGAAATGTATGAAATTTTTCAGTATTTTAGACTCAATTGACTAAATTTTTTCTTTTGGTTTTCTAGTCTTCTATTAATAAGCACTAATGTTTTTAAAATGAGGTTTTAGGGGGTCCTGGACTATATCACTAAGTATATCTATACAAGATCATTAAGTGCTATATTTCCTCATTTAGAATTTTGCTTTAGTCAGTTTCTTTCCATTTTTTTACCCTCTAAAGTCCAAATTTAATATAGAATACTATAATCACAATATAGAATGCCATAACCTAAATGATACAATAATTCAGATAAATAAACCATAGTTTGATGTTCATGATATATATGACTTGATTAGCCTTTATTCTGATATTTCTAAAAATATTGCTACTTAAAACTATAGATACCCCTTTAGATTTCTACCTCATTTGATTGTCACAACAACTTGTAAAATAAGTAGGGTGGGGTATCTCATTTTTCAGATTAGGAAACTGAGGTCCAAAGAGGTGACAGATTACCAAAATCACAAGATATAAGTTAGCAGAGCTGGACCTTGAACCCATCATCTTATTTATTTCTAACCCTTAGCATTGTACCGTCATATAGTAGACAACTTAATAAATGCTTGTTGTCTTCCCTATCTCTCCCCTTTCCCTTTTCACTGTACTACACACCTCTCTAAAACAACCTCAGTATGTTTTGAATAGTTATCCATAGCTAATACTTATTGTATCTTTCTCATACTTTTCCAAATGATAATATAAAGAACAATGCCATTAGGGTAATCTTGGAATAGACTTTGACTGTTGGATGTGATCTATTTTCCTTATAGAGCTTAAAATGAGGAATTGAGTATTTCTTAATTTAGATACATGCCTTATCCATAGCACCTCAGCAAAGTAAAGAGTTCAGGAGGATGAAATATGCTGTTTTTATCTTGCATCTTAGCAACCGATACTGAGAGAAAAACAAGATATTTAACATACATGTGACCAGTTAATATTCCATTTCAAATGTCTTTTTATTGATAAAGAAGATTGAAGATCATTGTCACAATGATTAATGTACAGTGAGATGACACAAAAGGGAAACTCCATTATGAGGAGTAGTATTTATGAAGTGTTGACAATATACTCCAGGTACCAACACCAGTAGAAGGAGTATATCCTGCCATTAGGTCTACAGTGTAAATATAATAGACTACAAAAAAATATCAAGTGAGAAGACAAAGATGTCTTACAAATGACAAACTAGTCTTGCTTCACTTTATACATGTTTTTCCCTTAATTATTAGAGCCTTTGATATTTGTACATCATAATCTTAGTTCTTTTTAAGGATTCCAGTAGATTATAATGACCTTTTCCTCACCTAATAAATATAAAAACAGAACTGGAACAGAAAAGAGTAAGAGAAAGCAAACTTAGTGTGAATTATGAGATTATAAAAAGAAACTGAAAAGATCCAAGTGACTCTCAAGGAAAGGTATACTTACCTTTCACTGTTTTTTCTTTTTATACAGAAAGGTTTGGCTTTTCTCTTCTCTCTTCTCCCCCTCCCCCACCAGTTTTCAGCTCTCTTTTCCAGATACTGGTGATCAGGAAAGGACTAGATTAGATCTGATGAACCCATCCCAACTTGGCCAAACCCTAGAAAGGTTTAGTTTAGCCTTGGTCTAACTTTGAATGTAAGGGACAGAGTTGACCAACAAAAATGAAGTAAATTGCAGAAGAGATTAGAAAATAAAATCCAACTTTACTGCTTGTAAGAAACATATCTAAAGCATAGTGATTCATACAGACTCAGAATGAATGATTCTAATAAAGTCTATTGTGTCAGCTGAATCCAAAATAATAATAGTAAGTGACATTTATAAAATCATTTAAAGTTTTCAAGATGTTTTTCATACATTATTCCTTTTGGATCTCATAAAAGCTCTATAAAATGGGTACTGTGATATATTATTAATCTGTGCTTTTCCTCACCAGTACCGCCCCCTTAAAATTACAGAACCATAGTGAAGTCAGGTCTGTTGTTTCCTATTAAGAGTGTGTGGATCTACTCCTCCATGACTCCACTCAAAATAACTGTTACTTTCCAAGCCAAAGTATTCCTTTCTGATCGTAACTTCACTATATGTATTGTTTCCCCCTATTAGAATGTAAGCTCCTTCAGGGCAGGGACTATGTTTGATTTTGTATTTGTATACCCAGTGACTGGCACATTGTAATTGTGTAATAAATGCTTCTTCATGAATTTTGCAGATGAGGAAACTAAAACAGATTCTAGATCAGTGGTTCTCAACCTTCCTAATTCCATGACCCTTTAATACAGTTCCTCATGTTGTGGTGACTTCCAACCATAAAATTATTTTCATTGCTAATTCATAACTGTAATTTTGCTACTGTTATGAATCATAATGTAAATATCTGATATGCAGGATGTATTTAAATTGAACATAACCCACAGGTTGAGAACCACTGTTCTAGATGATTTACCTGTCATCATACACCTACTGTCATAGATGATATTTGAACCCAGGTCTTTCTAATTTTTAAGTTTTTAGGTGACTTTATACCTCTGACAGAGTTTGACAGATCCAACAGAAGAAAATTAAACAAGAAGAAAAATAAACAAGAAGAAAATTACAGATTTACACTAAATGTTAGAAAAACTGGATTTAAAGCCTGTAGAGAATTTTTATATGGGAACCTTAGAAATTATAGATATTTCTCAAGCTGTTTGGGGACTTCTACAAAAATTGATTGTCTTAGTCCACAAAGAACTCACATACAAATGCATAAAGACAAATCTTTTTTTTTTAATTTCTGAACTTAAGAAATAATACAAGGTATTTCCATAACAAAGTAAAATGGAAAAAAAGAGGCTTGCATCTGAAACTGCAGATCTATTATGTACCACTTGCTATTCCTTTTAAATTTACAAAGTTATTATGTAACTTTCTTTTTTATTCCCTCCCTCCCCTTACTCTAGAGATGCCTACCATTAGATACGTGTGTGTGTGTGTGTGTGTGTGTGTGTCAGTTCTTTCTCTGGATACAGCTAGCATCTTCTTTCACGGGACCTTTGTAGTACATTTATTTATAATAGAATGACTTGGTAGCTCAAAGTTCTTCTTAGAATGGTATTACTGTTACTATAAAAAAAACATTCTCTTGGTTCTGCTCATTTTGATCTTCATTGTTTCATGCAACTCTTTCCGTGTTTTTCTAAAATTGTTGAACTTGTCGTTTCTTATAGCAGAGTAGTATTCCATCATGAACATATACTACGACTTTAGCCATTCCCCAATTGAACAGCATCCCTTCAGTTTCCAGTTACATGAAGACAAATCTTAAAACACAGTTTTTATAGGTCATAACAATATAAATTATAATCAATAAAGGAAATATCACCAAAAGATACAGACTTGAATGGAGACCAAAATACATCTTAAGTGAGTTAAAGACCAAATCACAAAAATAATAAAATTAAGAAGAGTGATAAAAATGAGACAATATACCAATCTTTATAGGATACAAATAAAGCAATCCTTTTTAAAAAAAAAAATTGACATTGGAGCAGGTAAGTGGCACAATGAGTAGAGAACTGGCTCTGGAGTCAGGAGAACCTAAGTTCAAATTCAGCCTCAGACACTTGACACTTAACTAGCTGTGTAACCCTGGGCAAGTCATTTAACCTAACTGTGTCGCCAAAACAATAAATTTGACATCCCATAACTCTTATGAAAGAGAAAAAGAATTTTGATGAATTGATCATACCATTAAAAAACTATAAAGTAACTTAATAATACCCCAAAAAGTAGAAATGAGAATTTGAAAATCAAAGATGCTATGCCAGTAAAAAGATTTGTTAAAATAAAGAGATTTTGTTAAAGATAAAAACATCAATAAGTTATTTGCTAATTTGATCAAATAAAGAGCAAAACCAAGTTAACAAAATCAGAACTAAAGAGGGGGAAATTCACAACAAATGGAGAGTAAATGAAATTATCAGGACCAGATAATCAAATGCATCTGTGATTCCATCACTTTGCATGTTTTCTCCAGTGAGATTCCGCTCACAACCCATCCATAACTGCCAGTCCTGAGCAACTTTTGTCCATGTCTTCCCATAAATTCATCACAGCTGCTCAACACAATATATCCAAAAAAGGACAGTTCAACATTACAAAAATAGTTAGCATACTAAAGTTTATTGATTCATTAGGCTCTTCCTCAAGTCCCTCCTCTTTCCAGTCCGTTTTCCACTTAGCTGCCAAAGCGATCATTCTGAAGCATCGATCTGACCAGCCTGGTCCCTTTCTACCTTTCCATTCTCATTACCCTTCCTTCTACGTACTCTGCTCTAGTGCCAGTGGTCGTTTTGTACTCCTTACATACATTCCATCTCCTGTCTCTGTACCTTTTCATTGACTGTCCACCATGCCCAAAATGGGCTCCTTCTCCTCACCTCTCCACCTCTAGACTTCCTTCAAAATTCATATCACAACTTCTGCAAGAGACCTTGTCTAGTCCCTCACACTGCTAGTGTCCTCCTTCTAAGGTTACCTCCTATTTACATTGTATATACATAGTTGTTTGAATGTTGTCTCCTCCGTTAGAATGTGAGTTTTTGAGGTGCACAGATTATATATTTCTGTATTGCTTTTCTTTGTATTTCTAGCACTTAGCATAGTGTCTGCCTCAAGTGCTGCCCTTTGACTGAATCCACACCCGAGGACCTAGAAGGCCACATGTGGCCTTGAGACCACAGGTTCCCAATCCCTCGTCTGGCAAATAGTAAACAATTAATAAATGCTTGTGGATTGATTATTAATGATAAAACACATGATTATATCAATGGATAAAGAAAAAGTCCTCAATAAAATACAATTAAGGACATTAAAAACACAGGAATGAAAAGACCTTTCCTTAATATCAAACAAAGTTCAAGCCTTGTTTATAATTGAGAAACACTGGAAACTTTCCCAATAAAATCAAGAATGAAGCAAAGATGCCCATTGTCATTATTACTGTTTGCTATGGTACTTGAAATGCTGATTATAGTAATAAGACAAGAAAAAATTTCAGGGAATAAGCTTTGTCAAAAGAAGCAGCAGAATTTTTTTCTGTGTCAACAATGATTGTTTATTTAGAAAACCACAGCGAACCAACTTAAAAGTTAATCTGTCAAATAGTCAGTATTTCAGTATATTACTAGCAAAGCCACAAAGAAGAGACAAGAAGAGGAGTACCGTTTTAAAGAGCAGTGAAAGTCAATTAGAAAACATTGGTTAAGTGCTTCTGTGTACAAGTCACTGTGCCAGGTACTGGAGAAAAAGAAACAACATGAAGACTTCATGTAAGAGGTGGCATTTGAAATCGGCATTAAAAGCAGGAACAGAGTGTATGCTGAGGCATAATATGTTATAAATGTGGAAGAGTAGACTTACAAAAGATTTTAAGTACAAAGTAGAGTAGTATCATCAAGGAAAGCAGCATGGAAGCAGTGGTATTTGAGCTCTTGACTAAAGTCTAGAAAGATTATGACAAGCAGAAATGCTGTGATCTTAGAGGGGAGTATTCTAGTCATAAAGGAAAAATTAGAAAGAATACTGACTATGGAGTTGAGGACCTGTGCTCAAATCCTGCCTTAGATGTTTACTAGCTGTGTGACTTTGGGCAAGTCACTTAACCTCCCTGGGCCTCAGTTCCATTGGGCTTTCAAGTCAGCAATAGCAAAAGAATGACATGAATGAAGTTAATAATTTTTTTATAAAAACCATCTTAGCTGAGCTCTCAACATTGTGCTTTTTCAACTTTAAAAAGCAAATTATTTGACTGAAAGTATGGTAAAAATAGAGAAGGATGCCCTAAAGTAGATTATTGGAGAAGAGTGGACTAAAAAAATTATCCAATTATTCATTCTATGTTAAGTGACAAGTGGAATTACTAACAAAGTGATCTTTTACCTTTTTTGTCTCCATATATGGTTGAAGACTTACAAGACAGACAAAAACTTACTCTAGATGCTGCTCTGTTTATACCTACTCTTCAGTTACTTTTTCTCTTGAGCCACCTTTTGGTTTATAGAAATTATGGAACCCAAACCATGGTGACTTCCTGCCCCATTAATTGAAGTCATGGAGCCTGTCATACAAAGTCCCCAGAGTCAAGATGGACTAGTGTGACGTTACCATCTGGATTAAGTGTTCTTTCCAGGGCACCTTGACAATAGAAGAATCATTAGAAGTATTCCTTTGAGAGCCATCTGTCCTTGATTTAAAGGGGGGGTGGGCACGAAGACAGAGAGGGCACACTATGCCTCCTGAGAATTTAAAACCACAAAACAAAGGAAGTAATAACTTTCTGTTTCTGTGTTACATGTGTTGTCCTTTCAAGTCCCTGTAGTTTACATGCTGCGGTGATTGATTGGAGTTAGCCTACAGTAGTTCCTCAGCAATGAAGGTCTGTCATGTTGAAGGTCTTTTTATTCCTTGCCTGTTTTTAACGATACCCAACACAACAGTGCCTACTACTTCAACCTAATCCTAATACTCTGAGTCTTCCAGTCATTTCCCAGTGGCTCAAATACAAAGTGTTAACTAATTTTCTGAATCAAACATAACACTGAAGTGCAATGATTTCTTACTTATGTAACTAACCTCTCTCTTTAGCTAATTCTTCTAAGATTAAGTGATTGCTATCTTTGTTCATTTAAAAAGTATATACAACACCCATTCCTATTAAAAACACTAGAAAGTATAAGAATAAATGAAGTCTTCCTTAAAATAATACGTAGCATCTATCTAAAACCATCAGCAAGTATTATATGTAATGGGGATAAGCTAGAAACATTTCCAATAAGATCAGGAGTGAAACAAGGATGTCCACTATCACCCCTCTTATTCAATTTGGTACTAGAAATGTTAGCTGTAGCAATAAGAGAAGAAAAAGAAATTGAAGGAATCAAGTTGGGCAAAGAAGAGACTAAGCTATCACTTTTTGGAGATGATATGATGACATACTTAGAGAATCCTAGTGAATCAAATAAAAAACTACTTGAGATAATAAATAAATTTAGCATAGTTGCAGGATATAAAACAAACCCACATAAATCCTTGACATTCCTATACGTTTCTAACAATGTCCAACAGCAAGAAATAGAAAGAGAAATTCCATTTAAAGTTATTGTAGACATTATAAAATATTTGGGAGTCTACATGCCAAAACAAATCCAGGAACTATATGAACACTTTTATGAAATAATAATATTTCATAATAATAAACCTTTTCTATTCATAGGATTCAGTCTTTTTCAAGGAGCTAGAAGAGTCAATGGTAAGCAGCAAGACTTTCACCCTTAGCTAGAAGGTGATAAAGGCTTGAGAAAGTAAGAAAAGAGCACAGAAAAGTGTGAAACACTTTTTACACAAATAAAGTCAGATCTAAATAATTGGAAAAACATTAGTTGCTCGTGGCTAGGTCGAGCTAATATAATAAAAATGACAATTTTACCTAAATTAATTTACCTTTATAGTGCCATACCAATAAATCTACCAGAAAATTACTTTATAGAACTAGAAAAAATAGTAACAATTCATCTGGAAGAACAAAAGGTCCAAAATATCAAGGGATTTAATGAAAAGAAATGCCAGGGAAGGTGGCCTAGCCATATAGCCAAACTGTATTATAAAGCAGCAGTCATCAGAACTACTTGGTACTGGCTGAGGAATACAGTGGTGGATCAGTGGAATAGGTTAGGTACATGAGACACAGCAGTCAATGACCATAAGTAATCTACTGTTTGACAAACCCAAAGACCCTAGCTTCTGGGATAAGAATTTACTATTTGACAAAAACTACTTGGGAAAACTGGAAAATAGTATGGCAGAAACTGGGCATAGCCCAGTATCTTACACCATATACTAAAATAAATTCTAAATGGGAGCATGATCCAGATATAAAGGCTAAGACTGTAAGCAATCTGGGAGAGCAAGGAATAGTTTACCTGTCAGATTTATGGAGAGGGGGAAGACTTTATGATCAAACAAGAATTAGAGAGCATTATAAAATGCAAAATGGATAATTTGATTACATTAAATTGAAAAGTTTCTGTACAAAAAAAGCCAATGTAACCAAGATTAAGAGGGAAGTGGAAAATTGGGAAATAATTTTTTACAACCAATGTCTCTGAAAAAGGCCTCATTTCTAAAATATACAGAGAACTGAGTTAAATCTGTAAGAATACAAGTCATTCCCCAATTGATAAAAGGTCAAAGGATATGAACAGGCAGTTTTCAGAGGAAGAAATTAAAGATATTCATAAGCATATTGAAAATGCTCTAAGTCACTATTGATTAGAGAAATGCAAATCAAAACAACTCTGAGGTACTACATCTCACTGGCCAGACTGGCTAAGATGACAAAACAGGAAAATGATAAATGCTGGAGAGGATGTAGAAAAATTGGAATACTAATGCATTATTGGTGGAATTGTGAACTGATTCAACCATTCTGGAGAGCAATCTGAAACTATGCCCAAAGGTCTATAAATAAGTACGTACCCTTTGACCCAGCAATACCACTTCTGGGGCTGTATCCCAACAAGATCACACAAGTGGGAAAAGGACCCGTTTGTACAAAATATATTTATAGCAGATCTTTTTGTGGTGGCAAAGAAGTGGAAATCAAGGGAATGCCCATCAATTGGGGAATGGCTGAACAAGTATATGAATGTAATGGAATACTATTGCGCTATAAGAAATGAGGAGCAAACAGACTTCATAATAACCTGGAGAGACTTACATAAACTGATGCTGAGTAAGGAGAACTTTGTGCACAGTTACAGACACATCAAATGTGTGATGACTAACATGGATAGACTCAGCTCCTCTCAGCAATGTAAGGTTATAAGATAACTCCAAAAGACTTGTGATGGAAAGGAATATCGTCATCCAGAGAAAGAGACATAGAGTCTGAATGCAGATTGTAGCAAATTACTTGCTCTTTTTTTTCTGTTTTATTTTGTTTTGTTTCTTCTTTCTCATTGTTCACCCCGCTGATTATAATCCTTCTTTCCAAGTTGACTAATGTTTACTGTGAAAGTATTTGCAGATCCTATATTTGATTGCATGCTGCCATGGAGGGAGGATGGAGGAGAGGGAAGGGGAGAACATTTGAAACTCAAGGGAATGTCCAACTGAATGTTGTAAACCAAAAGTGAATAAATAATTTTTTTTTTAAGTACAGAAATGCCTGGGGATTCAAGCAGTTTTAGTGGCAAAAGAAAATTTATTATTTACTTTTTCATTTAAATTCCTCTACTTTTCTGTGCTCTTTTCTTACTTTCTCAAGCCTTTATCACCTTCTAGCTAAGGGTGAAAGTCTTGCTGCTTACCATTGACTCTTCTAGCTCCTTGAAAAAGACTGAATCCTATGAATAGAAAAGCCTCCTCCTACTTCCCATTGACCACACTAGGCTTTTCCCCTTAAATTCTAATTCAGAAATAACCAACAACTGCTTCACATCCATCATTTCTCTTTCAGTAGGTGGATGGCATGTTTCATCTTGAAATTGTTGTTAGTCATTGTATTGATCAGAATTCCCAAGTCTTTACAATTGATTCCAGTATTGTTATTATATAATTATTCTGGTTCTATTCACTTCACTCTTAATTGGTTTTTAAATGTCTTCTCTAGTTTCTCTGAAACCACAACCTTCATCATTTCTTATAATAGTGTGTATAGTTTCACATTCACATACCACAACTTACTCACCCATCCGCTAACCAATGGGCAACTCTTCCTCCCACTCAGTTTCCAATTCTTTGCCATCGCAAAAAGAGCTTCTATAAATGTGTTATACATAAGGTACTTTTCATCTTTTTTTTTTGTCTCTGTGGAATAAGGATGAAAGGGTAGGCACCGTTTAATAACTTTTTGGACATAGTACCACATTGTTTTCTACACGGTCTAGACAAAATTATAGCACCACTAACAGTGCATTGTTATCTCTTTTTCCACATCTCTAGCATTTGTCATTTTCCTTTTCTGTTATGTTAGTAGCCAATCTGATAGGTGTGAGGTACGACCTCAAAGTTGTTTTAATTTGGATTTCTCTAATTAATAGTGATTTGGAGCTTTTTTTTCATATGACTATTCATAGCCTGAATTTCTTTTTCTGAAAACTGCCAGTTCATATCCTTTGACCATTTTTCAACTGGAAAATGAATCTTATTCTTATAAATTTGAAATAGTTCCTTGTATATCTTAGAAATTAGATCTTTATGAGAGAAACTTATTGGAAAATTATTTGGGTTTTTTTTTTTTTGCATTCACCAGCTTACTTTCTAATTTTGTCTGAATTGGTTTTGTTTGTGTTACAATTTTTAAAAAATTTTCTGTAACCAAAATTGTTTATTTTACATTTAGTAATCCATTCTTTGTTTTTCTTGACCATGGCTTTTCTCCTATCCATAGATAGGACAGGTGTTTCTTGTTCCTCTCATTTGTTTATATCACCTTTATGTATAAATCATGTAACCTTTTGGACCTTACTTTGGTATAATGTGAGATGTTGGTCTATACCTACTTTATTCCAGATTACTTTCCAATTTTCCCAAAAGATTTTGTCAAATAGTAAATTCTTGCCCAAGTAACTGGGATCTTTGACTTTATCAAACACTCAGCTACTATACACATTAGTTTCCACGTGTTGTATACTTAATATGTTCCACTCATCAATTTATTTCTTAACCAGTACCAAATTGTTTTGATGATTGCTACTTTGTTGCATAGTTTGAGATTTGATAATGCCAGACCCCTTTTTTTCTTACTTTTTTTCATTAATTCTTTTATTTATTTGTTTCATTTCATTTATTTATTTAATCTAATCATTAATTTCATTAATTCTCATTAATTATCTTCTGTTCCTCCAAGTGAATTTTTTAAATTATTCTTTCTAGCTCGGTAAAGCAGTTTGATTAGTCAAGGTGGGGTAAGTTTCAATATTCCTTGCCCTTCATTGCCATGTCAAGGTTATCCCCCTACCATTATCTTTGGGTAACCCTTCATCCTTAGAAATTAACTTGATCCTTATCTACACCAAATCAAAATTCAGGTAGCTGTTATCTACAGACCACTAAATACTCACTTTCCATCCTCAGCGGATTAAGTGCCTGGCTCACAATCTTTCTTTCCTCCCCAACTCCTGCTCTTATTCAAGATGATTTCAACATACATATATATTGATACTCCATCAAATATCCTAACCACCGAGTTACATAATTTACTCATTTCCCATGATCTACTCCTCTACTCCACTACAGTCATGCACAAAGATATCCTTGATCTTGCCATTACTCACAAATGCATCACTTCCTTGTTTGTGAACTCTCAAATTCCCTTATCAGTTTACAATCTATTGACATTCTGTCCTTCCCTCTACCTTTCAGTAGGAAACTGTACTTGGTCTAGACCATTACCTCCAATCCTTCAACCCCTCAATTCCCCCCCAAGCTATTAGCCCTGCATTAGCTACATTCTACCTCATTTTCTGTCTTGACCCTTTAGTGAACCAGTTTGGCTCTTCATTGTGTTCTTCTCTTGAATAGGCAACCCTTTTGTATCATTGGTCTTGCTTTGCTAAGCCTGAGCCTTGGATTTCTCCCATCATCCACTGTCTTCCCTTTCAATCATGTACTACTGAATATAGATGGAGAAATTCATACAACTATGCTAACTGGGTCCACTACAAATTTATGCTATATGACATCAACTGGACCCTCAATGTTGCTAAGAAATCCTTTTATACTCCCTAAATAACTCACTATCCCACTTCACTACAGTAACTCTTACAGACTTTTTCATCCCTCCTTAAATCTCCCATGGCTCCCTCTCAACTGAAACTTGACTCATATATTACTAGAAAAAAATGATCCCATTCACTGATAGATAGCTCCCTCTTCTCCCTTGCTCTTCTCACATCATATAGATTTCTTCTACCACTATTTCTTTCTTTTCCCCTGTTTCACATGATGAAGTGACTCTAATGGAAAAGCTAACTTCTCTACATACATATGTGATGCCAATTCACCCAATATTCTCCAGCAGATTGCCCCTTCTATCTTCCTTACTCTGTTATCTTTTTTTAAAATTAACTTTTGTTTATTTTTAGTTTACATCATTCGTTTCCTCGAGATTTCGAGTTACAAATTTTCTCCCCATCTTTTCCATACCCACCACCCCAAAAAAGCAATCCCATGTTTACCCCTTCCCCCAATCTGCTCCCTCCTATATCCTCTCCTATCACCCCTCTGACTTTCCAGTAGGGCAAAATGGATCTCCTTACCCCAGTGCCTGTATATCTTAATTCCCAGTTACATGTAAATAATAATTATATATATATATACACACACACATACACACACATATACATACATACATACATATATACATATATATATATATATATATATATATATATATATATTTTAACATTTGATTTTAGAACTTTAAATTCTAGATTCTTTCCCTACCTCCCTTGTCACCCACTCCCACTGGAAAGACAAGCAGTTCAATACAGGCTGTACATGTGTAGTTACGTAGAACATCTCCACAGTGGGCATACTGTGAAAGACTGACTATATTTCCCTCCTTCCTATCCTGCTCCCCACTTGTTCTATTCTCCACTTTGTCCCTGTCCCTTTAGAGAACTGTGTGGTTCTAACAACCCTCCCCTCCATCATTCTCCCTCTCATCCCCATCCCTCCTATTGTTCTGTAGTGCAAGATACCCAATTTAGAGTGTATGTCATTCCTTCCCTAAGCCAAATTCAGTGAGAGTAAGATTGACCCATTCCCTTTTGCCTTCCCATTCTTCCCCTCCATTATAACAGTTATCCCCTTGCCTCTTCTATATGAGATGATTAACCCCATTCTGTCTCTCCTTGTCTCCTCTCCTTCTATTCCTCTCCCACCTCTCAGTTTCACCTTTTAAAATATCATCCCTTCCTATTCAATTGATCCTGTGCCCTCTGTCTATGTACACATATATACACACACTCACATATGTATTCATACACATATATACCCTCCTATACAGACATATATGTATGCATACATATATAAATACCTTTATATTCCCGTTACCTATCCTCATACTGAGAAAAGTTTCATAAGTTACAATTATAGTTTTTCCATGTTGGCATGTCAATAGATCAACTTTGATAAGTTCCTTATGATTTCTTTTCCATGTTTACCTTCTCATGCTTCTTGTATTTGAATCTGTTTTTTTTCTGCAAGAATGCTTGAAAGCCCTCCACCTCACTGAATGACCATATTTTCCCCTGAAACATTATACTTAATTTTGCTGGGTAGGTGATTCTTGGTTTTAATCCTAGCTCCCTTGATCTCCAGAATATCATATTCCAGGCCCTTCGATCCCTTAATGTAGAAGCGTCTAGATCCTGGGTTATCCTGATTATGTTTCCACAGTATTCAAATTGTTTCTTCTTGGCAGCTTGTAATATTTGCTCCTTGATCTGGGAACTCCGGAATCTGGCTATAACA
>CM053588.1:148242278-148263551 GCA_028646515.1 Pseudochirops corinnae | reverse complement strand
ACTTCTCTGGGCTGGGAATCTGTCACTCTCTGTCTCACAATGGGTTCTGTCACTCTTAAATCCGCTCAAATTTACTTTTTAGTTCCCAAGGACGAAATTCTTGGGGAGCTTGTTCAAGTCACTGCTTACTCTCCGCCATGTTAGCTCCGCCTCTAGTCATGTCTTTTAAAAGTTAGTAGGATCTCTTCAAGTCTCTCTAGAACAAAGTTGTTTAGTATTTTCTCTCTTGTTAGGCTTCTTCTCACTCCTGCCCCTGCCCCCAGTTTCCATTTAATACTGATAATGGCAAAAGTAATATCTGACCTACTTTTGTTCAATTTTACTGTGATATTTCCGCTCGTTTCCCAGTTGCAGAACTACAATGAGAAATATACAAAGAGATATATAGTGGATTCTTAGTGGACCTGAAGTCTCCATAGTTCAGAGTAGTTTTCCTACTCTCTGTGCTATTTTTCTGAAAACAGAATTTGTCATGTTCTTATGTCTTAGGCTTAGATGGGTGGCATTCAGGGTAAAAGAGCTTGCTAATCCCTCTTGGTTGCAGTATGTCAAGCTAATTTTAAACAGGATATACATTGTTTTTGAATGACTTGAGATAGTAACTTTTCAATTTTTTTTTCTAATTATACGTAATAACAGTTTTTAACATTCTTTTTAAAAAATTTTCAGTTCCAAATTCTCTCCCTCTCTACCCCACCCCACTCTTCAAGAAAGCAAACAATTTGATATAGATTATACATGTGCAGTCATGTAAAACATTTCCATATTGCCCATGTTGCAGAAGAAAACACAGTCCAAAAACCAAAAAAAAAAAAAAAATAGAAGAAAAATAAAGCCAAAAAAATGCTTCAGTCTGCATTCAGACTCTTTCCAGTTCTTTCTCTGGAGCTGGATAGCATTTTTCATCATAAATCCTTCAGAATTGTCTTGGATTGTTGTATTGATCGGAATAGCTAAGTCATTCACAGTTGATCATCATACAGTGTTCTTCTGTTTACTATCACTTCACTTTGCATTAGTTCATATAAGTTTTTCCAAGTTTTTTTGAAACAGTCCTGCTCATCCTTTCTTATAGTATAGCAGTATTACATCACAATCATATACCACAACTTGCCCCCAGTTGATGGGCATCCCCTTGATTTCCAGTTCTTTGCCACTACAAAAAGAACTGTTATAAATATTTTTGTATATATATATGTATGTATGTGTATATATATATATATATATATATATATATATATATATATATACACATATATATATAGGTCCTTTTTTTTCTTTATTCTCTTTGGGATATAGACTAGCAGTGGTATTGCTGGGTCAAAGGGTTTTGCACAGTTGTATAGCCTTTTCGGCCTTGTTCCAAATTGCCCTCCAGAATAATTGGATAAGTTTACAACTCCATCAGCAGTTTATTAGTGTCTCAGTTTTTCCACATCTCCACCAACATTTGTTATTTTCCTTTTCTGTCACATTAGCCAAACTAATAGGTGTGAGATGGTACCTCAGAGTTGTTTTAATTTGTATTTCTCTAATCAGTGGTGATTTAGAGCACTTTTTCATATGACTATAGATAGCTTTGATTTCTTCTTCTAAAAACTGCCTATTTATATCCCCTGACCATATATCATTTGGGGAATCATTCATATTATAAATTCAGCTCAGTTCTCTACATATTTGAAAAATGAGGCCATTATCAGAGAAACTTGCTGTAAAACTTTCCCCCCAGCTTTCTGCTTTTCTTCTAATCTTGGCTGCATTGGTTTTGTTTATGCAAAACCTTTTTAATGTAATATAATAAAAAATTATCCATTTTACATCCTGTAATGCTATTATCTTGTTTGGTCATACATTCTTCTCTTACTCCTACAGGTAAAATAATTCCATCCTTCTCTTATTTGCTTAAATCAACCATTATGTCTAAATCACATACCCATTTTGACCTTATCTTAGTATACAGTGTGAGATGGTGTTTATGTTTAGTTTCTACCAAACTGCTTCACAGTTTTCCCAGAAATTTTTGTCAAGTAGTTAATTCTTGTTCCAAATGCTTTGATCTTTGAGTTTATCAAACACTATCATTTACCACTGTGTATTATGTATCTAATCTATTCTTGTGATCCATCACTCTATTTCTTAACCAGTACCCTATTGTTTTAGGGATTACCACTTTGTAGAGTTTGAGATCTGGTACCGCTAGGCTACTTTCTTACTTTTTTTCCATTGATTACCTTGATATTCTTGATCTTTTGTTTTCCCAAATGAATTGTTACTTTTTTTTTTCTAGCTGTCTACAATAATTTTTTGGTAGTTTGATTGGTATAGCACTGAATAAGTAAATTAATTTAGGTAGAATTGTCATTTTTTAAAATATTGGCTTGGCCTACCCATGAGCAGTTAGCATTTAGGAGTAACTTTTCACAACAGTTACATTTTTTTGATAAGGTACTTTTTATAGAAACTTTAAAAATTAATTTAGTTGTTTTTCTTTAATATAGGAATGTACAACAAATGATATACAGTAAATGAAAGCTCAGTAAAATATTGAAAAAGAATTTTGCTATAGAAATTATATTTTTAAATAGATGGGTATGGATTTTGTTTTGCTTTGTTAAAGGATGTTGAGTAAGTGAAAGTCTCTAAAGAAAAAAGAGGAACGTTGTTTAAAAAACAGTGAAAGAAATTGTTGCTGAAACTCAGATGAGGATGTAGGAGCAAATATGGTATATGAGGAGAGCAGTGAAAACAGTGATCTGACCGGAAGAAGGATATATGTCTTCATGTATACTGATGAAAGTTGATGATGGGGCTAGAGTCCTTGAGGACAGGATAGTGCCCCTGAGCCCATATTGGTACTTAGGAGAGAAGTAGAATAAGTTGGTGACCTACAGCATAGTGACGTAGGAATATTTAGCCTGGAAAAAATACTTTGGTATATAGTCAGTACTGTTGTCTTCCAGTGTGCCTAGGACTATTACTAGGAGAGAGAGTTAGACTTACTTTGGATACTCTCAGAGGGTAGAACCAGGAACAGTAGGTGGAAGTTGCAAAGAGGTAGATGTTTAGCTTGACATAAGGAGAAACTCCTTAATAAATTTGTGGCCTAAAAAAATGGAACAAGCTGTCCAGGGAAGTACTAGGTTCTTCATAATTGAAATCTTTTAAGCAGAGGCTAAATGATCACTTGCTGTGGATCTTTTAGAAGGAATTTATAAATGTTCATTTACCAGTTGGACCAGATGACCTCGGAGGTTCCATTTAACTCAGATTCTGTATCTATAAGTTAGTAGCTGGAGTCCTTTGTCATCCATTTGAGAAACCAAGTCCTCATTCAGATGAACTCCAAAAGAAACTTTCCTTTTGGAAATTCTTGGAGATCTTCACACCATACTTATGTGAACACACATTGAAAAGATCCTTAAGGACAAATTTTGCTGCTTCATTATTCTTTTTAGTTCTCCACAGTACTTAATTATTTTTGACTTATTAAAGACCTGGTTTTTGATCAACAGCCTTCATAGAAAATTGTAATAACAGAAAGATTTGCAATTTATTTGGGGTCCTGCTTTTTCCACTCTACTGAATATTCTACCTTGAATGATAGATTCTTTGTTATAGAAGGCCCTTCTTGACACTTTGTAGGCACTTTATAAATACTTGTTTTTAAATTCATCCTTAACTTACAGACTATCACTTATAGAAAAGGCAGTGTGTGTGTGTGTGTGTGTGTATATTATATATACATATATATACATGTATACACATACAAATAAAGTGAAGAATATTATATTTATCAGTGAGATGGGCTCATGTGAGAACTTTGCCACTTATTAACTTTTTGATCTTGGGCAAGAAATAATTTCTCTGAGCTTCCTGTTCCACAAGTAAATACGTGCACAATAACATGTCCATAATAATTTAAATAAATGTACATGGCAGTTATATTACAGGGTTGTTGTGAGAAAAGGTCTCTGTAAACTTTAATTGGCTATATAAATGGGGAGTTATTATTAACGTCATGCAAATGCAAATGTGTCCACCAAGTTAGATGCCTTAAAAAGTAGCTACAGGGACAGCTAGGTGCCGCAATGAATAGAGTACCAGCCCTGGAGTCAGGAGAACCCGAGTTCAAATGTGACCTCACACACTTGACACTTAACTAGCTGTGTGACCTTGGGCAAGTCACTTACCCCCAATTGCCTTGCCTTCCCCCCTCCAAAAAAAAAAGTAGCTACAATATAGAAATAAGAATAATAATGTAGATATGTGAAAATTCATAGGAGATAAAATCCAAGAAAGGGATCAGTATAAAAGGGTAAGGTACCTATATACAAATTCTCCAAGTCTAGCTAACAAGAAAGATAAATTGGGAGATCCTAACGTAAGTAAGGAGGCAAATTTGACCTCTTAGTTTTCATCTCATCCTGGTGGGATGAGACCCTTGATTGAAACATTACTCTGAAAGGGTATAACTTAATTCAGAAGAAACAATGTCACTGTATATTAGGAAGGTATATTTGCATGAGGAAATCTAGGAGGGAATAGTCATGGTAGAGAACGTTTGGGTGAAGATCAAAGGATGCTGCAACAGAAGCAGTAGTGTCACTAGAGCATACTATAGACCACCTGGACAGAGAAGGAGAATAAATGAGGAGTTTAAGAAATAAGTCATGAGTCTGACACAGAGGATGACCATAATAGTTTTGGGCAACTTGATAAGTATCTGCTGGAGGTACCCTCTCTTCTAGAATCAGAGGTGCTAATAATTTCTTGATTTGGTTTAATGATAATTTCATCATTTGAAAGACAGAAGAACCAATAAGGGGAATTTCAACTGGGGATTTGACTCTCATTAAAAAGAAAAAAACTGGTTGGTGGAACAGAAATGATTAAAAACCATGGTGGAAAGTGATTACTAGAAGATGATACATGTAAATTTCTAAGAATTATTAGGGCAGTTAAAAGGAGTTTGCATAGACAGAGGGTGTGGATATGAGTTAGTTATGTTGTAATGATCTACAAAAAAAAAGAGGGATGTACTGGGAGAATGAAGAAAATTTTCTCATATAAAAGAGGTGTACAAGGAAGAGCTTTTATAATGGAGGGGGAAATGGGCAAGTGGCAGGCATTGTCACCTCATTCTCATCCAAATTGGTTCAAAGAAGGGGATATGTGTGTGTGTATGTATGTATATGTGTGTGTATGTTACACACTAGGTTATGTTATAGAAATGTAACTTACCCAGTAGGGAAATAGGAGACTAAGGAGATAAAACAAGGGGGAGAGAAAAGGAAAATAATAAATTTTGAAGGGGATGTGGAAAAATTGGGGTACTGATGAACTATTGGTGGAGTTGTAAACTGGTCCAACTGTTCTGGAGAACAATTTGGAACTAGGCCCAAAGGGGTATATAAAACTGTGCATACTCTTTGACCCAGCAGTACCACTATTAGGTCTGTATCCCAAAGAGTTAAAAGAACAAGGGAAAAGAACCAAAAATATTTATAGCAGTTCTTTTTGTGGTAGCAAAGAATTGGAAATTGAGGGGGATGCTCATCAGTTGTGGAATGGCTGAACAAGTTGTGGCATATGATTGTGATGGAGTACTGTTGTGTTAAAAGAAATGATGAGGAGGGTGGTTTCAGAAAATACATGCAAGACCTATATGAACTGATATAAAATAAAATGAGAAGAACCACGTGGTCGTTGTGCACAGTAACAGCAGTGTTGTAATGGTAATTGTAAAAGAATTGGCTACTCTGATCAAATAGAATAATTAAGACAGTTCCAAGGGACTCAGTGAAAAAATGTTAGCCACCAGAGAACTAATGAACTCTTGAGTGTGAATTGAGGTATAATTTTCTCACTGTTTTTCTTGATTTAAAAAAAAAAATGACTAATATGGATGTGTTTTCCATTAAAAAAAATAAAAGAAACTGATGCTTTTGTGCCACTCTTTCTCTCAAACTATACTGTACATATTCCTAAAATATGGAAATATCGTTGGATTTGAAGATGTAAAAGAGAGTGGAAGTGATTGTTCCCTCTTTAGATTTTGTGATAGAGTAGAGCTAAGCCACGAGTAGTTGGACATACCCTCTAAATTTTGGGAGGCCAAATTTTAGTGAGTGTAGAGCAGAGTTTCTTACCCTGAGTCTGTGAAGTTGTTTTTAAAAATATTTTAATAACTATTTCAATAGAAGTGGTTTCCTTTGTAATCTTGTGAATTCTATTTTATGCATTTAAAAACATTCTGAGAATGTGACCATAGGTGTCAGCAGACTGCCAAAGGGGTCCATGACACAAGAACCCCTGGTTTAGAAGGCTAGATGGAAATCCCATGGACAGAAGTTTTACAAGAGCAGTCAGTGGAAAGGATAAGAAACTTTCAAGAAAATATTGTGACCATACAAAGAGAAACAGTTCCATTGAGGAAGAGAAGGGGTTGTTTTCTGGATCCACAAGAAACTCACAGATTTAGGTTGTTAACGTATACGCACATATTCTGAGTGGCAAGTGGTCAATAGACATGCACAAACAGTTCTCAAAAGAATTGCAAACTGTTAATAACCTTGTGGAAGAATGTTCCATAATCACCAATAAACAGACCCAAATGTTTCTCCTCATGCCTACCGAATTGGCAGAGATGAAAAAAGATGGAAATATTGCAGAAGAGGCTGTGGAAAGACACACTAATGAACTGTTAAATCGAAGCTTTAATGGAGTTTCGAGTTAGTCCAGCTCCTGGAAAGCAGCTTGAAATGATGGGAAGAAAGTGCCTTAAAATGCCCATCCTTAGAGTTTTGACGGAGAGATTCTGTTGCTAGGCATACACCCCAAGGAGGAGGTCAGTCATGAAGGGAAAGGCTTTGCATCCACTTGGAAAAAAAAACCAAAGCATGGAAGTGTGTATGTGTACACATATGGATGCCAAATGAGCAAAACCAAGAGAGAACGTTGTATACAGTGCTAACATTGTTTTAAGAACAATTTTGAATTATTAAGTCATTTTGATTATTATAAATACCCAAATTAACTGCAAAGGACATAGGAAGGAAGATGTTGTCTGCATCTAGAGAAATAACTGATAAATAGAAGTGTGTACAGAATAGTTTGACACACACATGTATATTTGTTTAATGGTAGCCATCTTGGGGGTGGGGTGGGGGAGAAAAAAGGGGAAAAAAGAAAGTTACACGATAACTTTATCATATATTTAAAAGGAATAGCAAGTTGTACATAATCGATTTGCAGTTTCACATACTGTTTTTTTCTATTATTCTACTATGTTATGAAAGTGCTTGTCTTATTTCTTAAGTTTAGAATAAAATAAATTACATTTTTAAAAAAGGAAGTCTCTGATGGAGTGTCCAAGGAATCTGGGCTTGGCCTTCTGTTTAACATTTATCCATGATTTGCTTAAAAGTGCTCATCAGATTTGCAAATGACACTAACCTGGGAGCAAAACTGACACCACTAGATCAGGGGTCTTCAAAGTGGGGACCATTCCTATCAATGGGAAGGCAGATTGAATTCCAGCCTAGATGGGAACATGTCATGGAACTTGTCTCAACCACAACCATACCCATTCTTATTCCCCAGTTGTACCTTTTTCTCCCACATTCTTCCTCCTTTTTGCCTTCTCAGCCCAGAATTGGCCCTTCAGGGCACTTATAATCTAAACTAACTGCGGCAGCACTAAGGGTGACAGGAAAATTTGCTTACCTCTTACCCCCTAGTTACTTTGTAGCTGCAGCAGATACCACCCAAAGTAAAAGCAGATATGGGTAAATTGTGATATAGATAAATCTTTCTCCTTAAATCTACCTTTCTTCCAAATTGTCCTGTCACTATTAAGAACACCATAGTTTGAGTCACCCAGGTTTTCACAACCTTGGTTTCATCTTTGATTCCTCACTTTCCCACATCCCATGTTCATCCTCATAACAAATCATTTGCCATATCTTGTCATTCTACCTCCATATCTCTCACACTTGTCTGCTTTTCTCTACTCATATAGTTACTACCTTAGTTCAAAAGCTTTCATAAGAGGGAAGAGAATATCAAGAAGAGGGTAGTCCATTGTGTGAAAGAGTAGAGAGAAGTCAAGATGAGTAAGGGTTGAGAAAAGGCCATTAGATTTTGCAGTTAAGAGATCTTTGGTAACTTTGGAGATAGCTGTTTCAATGGAATAATGAGTTTGGAAGCCAAACTGTAGAGAGAGAAGATATTGAGAGGAGATGAAATTGAGGCATTGATCACAGATTTCTCAGGAGATTTGGCCAAAAAGAAGAGAAGAAATATGGGATGATAGCTAGTGGCAATGGATGAATCAAGGGAAGGTTTTTTTGAGAATGAGGGAAACATGAGCATGTTTGACAGTAGTAGGGAAGTATCCAGAAGACAGGGAGAGTTTGAGGATAAGTGAAAGTGTGAGTATGATAGTAGGGGCAATCTGCTAGAGAAGACACAATGAAATGGGATCACTTGTGTATGTAGAGGGGTTTACCTTGGCAAGAAGGGTCACATCTCCATATAGGAAGATAAGCATCTGGGTAATGTTAGAAAAGGACGGGAGAGAAGAGGGAGCTCTTGGCAAATGGTCTTCATTCTTTCAGTGAAGTATGAGGCCAGGTTCTCAGCTGAGTGGGTAGGAGGAGGGGAAGGTATAGGAAGTTTGAGGAGGAATTAAAATTTCTAGGTATCAAAAAAAAAATTTCCAGGTATCTCTATGGTGAGTGTAATAGAAAGTCATTTAGAAGGCATAAAAGCATTGCCTTGCCACAGCGAGGGCCCAGTTGTGATTATATACTATAAATGTGTTTTGGACACATTGTTTCATGATTTTCTCTAGCTTTGGTAGCATTGTGAGTAGGAACAAAGGCAGAAGGTAGTAGTAGACAGCCTTGTAGATCCAGGGCTGAGTCTCAGTGGGGTAAAGGGTTTTGCAGCGGTTCTCAACCTGTGGGTTATGTTCACTTTGTAACAATGAAAATACATCCTGCATATCAGATAGATTTATAACAGTAGCAAAATTACAGTTATGAAGTAGCAATGAAAATAATTTTATGGTTGGAGGTCTCCACAACATGGGGAACTGTATTAAAGGGTTGCGGCCTTAAGGAGGTTGAGAACCACTGGGTTTAGGAATAGAGTGTGGGGTTAAGATGGGGAAGGGAAGAGATTGTGAAGGGATGATGGTCTTGGAAAGAACTAAGAGGTCAAGGGATTGGTGGTCATGTTTAAGAAGAATAACAGGTTTTGCAAGGCAGAGGGAGAAGTGGAATGACCACTGTGATTAGATAAAGGGATTTTAGAGTGCTCAAAAATGGAAGTGGTACTGTGTATGTGGGTGATGAGAAGATCAAGGATATTATCATCTCTATATGTAGCTATAAAGTAGCAAGGAAGAAAAGGTCATTCAGCCACTTTAAAATGATTTTCCTAAAGCACAGTTTCAATCATGTTAACCCCCTCCTCCATAAGCTCTAGTGCAGCAGTTCTCAACCTGTGGGTCGCAACCCCTTTGGGGGTCGAATGGGGTCCCCCAAGACCATTGGAAAACTCATATTTCCGATGGTCTTAGGAACTGAGACACCACTCCTCTATCCCTTTCCAGGTGGGTCCGCCCACATGCAGACACGCCCATATATGGGTATTAAAGGGTCATGGCATTAGGAAGGTTGAGAACCACTGCTCTAGTGGCTCCCTATTGTATCCAGAATCAAATACAAAAATGCTTTGTTTATTGTTCAAAGCCCTTCATAATCTAGCCCCATCGTACCTTTCCAGTCTTCTTACACCTTACTTCTCCACATGTGTCTTCAGTCCAGTGACACTGACCTCCTGGCTGTTCCAGGAATAAAACTCTCCATCTCTCTGCTCAAGGCATTTTCTCTGGCTGTCCCTTGTGCCTGGAATGCTCTCCCCCCTCAGCTTTACCTACTGAGTTCCCTGGTTTCCTTTAAGCCCTAAATAAAATCTTATTTTTTACTGGAAGGCTTCCCCAACCTCCTCCCCCTAATTCTAGTGTCTTCCTTCTGTAAATTATTTCCTATTTGCCTGGTATATAGCTTCCTTTGCATATTTTTGTTTGCATGTTGTCTGCCCCCCTAGATTTTAAGGTTCTTGAGGGCAGGGACTGTCTTTTGCCACTTTTCATAAACCCAGCACTTAGCAAAGTGCCTGACACTTGCTAAGCAGGCACTTAATAAATGTTTATTGATTGATTGAGTGATTAGGAGATTAGTAAGTTTGAGTATCACTATATATGTCTAAGCCCCCTGGTATCAAGGTAGAAGTTGGGGAAGAGGTGAAGCCTACTGCATTGAAGTGCAAAGAAAGATCTGAAAAATTAAAAGCAGTGAATGCCAAGAACTTATCTTCATCTGCTTGTGACAGCTCTGTGATATGCAGTTATTATCCCCATAAGGAAACTGAGCTTCACAGGTTAAATGACTTGCTGACGATCACATGGCTAGTAAGTGTTGCATCTGGAATGAAAACCCAGGTCTGCTAACTCCCACTCCCACTTCAGTGTTTTTATCATTCTACTATTCAGCCTATAATTGTAAAGAAAGAAGGCTTGATTAAAAGGATGTGGTCTCCAACTCATGTTAGAATTTAGTGTTTAAGAAAACTAGTGCCAGGCACTTATTCCTGTAAGCAAATAAATAACACCATGTTAAAATTACAGAAATATGCAGCATATGCCCATGGACAGATTGGCAACTGTGTTTAATCAACAGAAAATAAAAGTCTGAAATGCAACACTCCATATAATGCAATCTGGTGATTGCAGAGGCATTATAGGAAAAGATTTCGAATTAGTTATCCAGGCCTCATTAACAAGTACAGTTTTCATTTGAGATTTTCCAGTGTGGTGCTATGGTCTGGAATTAGAGGACCTGTGTTTGAATTCTGGCTCTGGTTTGACCTTTTTGTTTTTGTTTTTGTTTTGTTATTATATTTTTAAACTTTTTTTTCTTTTTGTTTTTATGCTTTTATTTTTATTTTTTTATTTTCTGATTTGACCTTTGCCAAGCCTCTTGCCTCAAGACTTCATTTTTCTCATATATAAAAAATAAAACCGTTAGGCCAGATGATCTTTAAAGTCCCATTTCTAAGTCTATGATCCTGTGATGCCATGACCTATTTAGTTATTTCTTTCATTGTAATTAAGACTAAGTCTGAACTACCTAATAGCTGAATAAATACCGGAGTACCAGCTATCGTCCTTCATTTCCCATGCACCTCTGGACTTCTCCACTATGGGCCAGATACGTAGACTCACGCCTTGAAAACATTCTCTGCCCTGGTGTCCCTCCCTTTGATTGATTGTAGGCTGAAGGGCCCCTTCCAGACCTCCCTGTAAGGAGAAAACCCAGGCCAGCTGTTTCTTCATGACCCACTAAGCTTCTTTTCTCTGGACTTTTTCGGCTTCCACATTCCCCTGCCCCCCCCCCCAACCCCCCAGCTTCTTCTTATGTGTCACCTTCCCTACTGGAATGTGTGTTGCTTGAGGGCTTGATTATACTTGTATTCCGGGCGCCTTAGCACTGTGCCTGACTAGAATTTATGGACTGTGCATATTGCCTCAGGTTTATTTTAGACTTTGTTATTTTTATTGATCCCCGAATCACTATCTGCCAGGTTTCCAACAAGCGGTTAGCTCTCACACCCCTAAATGATAGAAGTTGGGGCCACATTTTGCTGTACCTTAGGATGAGAGGAAGTATTCTTATGTCTCAGTGTCTAGCACATAGTAGGATGTTATTGAATTTTTGATTCATGAATTGATGGCTCTGGAGGTGTCTTATAGTTCTGGGCTCCAAATAGCCAATTTTCAGGTGAACATTTGGAATACAGCCCTTCCAGATGGTAGGGATTACCTGCATTTGTATGTGGAAGTAGGCATCTCTGGGAATAGTAGGAATAAAGAGAGGAAATTGCTTTGGATTCTTCTGAACAGCCCAGAAGGTGGTGATGGGTATCAGAAATAGCGCTGGGATCATGGCTCTATTGCTAGGAGTGCATGTACACATTAAAGACGTAGGCAAAAATAATTCTGTCCCCATTAATTTGCCTGTGATTTTTTTCTACCCAGTTCTACCTGCTCTTTTAAATCCTCCCTCTTTCCTCTCCTTGTCCCCTATTTAATATTTCTACCTTAGTGAGTGTGTGTGTGTTTGTACTTTTAAACTTCTTTAACCCAGTTTGAAATGCCTGCTTCCCCCTCTCCCATTCCATATTTATATAGTCTTCTGACACCCTAATTAGGAGAAATAGTAAGTTCCTCTTTCCTCATTTCTTCCCTAGTGTATTTCTCCCTCCCTCCCCTTTTTCTCCTTTACTGTCCTAAAACAAACTGCCCTCCTCTTTCCCCTCTGTCTTCCGGGATTGGAGAGGAGGGCAGAATGTTAATGCAATAGCAGTGCTGATGGAAAGAACATGTCCAGGGCTGTCACTTGGATAAGATATAAAGAATGGTATGATCTGAGACTAGCTAGATACAGTGAGAGTTTCAAAACTAGATGGATTAAACCTCCTCCCACAGCATAGTGTGTGGAGGTCTAGTTATCCATAGGGTATAGCAGCAATGTAAATGGCATTCAAGAATATTTGAAACTAAGTCATTTATATATAATATATAATCCTTTTTCTTTTGCTTTTTGGCATATTATATTCCAAGTTTTCTAAATTATAATTGTTGCATATATTCTGTAGTCTTGACTCTGATTCTTTGGCACTTGATTATTTCCTTTGTAGCTGCTTGTAATATTACTTCTTTGAAAACAGAGTGATAAAACTTGGGAGCACATAACCAGTCAGATACTTGAGGACATTATTTCCTCCCTAACTTTACTTCTCAGTTTCCTTTAGTTGATCCTCATGTGGCATTAATCTAAGGCCCTTCACCTGCAGTCTGACTAAACTGGATTATTTACTATATCTTGTATATATCCAGAGTAGATTAAAAACCAGAATCCTACAATATGTTTACAAGACACATGTTTGAAGCAGAGAGATACACACAGGGTAAATGAAAGAAAGCAGAGGTAGCAGTCATGATCTCAGACAAAACAAAAGCAAAATTAGATCTAATTAAAAGAGATAAAGAAGAAAACTATATCTCACTGAAAGATGCTATAGACAATGAAGTCATATTAGTACTAAACTTATATGCACCAAATGGTATAGCTTCGAAATTTTTGAAGAATTGAATGAATTACTGGAGGAAATAGATAATAAAACTATATTAGTGGGATATCTGAACGGGCCTCTCAGAACTATATAAATCTAACCAAAAAAGAAATAAGACGTTAATGAGGTGAATAAAATTCTGGACAAGTTAAAGATATGATAGATTTCTGGAGAAAACTGAATGGGAATAGAAATGAATATACCTCTTTTCAGCAATGCATGGCAACTACACAAAAATTGATCATTTCTTAGGACATAAAAACTTCACAACCACATGCAGAAAAGCAGAAATAGTAAACACCTTTTCAGATCACAATGCAATAAAAATTACATTCAATAATGGACAATGGGGAGAGAGATTAAAAATTAGTTGGAAATTAAATAATCTGTCCTAAAAAATAAAAAATAAATGAGTCAAAGAACAAATCATAGAAGCAATTGGTAATTTCATTAAAGAAAATGATGAGACAACATACCAAAATTTATGGAATGTAGCAATAACAAAACCAACAGAAATCATATGGTTATCTCAATAGATGCAGAAAAAGTCTGTGACAAAATACAGTGCCCACTCCTATTAAAAACACCAGAGAGCATAGGAATAAATGGAGCTTACCTTAAAATGATAGGCAATATTTTTCTAAAACCATCAAAAAGCATTATCTGTAAAGGGGATAAGCTAGAAACCTTCGCAGTAAGATCAGGGGTGAAACAAGGATGCCCACTATCACCTCTGTTATTTACTATTATACTAGAAGTGTTAGCTACAGCTATAAGAGAAGAAAAAGAAATAAAAGGAAAATTCTCTAAATCACTATTGATCAGAGAAATGCAAATTAAAACAATTCTGAAGTACACTTCACACCTAACAGAGTGGCTGGAAAATGCCAGATGTTGTAGAGGATGTGGGAAAACTGGGACACTAATACACTGGGAAAGTTGTGAACTGATCAACCTTTCTGGAGAGCGATTTGGAACTATGCTGAAAGGGTTATAAAACTGCATACCCTTTGAGCCAGCAATATCATTGCTAGGTCTATGTCCCAAAGACATCCCCCAAAAAGGAAAGGACCTATTTATACAAAAATATTTATAGCAGCTCTTTCTGTGGTGGCTAAGAATTGGAAATCAAAGGGATGTCCATCAATTGGGAAATGGCTAAACCCGTTGTGGTATATGATTGTAATGGAATATTATTATTCTGTAAGAAATGACAAGCAGGATGAGTTCAGAAAAATCTGGAAAGACTTCCACTAACTAATGCATAGTGAAGTGAACAGAACCAGGAGAACATTGTACACAGTAACAACAATGTTGTTTGAGGATGTATTATGAATGATTTAGCTCTTCTCAGCAATACGGTGATCCAAGATAATCCCAAAGGAATAATGATGAAGAAGTGATATTTATTGAATACAAACTGAAGGATGCTATTTTTTACTTTTTTATTTTTTCTTTTATTTGCATCTTCTTGTGCGAAATTACTAAAATGGAAATATTTTACATAATTGCACGTGTATAACCTATACCTGATTGCTTTCCATCTCAGGGAGGAGGGAGGATAGGGAGGGAAGGATAGAATGTGGAACTTAAAACTTTAAATAAAAATATTTAAAAATTGAGAAAAAAGAGAAAAAGACTAAAGTGTGGAAGGGGGGAATGACCTTTTTGGATAAATTTTTTTTATAGTTTTTTTTTTGGAGGCCCCACTGGGATCCAAACTAAATAAATTTTAAAAAAAAATTTATTTATTTTTAGTTTATAACATTCAGTTCCACAATCCCTTGTTCTAAATTTTCTCCTTCTCCTCACCCTTCCCCTCGCATGGTGGCATGCAATCTAATATAGGTTCTACAAATACCTTCACGCTAAACATTAATCAAGTTGTAAAGACTTATAACCAATGGAATGAACAACCAGAAAGAAGGAACAAAACAAAACAAAAAAGAGAGAGAGCAAATAGTTTGCTTCAGTCTGCATTCAGACTCTGTAGTTCTTTCTCTGGCTGTGGATATCCCTTTCCATCATGAGTCCATTGGAGTTGCATTGCTGAGAGGAGTCCAGTCTAACAAAGTTAGTCATCACATATACGATGTGTCTGTAATTGTGTACAACAAATTGCATAATTTTTAATAAGGATGAATGTGAAGAAAAGTTGCTCACCAGAATGCACATTTTTACTTCATCATTTTTTAAGTAAAAAATGAGAGTAGGTTTGGTGAGGGAGTAGGAGGGCTTAATTTTATGAGACCTTATTTGTTTTAAATTATTAAGAAGGGGCTATGGAAGAAGGTAAGGTAACTGAACTTGAGAAGTTGCAAGTGGAACACATGAAAGAAATGGAAACCATTTCCAGTGGTTTGTAGCTGGAGGAACAAACATGACTTTGTTAAAGAGGAATGGAGTATCGCTTATAGAGTCTAGTTAGAGCCTTGTTTGCTCCCAAATTCACCAAATAGGAGGTTGGTTGATAATAGTGCTTTGGTAGTGATATGATCTGTCAGCACATCCTTCATTCCTATTAGTAGATCCCCTATTGGGGGGAGGGGAAGAAGGGATTTGGGTGGCACACAACCCAAGACAAAGTAATTCGTGTTTATTGAATTGAGGAAAGATCCTTAGTTGAAACCAGGGAATGCATACAGCTCCAGAATACTCAGCAGCTGTATTGCTGATAATACCCACTGAAACAGTGTGTGTAGTTTGGACAGAATGGGACACCTGGGTTTGAATCATGCTTACGACCAACATAGAGACTTAGGTGGGACCTAGCTGTCCACTACAGGGAAGTCATAACCTCTCACATCTGTAAAATAAGGATAATAACACCTGTACTACTTAGCTTAACCAGGCTGCTGTATCAAATGAGATCATGTGTGCACAGCACTTTGTAATAACCTTACAGTGTGCCACGTGTTCAGCTGTCATTATTATGATAGCAGTTATGCTTTGACTCCAAAACCAAGAGTTCTCTTTACAGTCAAGGCCTGAAAGAATGCTGACAGATCCTAATTCTGACAAGTTTTGTCTGTTCCTCAAGTTTAATTATGTTTTTTCCATGGTTATATTAATCTCTAATGATACTGAGCATATTTGGGTCTTTTTACTGCTTTTCTACACCTTTCCCATGTATTTTGCTCTCTGGAAATCAGTTGTTCAGTTAGATGTCTCAGTTGATTTTCCTTTGTTCCAACGGAAGATTCTTTTTTTTTTTTTTCTTCTCCTTTTTGGAGGGGATAAGGCAGGGCAATTAGGGTTAAGTGACTTGCCCAAGGTCCCATGGCCAGTAACTTTTAAGTATCTGAAGCTGGATTTGAACTCAGGTCCTCCTAACTCCAGGGTTGATGCTCTATTCACCGGGCCACCTACCCGCCCCAAGGGAAGATTCTATGGAGGAGAGAGTAATAAGAAAGTTATTATGGTGTAAATAAACCAGAAATCCCTAATGTAAGTAAATAGAAGTCAGCTGTAGAGTGAGACTCATTTTTCTACTGTTATTCCCTAAAAAAAAGAAAGGAAGGTGAAATTGTGTTTTAAGAAGGTGTTATCTTCTGTTTCAGAAATTAGTTATTACAGCTCATATAATCACGGTGGGACAGCGGGGCCTGGAGTCAGGAAGATGACCTTAGTTCAAATGTAGCCTCAGATACTTAACATCTTGGCAATCCTGGCCAAATCGCTTAACCCTGTTTGCTTCAGTTTCCTTAACCTGTCAAATGAGCTGGAGAAGGAGAGGGCAGAGCACTCCATTGTCATTGCCAAGAAAACCCCAAATGGGTTCCTGAAGAGTCAGGCATGACTGAAACAACTGAACAACAACAACAAGTAATCACAACATTCCAGATATTTCCTCAGAAAGCCTAGGCAGAAGAAAGTTGAATTTCAAAGAGATTTCATGAATGTTCTTAAAAATTAAAAAAAAAAAACCCAAATTAGAAATCTACACTTGAGAAAAGTCTGATTAAAAATCTGACTGGCATTCTTAGCATAGATGTTTTAATATGTAATTAATACAAAGGAATGTTAAAATTAGAAACTTTCTGTATTAAGGAATTTCAAGTATTTAATGTTTGAAATGTTTCCTTTCCAGACAAAATTAATAGTACTTTGCATGATGGGTATTTTTAAGTTCAGAGATTACAGCAGACTTTTTCTGAAAAATTTCCTTAACATATATAAACTTGAGCAAATCAAAGTCACAGAGGTTTGCCTGTTTTTAATTATATTAAATTTGGTGACACTCTTTTGTTAATAGGTGGATTTTTGAAAACTTTTTAAAGTTATACCAGTCTGGCTAAAAGTTTCTTCTTTGAAATTGGTTCTGTTTAGTAAGTGAAGATGAGCAGTAAAATAACAGACAAGATTGGATTATCTCTAAGCATAATATATTTCATAAGGTAGTTGGTTCATATTCATTTGGGGTCTTTAAGGCAGAGGTTACATGATCTAGTTGGTTATGTTTTTGGATATAAATGCCTTTAAACTTAGTCTGCTAATCAAAATGACAGCCCAAAATGAACCAGTGATTGCTTTGTCACACTATTGCATGTAATATACTCTTAAAGCATTGCCTTGATATTAAGTTAAAAAATCATCATTAATCCGATATAAAGAGATTGCTTTTAGTTTTAATTAAGATTTATGCAATATTTCTCTTGTGCTTTAAATTTTTTCTTTCTGTTTTTCTCACTTGCCTTCTGTGATTTTTCTTTTTTGCTTTTTGGAGGGGGGAAGGCAGGGCAACTGGGTTAAGTGACTTGCCCAAGGTCACACGGTTAATACTTGTTAAGTGTCTGAAGCTGGAGTTGAACTCAGGTCCTCCTGACCCCAGGGCCGATGCTCTCTATTCACCGCTCCACCTAGCCGCTTTGCCTTGTGTGATTCTTGTCCATCTTCTCTGGGTCCTCCACAAAGGCTCCAATCAGTTTTCCTGGTTATATTTTATCAATAACACTTAGTATATCATTTGGATTATCCTCCGTATCATCTCTTACTCTCACGACATAACCAGCCTATCTCTCTTTCTCAGCATGATGATACTCCATGCCCCATTTCTTGCTAACAGTGAACTTAATTGTGTCAAACTTGCCTCTCTCTATTGCCTTCTGGGTAATTCAGTTTTGATTGTAGTGTTCCAAGACTGCAACCAAATAGCATAATTGGAAGAATATTTGTATGGAAAATAATGGTTTGGGCACTGAGGATATGCAGTTTCATGAGTTCACAATACCCTATTTTCTTTACCCTATTCCATTCTGAGTTCATTTCTTGTTCCTCTAAAATACTTGTCCCAGATATATGCATTTGTTGTTATTCAGTCGTTCAGCTATATCTAGCTCTTCACAACTCTGTGGACCATAGCACATAAGGCCCACTTTCTCTCAAAGTATATCCAAGTTTATGTTCATTGTTTCCATAACCCTGTCCCATTTCATCCTCTATTGTCCCCTTTTCCTTTTGCCTTCAATCTTTTCTAACATCAGGGTTTTTTCCTTTGAGTCCCATCTTCTCATTGTATGGCAGACATTTAAGCTTCAGCTTCTGTATTTGACCTTCCAGTGAATAGCCAGAATTAATTTCTTGAAGTATTGACCAATTTGAACTCCTTGTTGTCCAAAAGTCTTCTCCAGCAACATGATCTTTGAGCCCCAAAATATAAAATCTGACATTCATGATATTCTATTTCCTGTCTTCTTGCTTAGCAGTACCTGTCCGCCGGGCCTGGAATGGACTTCTTTCTTACCTCCCTCTTATAAAATCCTTTACTTGCATCAAAGACCCAGTTCAAGCACCACTTTCTACCCTACCAACAAGAATAGGGGGTAGGTGTTGTGAGATGGTAGTAGAGCTGGGACAGTTTGAATTACCCTACCCCTGTTTTAGACTACTCACTAAGTTTCTCTCTTCTGAGATAAGCTCAGTGAAAGAGGTTACCACTCATTCCCTTCCAGATTGTCTTTGACTCATTGCTCATCTATTTCCAGGGGAGAGGTAGAACACTTAGTGATATACCTTAATTATATTATTTTTTTTTAATTTTACTTTAGTTTGCATCATTCATTCCCCCTTTCACAATCCCCACTCGCAACTGGTGCTAATCTGCTTACCTGAGAGGGTTCTCTGCACCTCCGGCCCAGCCACCCCCGGGGCACAGCCACGGCTTCAGGCCAGGCTGGTTTCAGTTCGCAGTGCTGATGTGGTTCCTCGTAGCCGAGCTGACTTTAGTGGGAAGTATGTTTGTGTGCGTTTTAGAGTTCAAGGATTGGTTTAGAGTCCTATTTTATGGTTATTTTGGGGTGGCTATGTGAGAGCTGTGATATGTTGCTGCTGCTACTCCGCCATCTTGGCTCTGCCCCCCAATTATATTATTCAATATAATTTTAATTATAATAACTATAATTTGTCTAGATTTTCAAAGTACTTTACAAATATTACCTTATTTTATCCTCTTGACAACTCTGTAAGAGTAGGTACTATTATCATCCCCATTTTACAGAAGGGGAAACTGAGGCACAGAGAGGTTAAAGTAAATTGCCCTGGGTCTCACAGCTAGGGATTGAGTGACACATTTTGAACTTGGGTCTTCCTGACTTCAAGTCTTATGTCACTCAACTGTATTTTGGTAAAAGGAGAATAATATTATATATATGTAATTTTCATTCTGAGAAAGGGGAGTGTAGTTTTCTCATACAACTTCAGTTTCAGGCAGTGGAGTTTTTTCTCAGTTGAGAAGGTAAATAATGTGAATATGATGTAATATTTTTACCCCTTAAGGAAAATGATAAGGAGTAGCCAGACTGGTAGGAGGACAATGAGGGGAAAGCAGGGTTAGAGAAACCCAAAGGGGAAAGATTATCTGGGAGGAGGGGATATCATGTTTGGGAAAGGTCAAGAATGATGAAAACTAAGAAAAAGTCATCAGATTTAGCAGTTGAGATCATTGGTTGGATAACTGGACAAAGGACACACATGAATAAGCAATTTTTTTCCAATTAAGATAGATTTTTTTATTTTATTTTTTAAATTCATTTATTTATTTTCTTGTTTATATCATTCATTTCCATGAGATTTTGAGTTACAAATTTTTTCCCCATCTTTCCCCTACCCAACATCTCAAAACAGCGATCCCATTATATAACCCCTCCCCCAATCTGCTCTCTCCTATGTCCTCCCGCTTGCCCCTCTGACTTTCCAGTAGGGCAGGATGGGTCCCCCTACCATAGTACCTGTGTATCTTAATTCCCAGTTGGATGTAGTTACTACTACTACTACTAATAATAATAATAATAATTGTGTGTATATATATATATATATATATATATATATATATATATATATACACACACACACATATATATGTTTATATATATGTATATATTTTTAACATTTGATTATAGAACTTTAAATTCTAGATTCTTTCCCTTCCTCCCTCATCACCCACCCCCACTGGAAGGACAAGCAATTAAATACAGGCTGTACATATGTAATTACACAGAACTGCTCCACAGTGGGTATATTGTGAGAGACTAATTATATGTCCCTCCTTCCTATCCTGCCCCCCCTTTCTATTCTCTACCCTGACCCTGTCCCTGTACTTCCATAAACCCTCCCATCCATCTTTCCCTACCCTCCATCATCCCAGCTCTCATCCCCATTCCCCCTACTCTCCTGTGTGGCAAGATACTTAGTTTAGAGTTTATGTTGTTCCTTCCCTAGGCCAAGTTCAATGAGTGTGAGGTTGACCCTTTCCCTTTTGCCTTCCTGTTCTTCCCCTCCACTGTAACAATTAACCTTTGCCTCTTCTATATGAGATGATTAACCCCATTCTGTCTCTCCCTGTCTCCTCTCATTCTAATCCTCTCCCACCTCAGAATTTCACCTTTTAGAGTATTGTCCCTTCCTATTCAATTGATCTTGTGCCCTCTATGTACTCATATATACACATACTCAGATGTGTTCATACGCGTATATAAACCCTCCTATATAGACATATGTGTATGTATATGTATATATACATTTGTATTCCCTTCATCTATCCTCATACTGAGAAAAGTTTCATAAATTACAATT
>CM053588.1:148223301-148241778 GCA_028646515.1 Pseudochirops corinnae | reverse complement strand
CATCTCTAGCTTTAAGGCATTCTTCATGTTTATTGGAGGCCTCTGGTGGGGGCGCTCTGGCTGCGCTCTCCTCCTCCCTCTCTCTCCCATGATCTTTCTTTTCCCCAAAGAAGGAATCTAGGGTTTGGGAGTTGTTCTTACTTGGCTTCTTATGTTTATTCTTACTCATGGTTGTTCAGACCGTGAGTTTTTTTTTTTTTTAATCTCTGTGGGGCTCTGCCTCCAGAAGGGAAAGCTCTGTCCCAAATCGCTGGGGCGCTCCCGGCTGCCATAGCTCTCAGGAAGATGCTGGTTCCCTTTCCTACTTACTTCTGGCTCACTGGATAATGAAGACTCCAGGACCGAGGCCCAAAGCGCGATCTGTATCCAGGCCGCTGAACACAAGAGTACTCGGCCTCTGAACAATCCCTTAGTCCCCCTGCTGTCTGCAGGCCACGGGTGTGGAAGCTGCAACGCAGAGGTGGGTGCAAAACCTCTGCCTTTCACTTTCTCACTCTGGAGGCCTTTCAGCCGGACCTCTTTTCTCCATGATTTCGCAAGTCCCACTGACCTAGTCCTGAATGCTGCTCCCAGCTGCCGCTGATCCACTCACCAGAGGCTCTTCGACTTCTCCTGTCCACCCGCCCCCGGGGCTCAGCCGCAGCTTCAGGCCAGGCTGGTTTCGGTTCGCAGTGCTGATATGGTTCCTCGTAGCCGAGCTGACTTTAGCGGAAAGTATATTTGTGTGCGTTTTGGAGTTCTAGGATTAGTTTAGAGTCCTATTTTATGGGTATTTTGGGGTGGTATGTGAAAGCTGCGATATGTTGCTGCTCCTACGCTGCCATCTTGGCTCCACCCCTCCCCCCCTATTTGATTTCTTAATCCAAATATTTGGTGCATTTCACAAGAAAATATTTTAAAAGAAAGCACCTGTTTTTACAAACATATTTGTATTTATTCTAAATGTTATAAGAAAAAAATCCAACATTTGGGAATGATTGAGCTATGACACACATTTTCAGAAGTGCAATATTATGTTGCTATAAAAGGATAAATTTAACTATGCAAAATATTTTGAAATGTCTTATGAATCTTGAGTTATATTGATATTAGTGTTGCAGGTATACATGTTTGTGAAAGAAAATTTCACACCTCTTACCTAAACATACTTGAAATAACCATTTTCAGTTTTTTCTATTTTTTTGTAGTTTTTATGTATTTTTTAATATTACCTTTGTAGCTGATTTAAACTTAGAATCAAGAATTAACAGTTCTTTTCCTCTTTTAGTTCTTTTTATCTCAGTCTGATGAAGAACATTATGAAAAGGAAGAAAGACCTGAAGTACAACAAGAAATATTGAAAAGAGTAGCAAAAGAGTTACCTGTCTATACTTTGACTTCAACAAGATGTAAGCAAAACAGATCTTTAGCTTTCATAGTATGCGTTCAGGGAATTCATGTGCATAGTGAGATATATTGATATATTTTCAACTAAATGAGTATCGGAGTGTTCACAAAATAGTATTCTATTGATCATCTATTTATAATGAGTCACTGACAGCTTTTCTTGTAGTCCCATTTTTTTTCTTTTCCTTTCCCCCCAATGCCAATGCTATTTTCATCTTTGTTAAATAAAAATATTGAAAATGTCCATTTATCAATATGTGTTAAAAAGGAAAATACTCAGTGATGTATAACTTGCTATTATTATTGATGGTAATTATAGGTATCATTTGTGTAGTACTTTACAAATATTGCCTCAGTTTTTCCTCACAACAACCCTGGGTGTTAGATGCTATTATCATTCCTATTTTACAGGTGAAGAAACTGATGCAGACAGAGGTTAAGTAACTTACTAGAGTCATACAGCTAAGATATATCTGGGGCCAAATATGTACTCGAGTCTTATGTATTCTGTCTACTGCACCACTAGCTGCCTCTTTCACCATTTGGGAGGAACGCTTCTTTTTTAAGTGTAAGATAGTCTTTCTTCTCTACAGAATCAGTGTCAGGCAGGTCCTTAAAGGCAAGGACTCTCGTTTTTTATCCTTTTATCCCCACCACCTACCACTGGGGGAAGAAAGGAATATCTCCATAGTTACAGCTTTTCCCACTGCCAAGCTATCTAGGATGTCTTAGGCTAAGGAAAGAGAATAAAGGAGGGGTGATGAATAAAAGAGGAGAATCATTTTGATTAGATTATACTTGAAATTGATGTGTTCATTCACTTAATGCATTTTGTAGTACATTTTATCCCAGTATTTGTGTACTTATATTAGAAAAATGCATAGCTAGTTTAATTATAGGATCAAAAATTCTAACAACATATCCCTACTTGTCCTTATCCCTCTTAAGGACTTCTTTTTGTGTATTTTAAAAAAATGTTTCATTAACACTATTCTTTCTTTTCTAATATTTTTGATACTGCTCTCTCTCTTATAACATATAAGAACAGTTAAACAAAATAAATATATATTGGCCAGGTCTATACCTTTGAGACTATTTATTTCAAATTAATGCATGACTTTCTGAAGAATTAGCCATTTACTGTTGGACATCTTAGGTAAACCCTCCCTTGAGTCCCAACCTAACTTGATATAATAGGACTCTGAATGGCTTTCACTCTGGAATTTCCTTTCAAATATATTTTTTCTCTTTTTTGTTTATAATAGCTTTTTTTTCCCCCATTACATATAAAAACAACTTTTAACATTTTTTTTAAGTTTTGAGTTCCAAATTCTCTTTTTCCTCTTTCTATTCCCTTTTCCCTGAAACAGTAAACAATTATACATGCACAATCATGAAAAAATATTTCCATATTAGTCATTTTTGTGAAAGAAAACACAGACCAAAAAAACATAAAAAAATAAATAAAATGAAAAATAGTGTGCTTCAATCTGCATTTAGACTCCCATCAGTTCTCTCTTTGGAGGTAGATGGCATTCACGAGTCTTTGATCATTGTGTTGTGGAGAATATCTAAGTCATTCACAGTTGATCATCCTACAGCATTGCTGTTACTGTGTACAATATTCTTTTGGTTCTGCTCACTTCACTTTTATCAGTTCATATAAGTTTTTACATGTTTTTCTGAAATCAGCCTGCTCATCATTTCTTATAGCATAGTAATATTCCATTACTGTCATACACTACAACTTGTTCAGCTGTTCCCCAATTGATGGGCATCCATGCCATTTTCAGTTCTTTGCCACCAGAAAAAGAACTGCTATAAGTATTTTTGTACACATAAGTCCTTTTATTTTTTAATCTTTTTGGGATAGAGACCTATTAGGGGTATTGCTGGATCAAAGGGTATGCATTGTTTTATAGCCCTTTGGGCATAGTTCCAAATTACTCTCCAGAATGGTTGGATCAGTTCACAACTTGACCAATAGTGCATTATAGTGTCCCAATTTCCAGACATCCCCTCCAACACTTATCATCTAACTTTTTTTGTCATATTAGCCAATCTGATAGGTGTGAGGTGGTACCTCACAGCTGTTTTAATTTTCATTCCTCTAATCAATAGTGATTTAGACATTTTTTTCATATGACTATAGATAGCTTTATTTCTTCATCTGAAAACTGCCTGTTCATTTCCTTTGACCATTTATCAATTGGGAAATGACTTTACAGTCTTATCAGTTTGGCTCAGTTCCCCATATATTTGAGAAACGAGGACTTTATTAGAGGCATTTATGTAAAAAAAATTTTTTTCTCAGTTTTATGCTTTCCTTCTAATCTTAGTTACATTAGTTTTGTTTGTGTAAAACCTTTAAAATTTAATGTAAATTATCCATTTTACATCTCATAATGTTCTCTTTCTTATGTTTTGTCATAAATTCTTCCCTTCTCCATAGATCTAACAGGTAAACTATTCCAGGCTCCCCTAATTTTCCCATGGTATCACCTTTTATGTTTAAAGCTATAACCATTTTGGCCTTATTTTGATAAATGGTGTGAGATATTGGTTTCTACCTAGTTTTTCCCCAACTATTTTCCTGTTTTCCCAGTAGTTTTTATCAAATAGTGAGTTCCTGTCCCAAAAGCTTGGATCTTTCAGTTTCAAATATATTTTTTTCTAAAAAGTTTTCACATTACTTACAACAACTCTGTGAGACTATGTATGTGCTGTTACTGACATGAGGACTGAGGTTCTGAGATTTTCCCAGTGTAGCAAGAACTACTTGGTTGGAGAGCCAAGATTAGAACAAGGTCTGTTACCTTCTGATCTGTTTCTTTTTTTTACCATTATACCATGCTGTCTATGATTCCTTCACTCCCTTTCTAATAGAAAGATGAGTTGTCTAAGTTAAGAAGGACTCAGAATCTCATGAGGACTTAGTGGTTTTTTTAAACCAGCTTTTCAGTGCCCACTATATGCCATGTACTGTGCTTGACACTAGGGTCCAAAGATAAAAACAAAAACCCAGTCCCAGCCTCATATTTAACATATACACAGGAAGGAAATACAAAATATGAACAAAATAAAGACAAAGTAGTTTTGCAGCAGAGGGGAAGCATGAAGAACTAGGGATTTCAAGAATTTATAGCAGAGAAAAACCAGTTAAGATAAGATAGTATGCCTTCTTCTAATGTGTTCAACAATTTTGGAGAAGCAAGAGAAGGTTCACAGTGGGAACACTATTGGGTTGAAATTTGGAAAGAGATGATGGAATGACCCTTTAGGAGCAGGATACTTTAGGGAAATGTTGGTGATGTAAAAACAAAAGACATCAATAAAAATTTATTTAAAAAAAGAAAAAAGGGATGATTGAATGCAAGGATTCAAGTGTAGAAGACAGCATAATTGGTAACTAAAGGGCCAAGATTTTGAAGGAAGTAGAGTAAGGCCAGAATAAGGGTGATGACCTAAGAAAGTAGTACACAGTAGAGTGACTAGAGGTTAAATTGAGGAGAATTGAAGCATAATGAAAGTTGGAAGAGATTGGACCTTATAATTCTCCATCATATTAATAGAACATTTGTGATAAAAACAAGGACTTGGACCATCCCTGCGTGTGACCGAGATAGAGTAAAGATGCAGAGATTGAGAGGTGAGTTTATTGGACTGGTAAATACAACTGAGGGAACACCAATATGTATACTGAAGTCCTCAAGTATAAGGGAAGGAAGTATAAGGTAGAGAAGGCTGTGAGTCAAGTACTAAATTTCTTGAGGAAAGGAGAATGACCTAGGAGCTAGGTAACTGCCACTACATTCGCAATAGAGTAACATGTCTGGATGAACTGTACCACAGAGGAAGAAAGTCTCCTAAGTGAAGGCTCCTAAGTATGAAAAATAGACGGGCAGAGTAGGTTAGGATGTGAGAGGGATAGGGCTGGCATGGATGGTGGGGAAGCAGCAAAAAAATGGTAGCAGGTAAGGAATTCATTAACAAGTTCAGTCACAAGTTTTATTTTTATAAACAAATAACATAGTTAGACCTTACTCAAATATGTAGCATATCCCATGAACAAGTTGTTACTTGTGTTTAACAGAATATAAAAGTATAAAATACAGAAGTGTGTTATTCTATTTGGCACTGTTTTGGAGTAAAACAAAATGGAGCAAAGCACTCTTAATTGGAAAGAGTGTACTGGGTCTGTCACAGGACCTGGAGTTTGAATTCCAGCTGTATCATTGATGACCCCAGGCAATACTAGGGAAAACATTTAATCAGCGTATCTCAGGTTCTGAATCTGTAAAATAATAGCGGAAAAATATAGAATCATGGAGCTGAACTAGACAATCTCAAAGGTCCCTTCTAGCATTAAATCTTTGATGATGCATTTCCTAAATGAGATTGACTTTACATGTGTACCAAAAAGTTCCCTTAGTGTAAAATCCAGGTGTGAAGGGTAATAACTCTTAGTCCTTTGAATACAAGAAGTTGTTCATTAAATCTCTACCTCATGTTAATCTCAGTCTTTGATTCTTTCCTCCCTCTCATCACCCACATCTAGTCACTTGTCAGGTCTTGTCTAGACTGTCAACAAATTGAACAACAAACATTCAGTGTCTGCTGTGGAAAGGCCTTTGCTGGGTGCTAGGGAAAACAAGGATTTTAAGGATTTTTAACATGGTCTCTGCTGACTAGGAGCTTACATTCTGATGGGGGTGAAGAGGTTGGTTGTAAGACAATATACACAGATAAGAATGAGTAGGCAAAGTAGTCCTTTGAGGCAGGAGAAAACACTTTCAAGTTGAGATGGGGAATTAGAAGGGGAATAGTGAAGGTGAATGTTGAGTGTTTCATAGAATGGATGACACCTGATCTGACCTGAGCCTTACTGGAAGAGATGGGTTTGCAAAGGTATAGATGCGATCAGAGTATATTCAAGACTTGGGGGATAGCCTAGTCCAAAGGTTGGAGACTGGCAATAGTATACCAAGGTCAGAGAATAAATGAATGAAAAATCATTTATTAAGCACTTAATATATGCTTGCACTCTGCTAAGTCCTGAGGATAAAAGTAAAAAATAGAAGGTTCTCCAGGATAGAGAGGCAGTTGTCAAGGCTTTGCAGAAGGAGATAGCTGGAAAGAAGGGAGTAGAGCAGTGGTTCTCAACCTTCCTAATGCCACGACCCTTTAATACTTGTATGTGGGCATATCTGCATGTGGGCGGACCTGCCTGGAGACGGATAGAGGAACGGTGTCTCAGTTCCTAAGACCATCAGAAATATGTGTTTTCCAATGATCTTAGGTGACCCCTGTGACCCCTGTGAAAGGGTCGTTCGACCCCCAAAGGGGTCGCAACTCATAGGTTGAGAACCGCTGCAGTAGAGGAACATTACGGTAGGCTAAGACTTTCCTGGAATATAGTGGTCTGGGAAAGGCTGTCATCAGCCATGATAATAAGACTCCCAGGAAGAAATTTCTCTAGGATGGTAAGACTTTTTAGGAGATGGCCAGAGACTACAGAGTGAAGGAAAACTAAATAGTCCAGTTTAGCCGAAAACAGTCCATTTAACACTTTATTTTATATTACTACCTGGAAAGGTTGCTTGGAGTCAACTTATAGAAGATCTTAAATGTCAAGACAAGGAATTGATATTTACCCGTTGTGTATTACCAATTGGTGTATAACAGAAATAGCAGGGGACTACTAAAGGGCTTTTAAAAAATTTTTTGGAGCAAGGGAGTGATTTCATCAGTGAAAGAATGTATTGGAGAGGGAGAAAACTAAAGACAGGGAAAACTAGTTAAGAGAATACTGTTATAGGCCAAATGTAAAGTGCTGGGGTCCTCTAATACGGTGGTACTCACTTGAGTTGAAAAGAGGGCATGAGACAGTTCATTGCCTCTTCTCTCAGTCCAAGACAAAAATGATTTAGGTTTTGAGTCTTGATGACTGGGAGAATGATGGTGCTGTCAGGAGGAATAAGGAACTAAAGAAGTTCAGATTTAGGAGGAAAGATAAGTTTTATTATGAATACCTCAGGTTTGAGGTACCGACAGGATATCTAAGTAGAGATGTCTAGCAGGCATTTGGAGATGTGGGACTGGAGTTCAGGGTACAGATTAGGTCTGTATACATAAATGTGGAAGTCTTACTCATAGATGTGATTATAAAACTTGTGGGAATGAATTAGATTGCCAGAGGAGAGTATAGAGAGAAAAGAGAAGAGAGTCTAGTAGGACCTTGTCACAGGGAGTGGGAAGATGATAAACCAGTGAAAAAGACAGAGAAGAAATGATAAGATGGGTAAGAGGAGAACCAGAGAGAGTAGTGTCAGAAGCCAAAGAAGTGAACCATAAGGGAACAGTTATCAGTGTCAAGAGCTGTAAAAAAGTAAAGGAAAGACTTCTTGCTGAGATAGCTACACAAATGGAGCAAGCAGCAAAACCTGAAAAACCACAGTAAGTGACTTCATCCACTCCAGAATTACACAAAAAGTCAAAGGGAAGCCCATAGGCAATGGGAAAGGAGGCCACCATCCAGTTCACAGCCAGTGCAGGTAAATAAAGTTGCAACCTCTCAGCAAGATCAGAGACTGGCTAGAGATATATATAGCTTGCAAACCTTTGTACACAGCAGTGACAAGAACAAAAGTTTCCTCCAGGAAGGCCCCAGGGTAATAAAACTACAATGGAGACCTTGGAAGTGGCTGGGAGTGGTAGCAACCAGTCATGCATGGTAGCACTCAGACTGGGACATCCCTGGGAGCCACTGTCCTGAGGTGTCATTGAGGACCCCGAAGATCCAGAGATTTGAACCTCAGATATCCCAGGAGGGATGAGCAGAACCAAAGTGAACCAGCATGAGACCAAACAGGGCCCATTATCTCACCTACAAGCTCAGAAAGGGATGGAGCCTAACTCTGGCACAAAGCTCCAGTTCAGGAACTAATGCTGCAGAGTTGGAAAAATAATTGGAAAATACAACAGCCACTATGAAGAATTATTGTAGATCCATGGATACTTAGAAATCCAACATAGGAGAAGAGAATAACTCCCTAATAACTACAAGCAAAGATTCAAAGGAAAAAAATGTATTTCCCCCAAGGATGATAGGAATGCCTAGAAAAAATTAAAAAGAAATTTTTAATGAGATAAAGGCTCTGGAAGAGAGAATTGGAAGGTGAATAATTAGCTTAGAACAGAAAGTAGTAAACATTATCTAGGTACCAACTCCCTGAAAATTAGAGTAAATGAATCAAATCAGCTACTCCATGAGACATAAAGAAATATCAGAACAAAATAAAAGAATTGAAAAAAGTTGAAGATAATATAATGTTATCAAAAACAGCTTACTTGAAAAACAGGTCAAGGAAAGATAATTTGAGATTCACTTGACTCCCTGGAAACTGTTTTCTAAAAGAACAGTCTGAACATTTCAAGAAACTACAAATGAAAACTTTCAGGTAAGGAGGACCAGATGGCAAAGCCAAGATAGAAGAGAATCCAATAATCACCTCCTGAAAAGAGTACAAAAAGGAAACATCCCTAAAATGTCATAACCAATCATTCAGAGCTTCCAAAATCAAAGGAAAAAAGTGCAGGCAGCCAGAAAAGAGTTCAGGTATCAAGGAGCCACACTTAGTGTTTCACAAGACCTAGCAGCTTCTAATTTAAACAAGAAGAGATCTTGGAATAACTGTATTCTAAAAGGCATAGGCTTACAGCCGAAAATAACTTTAAAATAACTTATCCTGAAAAACTAAATATAAACCTTTAAGGAGGAAAATGGATCTTTAATGGAATAGAGAACTTGCAAGTATTCGTGGTGTAAGTATCAGAACTGCATTAAGAACTCCTAAATGCAAACAGAAGTCAAAAGAAATCTACAAAGGTTAAGTTTATTTGAGCCATCTTTTGATGGCTATAGGAGCTGTAGGAGGATTCACTGCTAACATTCTAATGAAAGTGGAGGGAGAGAAAGAAATAAGCTTTTGGGGTCACAGCATGTGACAGGCCTCGGGAGAGTATGAAAGCCCAGGGTAGCAATAATGCTTTTCCTTAAATTACATACTAAATTGAATAATTAATTGTGTGACAAATAAACCTCTGTAATCCTCAGCTATTAAAAGGATTTCAATAAATGAAATGCCTGCAGAAAGCAGATAGACTATGTCATATACAGTTCAGAAATGTTTCTTTTGCCAAATCCATTATAAAGACATTTGTGTTCCAACAGAAAGAACACTTGCACTTTAAGAGAGCTGAGTTCTAGGCTCAGCTTTACCGCCAACTAGCTATGTGACCATTGACAGGTCATTGAACCTTCCTTAGCTTCAGTATTTTTTTTCTTTTCTTTTATCCTTAATAGTATTTTCCCCAATAATATGTAAAGATAGTTGAATTCCAAATTTTTCTACTTCTCTATCTTCTCTCCTCCCTCCCCAAGACAACAAACAATCTGATATAGGTTATACATGTGCAGTCATGTTAAACACATTTCCACGTTAGTCATGTTGTGAAGAATCAGAAAGAAAGGGAAAAACCACAAGAAAGAAAAAACAACAAAAAAGTGAAAATAATGTGCTTCACTCTTCATTTAGACTCCAGAGTTCTTTCTCTGGATGTGGATAGCAGTTTCCTTCATGAGTCTTTTGGAATTGTCTTGGATTGTTGTATTACTGAGAAGAGCTAAGTCTATCATGGTTGATCGTTGTGCAAATGTCACTGTTAAAATGTGTACATCTCCTGGTTCTGCTCACTTCACTCTAGTTTCAGTATTCTTAACTGTAAAATGAATAGATGATTTTGAGTGATACTAAAGCCCTTTCCAATTCTTAATATCCTTTTATTCTTTTGTGCTATTTTAATGTTCTCGGTTAAAAGTAATTTGTTCCATAAATGAGTTTGGAAAGCTAAACAAGTTTATTTGTTGTTAATTAAGCAGTATTTTGTCTTATTTTAACAATCTTCTTTTTCTTGAATTTAGTAATCAGATATTGTGAAAAATGTCAGCTGATTAAGCCTGATCGATGTCACCACTGCTCTGTGTGTAACAAGTAAGTAACTTTGATCATCAGTTTTCATTCTCGATGAGCATGGCATTGGAATTTTTGTCAAAGGGGAAAAGTTAATGTTACAAATGTACTGAGTTTAGTATTTATACTCTCATTCTGAAAGTTTACAGTCACTTCTGAAGAAGTAAATATTACAGTTGTTTGTTCTGAAGAGTAGACAGAGGGTCTTCCATGAACTACATCATTCCCGTTATCTAAGAGATTTCAGATGTTATCACCTTGATCTGTGCTTAATGACTAGTTTAATCTTCCAGGCTGGTGCCCAAAAACGCAGTAATGAGCATGCCGTAATAATCTGGCTTTTGAGAAGGCTTCTTGGTCTTCTGAGAGTAAGAAAAGTTCATAGTAGACAAGTTGGCACATCATATTTAACTTGAAGTTAAGGTATAACAAATATTGTGCCAATTCATTTAATCATTTCCCTCAACTTATTTTCTTATGACTTATGACAGTTTTTGTTGGCAGTGGTAACTCATACCACCATTCACCCTTCCATATCCCTTTGGGTGAACCATAACTTAAATTCTTCAGACCTTATAGTATTTCATATAAAAAAGTGAGCTATTTAAATACCTTTGGAATACTATGCATCTGTTTTAAATGAACTCATCCAGTTCTTTTTTTAATTCCAGAAGAGCAGTTCTGCCCTATAGTTTCATTAGTTTTTGTAAGCAGTTCTGCCCTTATAATAGTTTTTACTGTGGCTTTCCTTGGTTGTCTTAACTACTGTTAACCTGGCCTGCAATTCAGAACTTAGCCTGAAGATCAATGTTCATTGGACTCTTTATCTCTCAGCTTTCTTAGAGAATACTTTGTTCCTGACCATGGCTGTTCTTCAAATCTTGAACTTTATATAAAGTAAAGGAGACTTAGAACAAGTTGATTTGTTCAAAGGAATTAAATCTCACTAGATTGTCTTTTTTTTTTTTAAGTCTGTCCCACATTTAGATATAGCAAAATACAACTAAAGGAAATAAACTACTGCCACTAAGCCAGACACTTTAATTTCCCAAACCTTAAAGTAAATTTACGAGTTTTACCTTGTCAGTGAAGCTTATACTTACAGAATAAATTTTAAGATCAGTTCTGTTTCAAATAAATTATTAAAAACTTAAAATTTGTACAGTTTTAGATCTTCATAATTCCATGGGAAAATGCTTAAAAATAAATTTTATGCCCTGTAGTGGTTTTGCTCATGTGTTTTTTAAATCTTCAATTCTGAAATGCTATAAAATCTCTTGTCTTCTACTGATTTCCCTGTCCCACTCAGGTCTTTCTTCACTCTATTCTGTCTTGTACTCACCTGCCAGGGTGATATTTCTAAAGCATGGGTCTGACCTTGTCACTCTACCCCCTGCTCGTTGAGCTCCAGTAGCTTCCTATTACCCCCAGGATCAAATATTAAACTCCTCCATTTGGTGTTTAAAGCTTTTCATAAGATACCTTCCCACACTTCCGGTGTCCTTACTCCCATGTACTTGATAATCCAACTATTTCTTGAACATGACACTGCATTTCCTATCTGTGTGCCTTTGCCCTGATTTTTCCCCCTTTCTTTGCCACGCATGGTATGCTCTCCTTCTTAGGCCAGCCTTAGTTTCTGTTTCTTCCATACTCAGCTCAAATTCTTTTTTCTGCAGGAAGCTTTCCTTGGTCCATCCATCCCATTCTGCTTTCCCCTATCCTCTTCTGACAAGTCGCTAGTGAATTCCCGTCTTAGATTCATTTATATTGATATCTTGTATGTCCTTAGTCGTTTGCATGTTGTTTCTCCCGTTAGAATGTAAGCTCCTGAAGGCTGCAGCTGATATGCTCTTTCTTTTCATCACCTCATAGTAAATACCCATGAATTGAATTGCTAGTTTGATTCATGTCATGTCTATGCTTACCCTTGGCTTGTTACCTCCTACCAGATTATGGTTGTCTTGACAACCAAGACATGATATTGTAGGATCATAGATCTTGAGCGAGAAGGAACTTTAAAAGCAATAATAAATAATAATCCAACCTCTTTGTTTTATAAATGAGGAAACATCAGTCCACTGTGGTTAAGTGATTGGCCCAAGATCACGTACATAGTAATCACCAGAAGTCTGATTTTTAACCAACACCATCTGACTAGCAGAGCCAGCGCTGCTGCTTCTATACCATTTTGAGTTCCCCAGAGGTATAGATCATATTGTGTTTGCTCAATATTATTTACTTGAGAAAGTATACAGATCCTGTTGCAATAAAAAATGCTTTTTGTAATGCTCTTTTTAGATAAAGTTCTGAAGAAAAAGTTTTAAGTGTATTGAAATTTATAAATGGAAATTTGAATATGGAATTCTACTGTACTTTTTTTTCTTAGATGTGTTCTTAAGATGGATCATCATTGTCCTTGGTATGTATGAAAAATACAAAAACCTTTTTTGGTGCTGAAGGAGGAAGTCCTAAATTTTGAAATAATTTTTTTTCCATTAAAAATATATATTATGCATGTAATTTCTCTACATGATCAATAATATATTCTGAAATGGTTCTGATAACTAGATTATTTAAGAATTGAGATGTGGTACCATTATTCTATGTGGATAGGTTTATTGACTAGCTCAGTAATCTAATTTTCTTATTTTTTACCCTACCTTTAGTTTAATGTAATTTTGCTGTGTAATCTTCTTTCCTTTTCCTTTTCTTTTAAATATGTATTGATGTCTTTGGCTCTTTATATTACAATCATTTATCTTTTTTACTTTTCCAGGGTGAATAACTGTGTGGGATTTGCTAACTACAAATACTTCCTGCTGTTTTTATTTTATTCCCTTTTGTATTGTATTCTGGTGACCACAACGGTTTTAGAATATTTTATAAAATTCTGGACGGTAAGTTTGTTAAAATCTTAAACATTATAGAGTTGTTTTCATTAAGCTATTATATTGCTATAATATTTTTAGGATTAAACATTTGACTAAGTACTAATGTTAAGAGATTATTAACCTGTTTCTGCTTTTCAAAATTTGCAATAAGCCAGATGGAACAAGGGGGAGTCTGAATACTACTTGCTTTCTGTTACCGCTTCTAGGTCCTTCCCCTCCCTCCATCATTCAGTAACATCTCCTCCTCTGAGGTTCATGCACTCTGTATCTGTCACCCAATCAAAGCCCTGGTAGCTCTTGTCTGTGGACCTCCAGGTTACTGCCCTTCCTTCCTCAACAGGTTCAGTCCCTGATTCACAGTTTTGCTCTTTTCTTCCATTCCTGTACTCACATTAGAGGACTTCATCATGTATATTAACTCCCCCTGAAACATCCTAACCACTCCCATGACCTACTTTCTGACCCTACCACAGGCACAGATAAAGATGGTAGTGCTCTTGATCTTGCCACAAAAGTACTACCTCCATGTTCAAGAATTCCCAGATCCCCTTATCTGACCTTAATCTGTTGACTTTTCACTTCTTCCTCTGCCTTCCCTTACCGAACCCTGCTCTTCATCCACACTGTGACCTCCAGTACTTTTCCTTAGGTCATTCCCCCTACACTAGCCTTCACTCCTCTTTTCCCCTTGGTGAGCCAATTCAGCTTTTCACTGTCATCTCCAGGTTTTGATCCAGTATCAGCCAGCCACACCTCAGCCTTGGATCATTCTCACCATTGGCCTTGGCTCCTATTTACTTGCTGCTGAACAAAGGTGGAGAAAATCCCTCAGTGGGCCCATTACAAACTTATTACCCAATCTCAACGGGGCCTCACCACTGCCAGATAATCTGACTGCGCCTCCCACTCTCCACAATGGCTCTTCCAAACCTTTTCATCCCTCCTCAAACCCCTTCTGGCTTCCCTTCCCCCCCCTCTCTCAACTTCTCATATTTTACAGAATAACGTTGCCATGAGCTGTTTCTTTTATCCACTTCCTCATCTCATCATTCAGATACCATTTGCCACTCTCACCATTGCCTCACATACTGAAGTGGCCTTACTCCTCTACTTGTTCACAGATTATCCCATTCCATCCCAATAGTTTATAGCCCCCGTCATCACTTACCTTCAATCTCTCGCCACTAGTTCTTTTCCTGCTGCCTGTGAATATAGCCAGGTCTCCCCCATCCTCAAAAAACTTTCCCCTTAATTAAAGGATTTATTCTCTAAAACTTGGACTCAGTCAAAAGACCCCACCCAAGGATCTAGAAGGCTACATGTGGCCTCAAAATTCCCCACTCCTGCATCTAACCATAGGTGTGGTGTCCCTTAAGTCTCTGTCTTAGGCCCTCTTCACTTTTCACTATATCCTACTTCACACTTGGTGATCTTGTTAGCTTGTGTTGTAGTAGATAGAGCTTTGGGCCTGGAGTAGGGAAACAGTAAGGAGTTCAAATCTAGCCTCAGACCCTTGCTAGCTCTGTCATCCTGGGAAAATCATTTTCCTTTTGTTTGTCTCAGTGCCCTCCTCAAATGAGAATAATAATAGCACCTGCCCACAGGGTTGTTGTGAGGATTAAATGAGATCATATTTGGAGAAAGCATTTAGCACGATGCCTGCCACACAGTAGGTGCTATTATATAAATATATATTACCTTCTCCATTCCCCCTCGTCAGCTGGATTTAATGATGATTTCTGTGCTATTGATTCCCAAATAGACCCGTCATGCCCCAACCTCTCTGCTGACTTCCATCTTCACATCTCCATCTCCCTCTCAGACATCTCCAACGGGATGTCCAGTAGACATCTTAGACACAACATGTCTGAAAGTGAACTCATTATCTTTCCTCCTATACCCTTCTCTGCCTGTAAACTTTGCTGTTACTGTCAAGAGTACCACCAGCCTCCCAGTTTTCTGTAATTCTTCACTATCTCTTACTCCCTGTATTCCAATCTGTTACTAAGGTCTATGCATTTCCCCTTCGCAGCATCCCTCAAATATACCCCCTTCTCTGATATTACCCTGATTGGGCCCTTATCATGCCTAAATTACTGCAATAGTCTGCTGGTGGGTCTGCCTGCTTAAGTCTCTCCTTATTCCAGTCCATTCTCCATTTAGTCACCAAAGTGCTTTTCCTAAAGCTCAGGTCTGACCATGTCATCCACTCTGCCCTATACTCAGTAAACTCCTGTGGCTCCTTATCACCTTCTGGATCAAATACGAAATCTGTTTAGCTTTCAAAGCCCTTCATAACCAACCAACTCCCCTCCCTACTCCTAACCTTCTTCTTTATTTTGTCTTTGTTAATTCGTTTACTTTTAGTTTACAAGATTCAGTTCCACAATCCCTTGAGTTTCAAATTTTATCCTCTCCACCCCACCATGGCAGCATGCAATCAAGTACAGGATCTGCAAATACTTTCACATTAGACATTAGTCAGGTTGTAAAGAAGGATTGTGACCAATGGAATGATCAGTGAGAAAGAGGAAAGAAAACTAAACAAGAAAAAGAAATAGAGCAGGTAGTTTGCTTCAGTCAGCATTCAAACTGTTCTTTCTAGTTCGAAATTTCTCTGAATGTAGACATCTCCTTCTATTCTGAGTCTTTTGGAGTTGTCTTACAAACATGCATTGCTGAGAAGAGTCCAGTCTATCACAGTTGGTCATCACATATACATTGTGTCTGTAATTATGTACAAATTTCTCCTGGTTCTGCTCTTCTCACTCAGCATCAGTTTGTATAAGCCTCTCCAGGTAAATATGAAGTCTGTCTGCTCCTTATTTCTTATAGCACAATAGTATTCCATTACATTCATATTCATATATCATAACTTGTTTAGCCATTCCCCAACTGATGGACATCCCCTTAATTTCCAGTTCTTTGCCACCACAAAAAGGGCTGCTATAAATGTTTTTGTACATACAAGTCTTTCTCCCACTTCTGTGATCTCTTTGGGATACACCCCTGGAAGTAGTATTACTGCGTCAAAAGGTATGCAATTGTTTATAGCCCTTTGGGCATAGTTCCAGATTGCTTTCCAGAGTGGTTGAATCAGTTCACAGCTCCACCAACAATGCACTAGTGTTCCAATTTTTCCACATCCTCTCCAGCATTTATCATTTTCCTGTTTTGTCATCTTACACAATCTGACTGGTGAGATATGGTATCTCAGAGTTGTTTTGCTTTGCATTTCTCTAATCAATAATGACTTAGAGCAGTGGTTCTCAACCTTCCTAATGCTGCCACCCTTTAACACTTGTATGTGGGTGTATCTGCATGTGGGCAGACCTGCCTGGAGACAGATAGAGGAGCGGTGTCTCAGTTCCTAAGAGCACTGGAAATATGTGTTTTCCGCTGGTCTTAGGCAACCCCTGTGACCCCTGTGAAAGGGTCATTCGACCCCTCCTTCCCACCCCCAAAGGGGTTGTAACCCACAGGTTGTGAACCACTGATTTAGAGCATTTTTCCATATGCTTATAGATATCTTTAATTTCTACCTGTGAAAATTGCCTCTTCATATCCTTTGACCTTTATCAACTGGGGAATGACTTGTATTCTTATAGATTTGACTCAGTTCTCTGTATATTTTAGAAACGAGGCCTTTATCCAAGACACTGGTTGTAAAAATTCTTTCCCAATTTCCCACTTCCCTCTTAATCTTGGTTACATTGGCTTTGTTTGTATAGAAACTTTTCAATTTAATGTAATCAAGATTATCCATTTTGCATTTTATAATACTCTGTAACTCTTGTTTGGTCATAAAGTCCTCCTTTCTCCATAAATCTGACAGGTACACTATTCCTTCCTTTCACAGATTGCTTACAGTTATCAGCCTTTATACCTAGATTGTACACCCATTTAGACTTGATTTTGGTATACGGTGTTAGATAATGGTCTATACCCAGTTTCTGCCATACTATATTCCAGTTTTCCCAGCAGTTTTTGTCAAATAGTGAGTTCTTATCTCAAAAATTGGGGGTCTTTGGGTTTATCAAACAGTAGATTACTGTAGTCATTGACTGCTGAGTCTTTTGTACCCAATCTATTCCATTGATCCACTACTCTGTTCCTTAGCCAGTACCAAGTAGTTTTGATGACTGCTGCTTTATAATACAGATTAAAATCTGGTACGGCTAGGCCACCTTCCCTAGCATTTCCCTTGATATTCTAGACCTTTTATTCTTCCAAATGAATTTTGTTACTATTTTTTTCTAGCTCTAAAAAGTAGTTTTTTGGTAGATTTATTTGTATGGCACTAAATATGTAATTTAATTTAGGTAAATTTGTCATTTTTATTATATCAGTTCGACCCAGCCATGAGCAATTGATGTTTTTCCAGTTAGTTAGATCTGACTTTATTTGTGTGAAAAGTCTTTTGTAGTTGTATTCATTTAGGTCCTGGGTTAATTTTGGCAGGTAGATTCACAAATATTTTATCATGTCTACAGTAACTTTTAAATGGGATTTCTCTTTCTATCTCTTATTGTTGGATTTCGTTAGAAATATATAGGAATCCCAAGCATTTATGTGGGTTTATTTTATATCCCGCAACTTTGCCATATTTATTTATTGTCTCAAGTAGTTTTTTACTTGATTCTCTAAGTATATCATCATATCATTTGCAAAGAGTGATAGCTAAGTCTCTTCTTTGCCTAATTTGATTCCTTCAATTTCTTTTTCTTCTCTAATTGCTACTGCTAACATTTCTAGTATCAGATTGAATAAGAGGGGTGATAGTGGACAGCTTTCTTTCACCCCTGAACTCATTGGAAATGCTTCTAGTTTATCCCCATTACATATGATACATATGATACCCCATTACATATGATAACCTTGTTCTTACACCTTTTTTTTTTATTTTATTTTAGTGTGCATCATTCATTTCCACAAGATTTTGAGTTACATATTTTCTCCCGATCTTTCCCCTACCCACCACCCCAAAACAGCCATCCCAGTGTATCCCCCCTCCCCCAGTCTATTCTCTCCTATGTCTTCCCCCCTCACCCCTCTGACTTTTCGGTAGGGCAGGATGGATCTCCCAACCACAGTGCCTGTGTATCTCAAGTTCCAGTTGGATGTAGTTAATAATGATAATAATAATAATAATAATAATAATTGCA
>CM053588.1:148204105-148222801 GCA_028646515.1 Pseudochirops corinnae | reverse complement strand
GGGCAGGGGGGACACACTGGGATGGCTGTTTTGGGGTGGTGGGGGGGGAAAGAGGGGGAGAAAATATGTCACTCAAAATCTTGTGGAAATGAATGATGCAAACTATAATAAAATTTAAAAAATAGAAAGAAAAAAAAATATGGTTTTTTTTTAAAAAAAAAAAAAAAGAGGGAAGATTTCTCTATGTCTATGGCAGGTCCAAGGTGAGGGAGGCACATATCTGAAGCTTACAAACTGGAATTAGAAAGGTGATTATCCTAAGGCCTTAGGTCCTTCCCCCTAGAGTTTGAAGGTTAAGGAAAAACATAGAGGAAGGCTGATATACTAGTCACCTTGTCAAGGTGACAAGAAAAAATAGCAACAGGAAAAAAAAAATCTTAGGACAAGACCTAGTAGAAAAAGGCCAGTCTGGAAGGAAAAAGGAAACAAGTAAAATAAGGTCATGCAGAACACATACTGACTATTGTAAGCTTGTAAATTTTAGCCCTCATTTTGTTTTTTTATCCTGTTATTTCCCCATACTGTATGCTTACTTCTAAGCATTTATTGTATTTAAACTTTTCCTAAAGAAAGGTGTATACTATCTCCAAGAGCTGGAGAGGCAGTTATCAAGGCCCACAAAGAACCTTTTTCCTAAGCTGTCCTTAAGGTGACACAGTTTAAGAAACCCAGAAGGTGGGAGAACTATGAAAAAACAAACAAACCAGTATAGATTAGGAAACAGTGGCAAATAAAAAAAGGTTAAATCACTTGACCAGGATCACATGACTACTGACTTGCTTCTAAGTAACTTACTAGTAAATATCTGAAAGATTAAAATCTTAGGACTTCCTGACTCCAAGCCCAGTGTTCTAGACTGTATGACAGACTGCTTTCAAGAATAACTTGAGAAGAATTTGATCCAAGTCTGTACTTACCATTTTCTTTTGACTGCAGAAGTATGGAATCAGGAGGGATTAGGATGTTGTTGTTTTCTAATTTTGCTTCTATGTTTATTTCACAAGTATTATTCTTAGACAAACTAAGGGGAAAAAAAAGTTCGTGATTTTTTAATAATCAAATTTAACCATACTATCATAGAAATCTTCCACACTAATTGCCTTCTTCTGTTAATACTTTCCCTATCCATTTCTGTGGGAAAAAATAAAACCCTTCATCTATCCTTTCAATTTTTTTTGTTACCTTTCATACTAAAACCAAGTGTGCAGGTATAACACTGTGGTTCAGGGTTTAAATGGCTGGTCTGAACAATTTTTTCTAAACTGTTTTCAACTTTTCCCAGTACTTCCTCAAGTAGTTAAGGTTCTCAGGTTTCATGAAAGACCAGATTATTAAGAGTCAGAAACAAACTCATGGAAATCTATTATGTTAACCAACTTTTCTATTATCATTTTGCTTATTACTTATTTTTAATTCCTCCAATTATTGTTCATTCTTTATTGGAAAGATGTTGCACATTCAGTTCAGCTAGGATATGGAGATAGATCTCAATTGAAGAGAAAACCTTTTCATTAAATATCTCTTAAAAGATTCTGATAACTAAGATATATAAGAAATTAACATAATTATATATATGAACAGATGCCATTCATTCCCTAAGAGATACATGGTCCACACATATGAACAAACAATTCTCAAAAGAATTACAAACTATTGTTAGTGGAGTTGTGAACTGATCTAACCATTCTGGAGAGCAATTTGGATCTGTGCTCAAAGGGCTATAAAACTGCATACCCTTTGATCCAGCAGTACCACTGCTAGGTCTGTATCCCAAGGAGATCAAGAAAGGGGGAAAGGGGCCTATTTGTACAAAAATACTTATAAGGGCTCTTTTTGTGGTGGTCAAGACTTGGAAAGTGAAGGGATGTCTACTAACTGGGGAATGACTGAACAAGTTGTGGTATATGATTGTGATGGAATATTACTGTGGTATAAAAAATGGTGGTTAGGATGATTTCAGAGAAACGTGGAAAGACTTCTGTGAACTGATACAGAGTGAAGTGAAGTGTAGAGCCAAGAGAACATTGGACACAGTAATAGTAATATTGTGCAGTGAACAACTGAATGGCTTAGCTATTCTCAACAGAACAGTGATCCAACACAATCTCAGAAGACTCATGAAGAAAAATGCTATCCGCTTCCAGATAAAATTGATGATGTCTGAATACAGACCAAAGAAATATGTTTTACTTGTTTATAAATGTATAACCTATATCAGATTGCTTAACCTTCTCAAGGAGGGAGGAAGGAGAAGGATAAAATTTGGAACTCAAAACTTTAAAAAAAAAATGCATTCTCTGTGTCTGACAGTGCAATATTCCACAACCCATAGCTCTTGACCTCAGTGAAGAGAGAGATGCATTTTCACTTTTCTCTGGGGCCTTACTTGTTCATTATTACTACACAGCTTTACTTTAATTTTATTATTCTCTTTATATTGTTGTAAATAAGTTATTGTGTGAATTATTTCTCCTGAGTTCACTTCCTTTACTCTGTATGAATTCAGAAACATTTTCCAGTGTTTCTCTAAACCTTTCACATTTGGATTTTCTTACAGGGTTGTAATATTACATTATTATCATGCAACAATTAGATAAAAAAGTTAATTCCCCTAATTCTGTTTCCAAGTCTTTTCTACCATAGTGAAGCAATTTCTACTTTGGTATAAAGGAGACCTTTGTGTCTTTAATTTCCTTAAGTTATATGCTCTGAAAATATACAGTGAGAATACTGAGTCAAAGGATATAGATTTTTTCAAGCATTATTCTAAATTACTTTCCAGAATAGTTGTACTGATTTATAGATCAAGCAAGCAGTATATTAATGGATCTCTTATTGCAGCCCTTTTAACACTAAACTATTTCCAATATTTATTATTTTTAACATTTTGTTGGGCGTGTAAGGTGAAATCCAAGAATTGTTTTTAGTTTCTCTGGTTGTTTAAAGCAATCTTATGTGGTAAACGGTTTGCAATTCTTTCTTTTTTAATATCCCCTCCATTACATATAAAAACAATTTTTAACATTGGAGGTTGTTTTTTAAAGGACATTTTTTTCCTTTCTATTTAGCTTTTAATATTTAAGTATATAATGTTTCTTTTCTTATGTATTTGAGTTTTAGTATTCAAGTCTAAAATTTTAAAAAAGAAAGAAAACTCGGGCCACTAGACTACTTTCTAAACCTTTCATTCTTTCCTTCAAAGTGGCTCCCTTTGCCAAATCGAAACCATTTACCTGTGCCTTCAAACCTATCCCTTATTTGACCTTGCTTTACCAGTTATCTCTTCTCTCTCATCTATCTTCGATCTTTTCCTTTCCTTTCCCTATATCTCTAAGTATATTGTGTGGACTCTTTTTCTTACACCTCTGACTAATGAGGCAAAGGACTGTTTATGCCTTTCATTTGATCCCCAATTCATGGCACAGAAAAACTTGATAAATGCTTGTTGAGTCACTCTTCTTTGCTGGCATCTTATTCTATTGCCATTCTTTATACATGAAGGTCCCCCTTACAAGTTCTTGATTGTGGTCCTCTTTTTCTCTTTCCCACCTTGGTTTTCTCATTTACTCCTATGGTTTCAATCACCATCTCTATGTGAAGAGCATCCATGTCTATCTGTGTTTACCCCTAACTTCCTTTAGCAGCTTAAGTCCTATTGTCAACTGTTTACTAGGTATCTCCTACCAGGATGATTCCCAGGGCTTCAAATGCAGTGTCCAAAACAAATTTATTTCTTTCCTCCCACTAAAACCTTGTTGACTTATGTTCTGGGCACCACAAGTTCCCAGTAACCCAGGACTGTCACCTCTGTCTCATCTCTGCCTCTTCTATTCTTCACTCAAATGCCAAATCCTATAAACTCTATCTCCATAATATCCCTTGCATCCATCCCCTCCTTTCTACTCCTAGTGCAAACACCCTAGTTCAGGGTATCATCTATTCTTGTCTAAATTACTGCAAAAGCTTTCTGCTTTTGCTATCTCTTCTCTAATTCATACTTCAAAAAGTTGCCAATGATTTTCCTAAGGCTACTGAAAAACTTTCAGTAATTCTTGACTACCTTTAGTATAAAATTCAAAATTGTTAGTCTGGTATCTATGGTCCATTAAAACTTGACAAGTCACTTTTCCAGCTTTATTTCCCATTACTCCTCTTTATGATCTCTGTATTTCAGCCAGACTGTACTACTGTTTCTTAAATTTGACACCTCCTGCCTACACATATTTGTACAGATCATCCTTGTATCCGGAGCACTCTTTTTCTCTCCCTTTATTCTTAAAAGTAGAGATCTTATCTTCTTTGAGGTAGCTTAAGGGGCTAACTCTAACTTGCTCTAGTTTTTCCTGTTCTCCTTCCAGCTCAAAATGTTTTATCCATCTTCAAATCTTCCTAGGGTTCTTTTATGTCTATCATTAATTTGTCTATCAATATTCTTTCTTTTTAATCTCAATTCTAGAGTTAGTCATTTCAAATTCTATAGTGTCCTCCTCTGCTATTTATAGGTTTCTTTTCCAATTGTCACTATCTCTTGCCAAAACTCAGCCCTAAACTATTGCCACAATTTTTCTCCTTGTTCTTAACTCATGCTGCTGTGCAGTTCTTGTCACGCAACTATGCTGACTAAGTATAATATAAATCCATATCTAAATCCAACTGGGTGTTCAATGTAGCAATGCTATCCTTTATTCCTCACTAACTGATGCCCTATCTCAATCTCTGGATAAGCTATTCCAAACCTATTCTCTCTTCAAGTCTCCTAAACCCTCAGCTAAGGACTTCACTTCTTATTTTACTAACAAAATTGAGAAGTGAACCCCCTCTTCTCATCTCAAAACTTCTTCAAATCATCTCCAACTCTGACAAGGTGGCCCTATCTTAGTTAGCAAATTCGATCTTTTCTCAGTTCTCTTCCTTCTCAACCTATGTGCTGCATTTGACACTCGCTGACTTCCCTTTCTTCCTTAATACATTTTTCTCTGTACTTTCGTGACACTCTTCTCTCCCAATGCTCCTCCTGTCTGTCTGATTGTTTCTTCTCATTCCCCTTTGCTGGTCCATTATCTGTATCACAACTCCTCAATTCTGTTGTTGGTTCAGTCCTCTTCTCCCTCTCTCCCACTTTCTTTTTTAATAACCTCATTTGCTCTCATGTCCCAATTCTTTGAGGATGACTCCTAGATCTAGGTATCTAGCCCCAATCTCTCCGTGTACTACAGTCTGCTATTACCAGCTGCATACTGGACATTTTATGCTGGATATCCCAGAGACATCAAAAAGTCAACATTTCTAGAATAAACTTGTTGCCACCTCCCACCTCTGCTGAAAGCATCAACAATTCTTCAGGTCTCCCTGATTTATGCTTACATTTACTCAACTCATTCTTCCTCACCCCATATACCCAATCAGCTGTCAAATCTTGCTACTTCTACTTCTATAACAACTCTCATATCTGGCTCCTTCTCTCTACTCACAGCTACAGATTCAGTTCAGGGCCTTATCATGTCTTGCCTAGGTTATTACAACAATTGGTTGTAATTGAGTCTCCCTGCTTCAAGACTTTCTTCACTCCAGTCCAACCTACACATTACTGATTTTCTGTAAGTATAGATCCGTTTATGTCACTTCTCTACTCAAACTCTATTGAAGAATGAGATACAAATTTTTCTGTTTAATTTTTGAAGCTCTTCACAACCTGGACTCAAACTAGATTTCTAGGCACATCATTGATTTCACCTTTCCACATTCTGCAAACTAGCCAAATTGGCCTCCCTCTCTGTTCCTCACAAATAACACTTCAATCTCTTCTTTCTGAGCCTTTCTATTAGCTCTCCTCCATGCCTGGAAGGCACACCTTCCTCAAAGAATCCTCTCTTCCTTCAATACAGAGCTCAAGCACCACATTCCATATGAAACCTGATTCTTTCCCACCTTTGTATTTGTATTCCCAATATCTAGGCACTTAAGACAGGTAGGAAGTACAATGAATGTAGAGCTGGGCCTGAAATCAGGAAGATATGAGTTCACATGTGGCCGTAGATACTAGCTGTGTGACCTCGGCAAGCACCCTAACTTGTTTGCTTCAGTGTCCTCAACTGTAAAATGGGAATAATAGCACCTACCTCCCAGGGTGCTGTTAGGATCAAGTGAAATATTCATTAAAAAAACAAAACAAAACAGCACAGTTCCTGGCATATAGTAAGGACTATGTAAAAGCTAGCTATCATTATTACCTAGCACTTACATAAATGTTTGCTGATTGACTGATGCTACTTAGTAATGGAATTGTACGTTAATGCTAAAGATGCCAAGGTCATCAAAGGAAAAAATTTAATACAAGCAATGCTTATTAAACATGTAGTATATACACAAGAGGTACAGACTAGTTCTTTTAAACACTTTGACCGAAGACCAGAGCAATCTTAATTCTGACAGGTTATACTGCTTGCTCACTAATGAACCAGATACTAAGAAACAGACAGATCAGCAGCACAAATTCATTACTAAACAAGCTAAGGTGTTCTTCTACTGACAGCAGGTATTAAGAATCACCATGGCATATGAAAAGCATCTCTAGTAAAAATTTTGATTGCAGAGACCTTGAAATTCATTGCTGAAAACAGTATTTTTGGAATGAACTGTTTTAAAGCCTAGACATAGTGATTTAAGTTTCACCTTCTAGTCCTTTCTCCAAACACCACTAACTAAAATACCAAATAACTAACATCTGACTATATCTACAATGACAATAATATACACATCCAATGCAAATACAGAAATACTATGCATTAATGATAATTGACTTTTATATCATAAAAAAATGTTTTATGTATATTATCTCATTTGATTTTCCACAATTATCCTGTAAGATAAACATTACAGGAATTATCCTTATTTTATACGTGAGGAAATGAAGCTGAGAAGAGAAAGTATTAGAGTCAGAAAGCCTGGCTTCTTTCTTGGCTGTCACCTATGACCACAGGAAACTTCTTCACCTCTTAAGCTTTAAGCACCTTACTTCTAAAATAGGGACAGTAATTCAATTAAAAATTTATTAAGCACTGGTATTAGGAACATAACGAAAATGACTAGTATAAAATAGTATGTAAGTGCCCAAAGGAGGTACAGATAAAATTCTGTGAGGTCTAAGAGGAAGGGGAATTCCTGATATTGATTCTGATGAAGGACTCAGGAAAGACTGTAACAGGTGGTAATTGGGTTGGGCTTTATTCAAAGAATAAGGAGGCATTCGATATGTGGGGACAGGGGAGACAGGTGTGGAGGTAAAAACACTAATGAGATTTGGCAAATAGGGGAAATATGAGAAAGGGAAGAGTTGAGGATTACTGCCAGTTTGCAAATCCGGATGACTGAAGGATAGTCGTACCCTTAACAAATATAGGAAGGCTGGAGGGGAGATAGGTTTTGAGGGAAAAACAACTAGTTCTATTTTGGATATGTTGAGATGTCTAGCAGACAGCTGTCTACATGGGACTGGAGTTCAGGAAAGAGACTGGGATAGATATCTGGGAATCATATGCATAAAGATAACAAACCCATGGGCTCTGATTAACTCACCAAGAGGATAAGAAAGAGAAAGTCAAAGGCAGAAGCATGGAAGGTGCTCACAGTGCATGGGAGGACAATGTGAAGTAATCAAATTCTGAACATGGGAAATGCTGAGAAAGCAAGAGAATTTTAATACATGTAACAGAAAACAAAGACACATGAAGTACTATTATGAGGAAAAAATAAGTTCAATTGTAGCTATCTTGAGTTTGAAGTGTCAACTTAATATCCAGCTGTAGATGTGGAATAACAACTTGGGAGATCTACTCCAACTCCTTCATTTTACAGCCTAGAGAGATTAAGTGATTTAGCTAAGAACCCCCTAGGAAGCAGAGTTCAGATTCAAGTTTAGGTCTTTACTCAAAATCCACTGCTTTTTCTACTAGACCATACAGCTTTTTTCAATAAGTCCTACCATAGAATACCCTTCCTGAAGCTACCTTTCCATTCTTTCAATCTGATACTTAGAAACTTCTTAAAAGAATGGTCTTTTATTGCCTAAAATGGAAACTACAAATTGTCATTTAAAATTGAGAAGTTTTTAGCTGAATCATTTAGAAGTTTCATTTTGATTCCTAGAAATGGTCCATACAACAGGTCTTATACAAGGGCAGCCATGTTACAAGGATAAAACCCCAGACTTGTTATGAAGTAAATTATTTACCATTAAACTGGGTGTCATTGAGACTTGTCCCTTGTTTGCCTGTCTGGCCGCTCTGTGTGATTTAGTTCTGACTTGTTCCCCCTTCCAGAGAAGACTTAAGGGCTAGCTCTTAATATTTTTAGGGACTCGGTAGAACTGCACACACCTGTTGAAGATTTTTTTACACCTTGGGTGTAGGTATAAAGTATAAAGAACTAGGTGTTTTCTGAGGAAAAAACAAGACCTTAAGAGTGAAACAACATTGCCAGACTAAAAACCTGAGATCTGATTTATAGATATTTCTTATTATTACAATTCCCCCCCCTCCTTCATAAAAGCAGGGTGTCTATGAAAACAGAAAGTTTTACAAGCAGAAGTGGCTGGTGCTTATGGTTACAAATGATGATTCCCCAAATCCTGTATGGGTAGTCTAGAGGGACTTCCTAGATTAAATGAAATCTATAAGACTAATACATCTAATGAAACTTTTTCATATACCAGGTGAGGTTCTTATAAGATGAATATCCTTTTGGAGGGACATTAAAAAAAGGAAAAATAAAACTAAAATTTCAATTTCTGAAAGAAAACAAAACAAAATAAAAACCCTCCCACTTTTTCCCCTAGACAATTATATTAAATAAAAATATAAAGACACTAGATAACTGAATTACATGAGAAAGCATGTAGTGCAAAAGTAACTAGCAACTTAGAAAGACTTGTTTAACACATCTCCTTACCTTTTATTTTTCTGGGCATTTTTAAGCACCATTGTGTAATCATTATTTAAACACATAGCATATTCTGAAACACCAAAGTGTTCCAGCTTAGGAGTTAGCACTGCATCCTCATCCATCTTTAAGTTGCATTTTGGTGTTCTCAACACTTTAGGAGAGGATTGTTTAAAAGGTGTATGCACAGTTATTTGCTCTTGTTTAGGAAAGTTCATTGCTGGTGGATGAATATTCCGATTTCTGAAAAACATATACTTTTCTAGTCCAAAATCTGAAAGCTGCGGACTACGTGGAGGGCTCTGAGAAAAATGATTATTTTGAACCAAAGCACTAGATTTATCTTCCTTCTCTGCTTCAGACTTTGGAGAGTTTTTGCATTTAGCCTCCTCTTGTTTAACATCACTAACATCCTCCTTTATCACTGAAAAACACATTCAAAGTCAAAGAGACATAACAATTGTCAAACATTAATATGTGAAAGCTTAAATGACCAAAATAAAAAAGCTCTAATTAGAATTGCTTAGATTAGCCTAATTCCTGCTGATTTCAACCAGCTTTCCCACATTTCATTTTAAAAATGTATTTCTGCAGAAAAGATAGATGAAAAGCAAGTTACTGAATTTGAGTCATTCCTCCTTATTTTTTGCAACTGAACACATTATTATTTGCCACGTTCTCTCACATACTATTTTAGCACTTTGATCCACTCACTGGTTTATCATACAAATAATGAAGGGCAATGTGATGTAACATATAGGGATCTGAACTTGGAGTTGGGCAGACCTGGGTACAAGCACTTTTTTGGACACACACTAGAGTTGTGTGACTCAAGTTATCTTTAAGACTTTAAATAATGAATTCTTCATCTTGCACTGGTGAATGGAATTTTCTACATAGATGAAATTACAGCTCCACACTCAAATAAATATAATATGAATATATTTGTGTTTATACTTTAAAATATCTCATATTACACAAGTTATTTATCCTTGAGTTCGAATAAAAGGAAAATTATTATATACAAATGAGAAAATTGGAGCATAGAGAAAACAAATAACATGTTTAATTATAAACAGCAAGGCAGGCTTAGGTCAAAATCCAAACTGACTATAGGTCAAATGACTTTTTCCTATTTGATTTTTCACATATATCTTTTTCAAAAGGGCTCAATATATTTTCACACTCATTATTTTGTTTTGTCCCTATAGCAGCCTGTTATAGGGACAAGCTTGATGATCCATTTTAATGATCTAGGTAACTGAGATGAGAAGTAAAATGTCTAAAGTCATAAAGTGGGAACAGAAAGCTTCTGTACTGAGTTTTTTCCATTTTACCATGCTGTCTTCCACGCTACTTAGACTGTTAAGTTTCTTCCTCTGTAATGTGGTAAAATGAGATAATCAGTCCCTTCCAACTCTTAACACTCTATAACCCTATGACACTAAAATAACTCATTATGAAGTAAAAATTATTCAAACCTGGATCTTCCATAGCATTTGGCTTATATCCATATTTCTGGAATAAGTCTCTTATTTTTGTGATATCCATTTTATTCCTTTCCATCAGCAATTTGGCGTTCTTTATAAAATTGCTGCTTTCTTGCCTCTCCAAATGACTTTTATCCAGAAGACTATTAACCTCATCCTTTTAAAGGGAAGATATAATACAATCAACTTTTGGTGAGATTCGATTAGAATAACTGGAGTTACAAAACACTGAAACAAGACAAATTAACATCGTCCAAGTGTTACCTTTAGAGTCTTCACTTCCAAATGCAAGCCATGTAAAATTCTCATTGGAGAATCTTCAAAGTCTTTGATATAAATTGTGAGGAAGGAAAAATATCCAATGGAGTCAGAAAAAATAGAGGTCATAAGACATAACATTATCCTAGCCTTCTATGATTACAAGTAGTTTCAAATATTTTCTTCACTTTCTTTTAAAAACACAACTTGCTCTTTCCTCACCCTCTCCTTACTCCCAATTAATTATCAAAATTATACATTAGAGATGGAAGAGGTCCTATAAGTTCATCATCCAATTCTCTCATTTTATAAAGGAAACTGAAATTATGAGGAGGTCAAGTGACTTGCCCAAAGTCAAATAAGTAAATAATTCACAAAGTCAATATTTTAGTCCAGTTCCTCTGGCTCCAAATCTAGGACTCCACTGCGCCAGGGTGTGAAAAGACCTCTAGTCTCTAAGTCAGAAGACCTGTGTCTCTACTTCTGTGACCTTCTCCAAGTCACTAACTTCTCTGGCTCTCAGTTTTCTAAGTAAAATGAGGAGAGATGGATTTAATGACCTAAGAGCTCTTCAAGGGCCCCCTCCTGCTCTCCTACCTCTCCAGTCTTCTCATACTTTACCCCCCTCATCCTTTCTTGAGGATGCTCTCACGGTACACGTCATCTCCCGATTCCATACCTTTGCCGTGGCTGTCTCCTATTCCTGGAATGCTTTCCTTCCTCACTTCTGCTTCCTGGCATCAAGACTCAGCTCAAATCCTACCTTCTTTAAGAGATGCCTTCCTCCTGCCCCTCACTGTGGGTGTGTGTTCTTTCCGAAATCAGTCAACAAGTACTTATTCAGAGCTTACCATGTACTGGGCATTGTGCTGAGTAAGACCCCCGTCCTCGAGGAGCTCACAATTCAGTGGGGAGGGACAAGCTAATAACTTTTCATAAACAAGCTATGTACAGATTAAACTAGATATGATCGACAGAGAGAAGGCACTAGAATTGCCTCCCATTTACTCTGCATCTTGTATGGGCATAGTGATTTGCCTACAGTCTCCCCGATTAGGCTGAGCTCCTGGAAGGGGAAGGATCTTGTTTCCGCCCAGCACTTGGCACAGTGCTTGGCACATAGTAGTATATAAATGGTTGCTGACCGACTGGCGGACCTCTAAGGTTCCTTCCAGCTCCCTTTGCATACACAGAACTCGGAGAAAAGGCAAAGCGTGGTAGCACACGCCGTCTCGGGCGGGCGTCGAAAACCGCCGAAACGCGCTAGAGCCGCCCTCTCCGCCCCCCTCGCCCCCATGCCCCAGCGGCCCTTACCCTCCTCTTCTCCGTTCAGCGTCCGCTGCAGCTGGGCCGTCTCCTTCTCCAGGGTCACGGCCAGGTCACGCAGCTTCCCGTAGAACTTTCCGACGGGATCCATTGACAAGTTCGGGGACGGTCAGGCCCAGCACTCCACTCGGATCAAGCAGCAGGAATTTCGAGGACCACCAGCCCGTTCCTCCTGGAGGTTCTGCGCGCGGCACTTGGTTTGAATCCCTCCGCGCCCCAAACTGTATTGGTTCGGAGGGACAGCATCTTCCCGTTCCTCCCCTCGCGAGACCAGAACTCTCGCGAGAGGATGAAGAGGAAGGCGATTGGCTGTGGCAGCGCGTAAGCGTTTTTGCAGATTTTTCAGCACTGCGTCTGTCCACTGCAGAAGCCGAAGGCTGCGTTTTGAGGTTAAGTCTTCTATTCACCAGGTAACGTCGGATCCCCACGGGCGCATAACTCGGGTGGTCGGAGAGGGGGGAGGGCGGCGTGGGCGGCGCGGTAGCCTCTTCAAGGGGGCACCGCGCGCTCAGGCCGTTCTATCCCCTCCCCGCAGGCATCATGTTCCTGACCGCTCTCCTGCGCGGCAGCCGGATCCCGGGGAAGCAGTGGATCGGGAAGCACCGCAGGCCTCGGAAGGTGACCTGGGGGATGAAGCGGGGCATGATTCGGAGGCTTGAGATCGAGGCGGAGAATGAGTACTGGCTGAGCATGCCGTACATGACCTGGGAGCAGGAGTTCAACCATTCCGCCGCCCGCAGGCGAGAGAACTTCGAGGCCATCAAGCTGGCGCAGGCGTCCAAGTTTCCCCCCCACCGGCTCTTCGAGGAGCAGCTCAGCCATCTCAGCGTTTCCGAAAAGTGGTCCTGAGCCGCTGCCCCTGCCCCAGGCTCCGTAGACCGGGAGCCGCGCCGAGGCAGCCTCGTGACATGCGCACGGGCCTCCTGCGGAAGGGGGCTCGGAGGTCTCGCCTTGGCACCCTAGAGCCCGGGGGTTCGAGTCTGTTAGAGGAGGACTACGAGGCGGTGGCGGCTCATAGGTGGTTCTTCGAACTGCAAAGAGGCCGAAGCGGGTGTTGTGGAGAGATCAATAAAGCTACAAACTATTCTTTGTTCTGTGTTGAAGGATAAAATTTTGGGGAGAGGGTGAGGGGGGAAAAGAGTATTGCAAATTGTAACATTCGTTTTTCACCAAAAGATTTCAGGGGTGGTGGTTTAATTTTTTTGTTTGTTTTAAATAAGCCAGAGTTTAACTTTTTTTGTTTGTATGTCATGGAGCCAGCCCTTTGGTTGTCCGGGGAAAATTGTGGACTTATCAGAATGTTTTTAAATGCACAAAATACCGAGTTTTACAAAGGAAGTTAGTCATCCTGAAATACAGTTAAGAAAATATTCAAAGAACAAAAACATAGGTTTAAGGACCCCTAAGGTTAAGAATCCCTGGTATAAGCATTAAAAAACGGCATTGCATTTTTTCACGTGGCTAAAATTGTTTTTGGAAATCGTTTACAGAAGAAATATATGAAAACGTGTGAATTCAAGTGAAAAATTGAAATGTAATAAAAACAATTTACATGAGGATGATTAGTCTGTCAGTTATCGTGATTTATTTAGATGAAAAGATGGGTCTGGATGTTACCTCAAAAAATTCCTAAGACTCTCTTAGAAGGGTATGTAGAATTTCTCTAGAATCATACATAAAAAAGCCCCTTACAAACTGGCCTTGGCCTATCTACAGTCTTATTACACTGCTATATTTAGAGTTAGGTTTTTGGGTTCAGGGCTGCCACTTTTAACACGGTGTGACCTTAGTGAAGTCACTTAGCCTCAGTTTCCTCATTTGTAAAAAGAAGAGAGCTGGAGAAGGGCACATCCAAAATCAGTGGTGTGGCTGAACACGCCTGGAAAACTAGCTTTGTACCTGCTTTGTCTTGACAATGCCTTTTTTTAAAAGTACTCTACCCCATTTAACTTCTGCATAAGTGAATTGATGGCAAGTTTTGAACCCTGGGCAAAAAGATTTTTATTATGAGTTACATTGTTTCAACATTTCTCTACTGGCATTTGTGAGCCCGTTAATCTGTATAAAACCATTGTAAATAGCAACAGTTTATATTTCTAGTGGCTTCTTTGGATGTTGTACAAGTAAGTACCTTTGGTGAAAAAAAACCCTGAAGAATTAAATGTTTATAGCTTTGCCTTATCAACTTATTAATTTGTGATCCTGTCTCACCTCCCATCCCTCTTTAAAAAAAGGATTTGTACTAGATCATCACTGTTGCCTTCTACCTCAGTCTATAATCCTATCAAGTAGGAGGATAGGATATAGAAGCAAAGGAAAGAATTTGAGGAGGAAAGTTGTCATCAATATCAAAGGGGGGAGGGGGGTGGCTGATAGGTGACAGTGAACAGAGCACCAGCCCTGGAGTCAGGAAGAACGAGTTCAAATTTGGCCTCAGATACTTAACACACACACACACAAAACTAGCATCTGACCTTGGGCAAATCACAACCCTAATTGCCCTGCCTTCCCCTCTCAAAAAAAAAAAAATGGTAACCAAAAGACAAAGGAGGTTGAAAATTTGGTCATTGAGATGACTGGTGTCCTTTGATTAATAGTGTCCATAAAGTGATAAGGCCAAAATGTTAAAGAGTGGGTCAGGAGTAAGTAAAGCCAGGTAAAAAGCAGAGTCCTGTCTTTTCATATCCGGGGAAATTAGGAATAAAAGTAGGATTGTGTGTTAAAGATTTAAACAAGTGAGAATATTCATTTACTTTACTTTCCAATTCATGCTTTTTTTTTTTAACATGAATTCATCTATCATTAAAAAATGAAAACAATTCTATTTGTAGTACAATCTAGAGGGAAAAATTTTGGATTTGGAATTAGGAGACCTAGCAATATCAGTAGCTGACAGAAGTCATTCTTTGGTAGTAACCATCCAACCCAGTTATGGCTATTTGCTCTAGTGGTAGATCACCTATTTCCTAATCGGAGGATAATATTTTTCTTTTTTTGGTCTTGGTTACAGAGTTGAGGGGAAAGCACTTTGTAAACCTGAAAAGCAGTATATAAATGTGAGATATTATCAGAGTTCTTAACATTGTGAGATCTTAAATACTATCCTAACCAGATAAAAATTGTTTGGGTTTTCAATTGGGGCTTTCTTGGCAAAGATGCCATAGTGCTTTGCTATTTCTCCAGCTCATTTTACAGAGAGGAAACTGAGGCAAACAGCGACTTACCCAGGGTCACATAGTAAGTGTCTGAGGCTTGATTTGAACTCCAGAAGATCAAAATCTTCAGACCGGTGTTTTAATCAGTACAATAAATCTGGGCAAGAAAATTCCCTAAAGATCAGCAACTGCCTGTGGATAGAGCAGTGGGCCTAGAGTTGGGAAGACTTCCATCTTCCTGAGTTCAAATCTGGCCTCAGACCCTTACTAGCTGTGTGACCCTAGGCAAATCTTTTTTGGGGGGCTTTTTGGAGGGCAATTGGGGTTAAGTGACTTGCTCAAGGTCATACGGCTAGTTTTTGTGTTGTGTCTGGGGCCACATTTGAACTCAGATCCTCCCGACTCCAGGGCCGGTGCTCTATTCACTGTGCCACCTAGCCGCCCTGACCCTAGGCAAATCACGTGACTTTTCCTTACTTTCCTCATCTGTAAAATGAACTGAAGAAGGAAATGGCAAAGCACTCTAGGATCTTTGCCAAGAAAATCCCAAATGGAGTCATGAAGAGTTGGACACAACTAAACAACAACCGCCCCATACTCTGTATTCTTAAGAGAATTTTCTGGGGTCCTGTTGTTATTTGTTAAGGTCCCACATTGAGTGTGTCATAGATTTATAGATCTGGTTCACTCCCGCATGAGATTCATGGAAGTGAAATGACTTTTACAGTCACAGAAGGTAGTGTCAGAAGTGGGTTTTGAAAACAAATCTTTCTGATTCTGAGTCCAGCTCTATAGCTCATGATGCTTCCCTGCCTCATACAGAGAAGGGAACTTACTGAATTAAATTAAAGTTAGGAGAAAAGAAGAAAGTAATGAAGACCTCAGAGGGCCTTAGAGACTTCAACAGTGACTTCTTACTATCTTGTTTTATTCCAACACCTTTCCACAAACATTCACTTATGGCTTCCTAAAAGTTTAAGACAATGAAACTTAAGTCACACGGTTTCATAGATGGCAAAGGATATTAGATCTAGGTTATCTAGTTTAACCTAATTTCACAGAGGAATAAACTAAAGCCTACAAGAGGTCACATATTTGGACAGATCCAAGCATCAAAAATAGTTAGCTAGCTCACTTTGTATATGTAGATTATAAGTGCACTCCTCATACAGAGATAGTACCAGTGTTATCCTATGCGCAGGTAGGAAAATTGAGGCTCTGAAGGCTGGTGCTGTTTACCTTCACATATTCAATTGTAGTGCCAGAACTTGAACCCAGGTTTTCTGATTAAAAGTTCAGTGCTCTTTTTTTTCCCTACGACACCAAACAAAATATGGCAGTCCAGCTTTAAGGGATGATCAGTGAAATGAGGTCTTGTAATTTTTCTTTCTTTATTTAGCTTTTGGGGGAGGCAGGGCAGAAAACAACTATCGTTGAAACTTCCCATTCTCTTTCCTCTAAAGTTAACAAGAGTACATATAGTTATCCCTTTCACATTTTGCCTTTCTCCATTGCAGTTTTGATATAACGTGGTTCAGCATAAAAAATTAAATGGAATTTTTCTGGGAGTTTTGAAGAAGCTGCAAATATCATGTGAAAGCCAGCAAATGACACAGAAAAAGTTTAGAATTCCTGAAATGCATAAAATGTGTATAGTATTGTATAATATCAACATACTTTTATCTTTTAATACCATAATATTTCAGACTTCTCTGGTACAAAGGTAGGACCAAAAAAATTTTATGCAGATTTTCCAGACTGAGGGAGTGCTGGACCCCTAACCCCTACTGTTGGATATATAGTAGTGATAAGCAAAACTCTTTGAAAGCTCCCTGTTTATAATCAAATGCATATTATTGTTGAAAAATGTCTGTGGAGGAGGGGGGCGGAGCCAAGATGGCGGCATAGAAGCAACAAGGTTCTGCAGCTCCCACATAGCCACCTCAAATACCCATAAAATATGACTCTAAACAAATTTTAAGGCTCCAAATCTCACAAAAATACAGAAAAACAAATCTCTCACTGAAGGCAGGTCGGCAAAAAGGGCTCATTGCAGCAAACTGGGAGCCAAAACCAGCCCAGCTTGAAACCGCGGCTAGGCCCCGAAGCAGCCAGGACTAGCTGGAGCCTTCAGAAGAGTGGATCAGCAGCAGCTGTGGAAGTTTCCAGAATTATCAAGCCATAAGAAACAAGGACAAAGTGAAAGGTCAGTGGAACTCAAGCTAAATTTGGGAGAGAAATGAGGTCTGGCCAAACTGCCTCCAGGGCAAGGAAGAACCTCCACTCCACGTGGCTGCTTCAGAGCTCCCAGCCTGCAGACTGCAGGGGATCATTCAGAGGCCAAGTGCTCTTGTGTTGAGCGGCCTGGATCCAGATCTTGATCTTGGGTGGTGGTCCTGGGGTGCATTTTCAGGGAGCCAAAGCTGGTGGGGGCTGCCAAAAAATGGCAGCCTCCCAATAGCTCTGGCAGCTGCGAAAACCCCAGTGATTTGGGTCAGAGCTTTCCCCTTTGGAAACAGAGTTCCAGAGACCTAAAAAAATCAAGTAATTGAATGGCCAACATGAGCAGACAAAGGAAGCAAAGTAAGAACAGCAACTGAACTCTACATTCCTTCAAAGCATGGAACAGGAGGAAGCAACACAGTCAGAATTCCCACACCAAAGGCTTCCAAAAAACATGAAGACTGTCTATAAGCCATAGATCAGCTTAAGAAGGATTTTGAAAACCAAATAAGAGAAGTGGAGGAAAAATTCGGAAGAGAATTAAGAATGATTCAAAAAAATCATGAAAAGAGAGTCAACAACCTGACTGAAGAAAATAACACCTTAAAAAAATAGATTAACTCAAATGGCAAAAGAGGCCCAAAAAGCCAAGGAGGAGAAGAATGCCTTAAAAAGTAAAATTTGCCAGATGGGAAAAGAATCTCAAAAGCTTTCTGAAGAGAATCATTCCTTTAGAATTAGAGTGGAGCAAATGGAAGGAAATGACTTTATGAGAAATCAAGATAATATTAAACAGATCCAAAGAAATGAAAAAATAGAAGGCAATGTGAAATATCTCCTTGAAAAAAACCACTGACCTGGAAAATAGATCCAGGAGAGAATTTAAAAATTATTGGACTACCTGAAAGCCATGATCAAAATAAGAACTTAGAAAGCGTCCTTCAAGAAATTTTCAAGGAAAATTACCCTGATGTTTTAGAACCAGAGGGCAAAATAGAACTTGCAACAATTCACCAATCACCTCTTGAAAAAGATCCCCAAAAGAAAACTCCTAGGAATGTTATATAGCCAGGTTCCAGAGTCCCCAGATGAAGGAGAAAATATTACAGGCTGCCAAGAAGAAACAATTTGAATATTGTGGAAACACAATTAGGATAACCCAGGATCTAGCAGCCTCTACATTAAGGGATCAAAGGGCCTGGAATATGATATTCTGGAGATCAAGGGAGCTAGGATTAAAACCAAGAATCACCTACCCAGCAAAAATGAGTATAGTGTTGCAGGGGAAAATATGGTCATTCAGTGAG
>CM053588.1:148185425-148195991 GCA_028646515.1 Pseudochirops corinnae | reverse complement strand
TCAAGAATGAAAGAGAAAAACAGAGGGAGAGACAGACAGACAGACAGACAGAGATGGAGACAGTCATCATTTCTTCAGGTTCTGTAGCCAAAAAGTATTAGTCCCTTAGTCAAACTCGGCTGGAAACAGGTTTAATCAAAGGTTCCATGTGATTTCTTGGACTGAAACCAGTCAGGAAATATCTTTGGACACTTTAAAAACTATGCCATTCCTCCACACTCACCCCATTGTACCCTTATTTCACATTCTGTTGAGGGATTACAACAGGTACAAAGATTAGCAAATATATGGATAAGTAAAACATATTTGCTGAATGAGTAACTGAATGTACGATATATGCTATCACCTTTTCATTTCTAAGATTGTTGCTGTGTTTGTCATTTGTTCTCAAGAGGACCATGGGATCAGGGAAATGATAACATGACTTTCAGTTGACTTTGATTTGAGTGAGAGAAGGCTGTACAAGATCACCAGCCTCACTTTTTCCTCCAGAGCGATCTGGATCTGGTGACTAGCTGTTCATCAATATGACTGGAGATGACCCAGGATGCAATGGGAGACTCTAGTCCTTTTAGGCTAAGACCTTTTTGCTTACTCCCTTAGAGTGAGTTAAGGACCATTCAATGAATAGACCTTTTTAAGAAGAGAGTCAAGGAACGGCCCCTTTAATTAGAAGAAAAGAAAAAAATTGAATCTGGGAGGGGAAGACCCTCAGGGTTGCTGTTCCAAAGAGAAACAGTTACGGGTGGACATCCACTCTAATCCAGGAGGGCCCAAAATACAGCCATTAAGTGGAGCTTGGGCAGGGACCTATTGTGGCCCAATCTATGAGCTTCAGAGTAAACTGCATTCAAGGAAGAAAGAAGGAAAGAAAAGAAGGAAGGAAGGGAAGAAGGAAGGAAGGAAGCCAGTAAACCCCAGATTAAGTGGGCAGCTTCTGGCATCAAAATTTATCTTCCTTTGGAGAGGAGAAGGAGATGGAGAGGGAGAGGAAGAGATGAGCTTGTAGAGGTCACCATAAAATGTTGAGGTATAGAATTAGTGGTGCATGAGACCCCCAAATACCAATATGTTGGGTCCTGCCAAATGAATTTGACTCAAGTTTTCTCTCAGTCAAAGAAAAGCAAAGTTTATTAAAAGTTTGCCATAATGGGTAGACTTGTAAGGAGCCTCGGTATCTGTGACACTTGCACTGGACAAGCGGACCAGGATAATCTGACACAGAGTGAGTCTATGCTAGAAAATTCTCAGACATTGTCCTCTTAGGAGGCAAGATGGGGTCTTATATACAGAAGGGTTGTGGGAGGAATCTAGGGGTGGTCTAGAGGAGGAGTTTGGGGAGGGTCTTCAGGAGGAGTCAAATGAGGTCAGACTCCAGTGATGAGAGATTAAGGGTGGGAAGTAGCTGGAGGCTACCTGGAGATGAGACAGTGGAGGGGTAGGCTAGTTTAAAAGTGTATAGATATTTTGGGAGCATCAAGGGTGGGGACTAACTGGACAATGGAGGGCTACTAGTAACAGAGATTTGGGCTGAGCTATAATGAAAGGCTTATGGCTCAGGCAAATGCCTCATCAAATGGGAAGATTCAAGGATAGTTCAAGGGGTTCCCAGAGCCTGTACCTCATCAAGCTGAGTTACCCAACTAGCTGGGTCCCCATTCAGGCAGCTCAGTCTATTCACAGGCTGTATTTGTCCTTTGTTTTTGAAGAGAACCAAGTAACCAGGATTAAGTGGTCCTGATGGGGTACAGGCTCTGGGAAACCCCTTGAACTCTGAATCTTCCCACTTGATGAGGCATTTACCTGAGACCATAAACCTTTCATTATAGGTAGGCCCAAATCTTTGTTACTCTTAACCTAGCCTAGCCCTCCATTATCCAGCTACTTCCTACCCTTGATCCTATCAAAATATCTACACCCAAATCTATTACCCTTAAACTAGCCTAGCCCTCCATTGTCTGTCATCTCCGGGTGGCCTTCAGCTATTTCCCACCCTTAATCTCATAACTGGAGTCTGACCTCACTCCCCTCAAGATCCTCCTTAGACTCCTCCTCAAGACCCTCCCCAAACTTCTCTTCTAGACCACTTCTAAATCCTTCTGTACTCTTTCTGTATTTAAGATCCATCTTGCCTCCATGACAGGGCTGAGAATTATCTAGTGCAGACTCACTCTGTGTCAGATTATTCTGGCCTGCTTGTTCAATACAAGCATCACAGATACTCAGGCTCCTTAAGAGTCTACCCATTATGGCAAATCTTTGATAAACTTTGCTTTTCTTTGGCTGAGAAGACTTGAGTCGAATTCATTTGGCAGGACCTGGCATGTTGATATTTTGGGGTTCAAAATGAAGAGGGTGACCATAGATAGGTGTTTTAGAGATTTCTAAGAAATCCTTGGAGGGTTCTTTTAATCTGAAAAGAATTCCCGGACTCAAGCAATCTTGTAAGTCAGGATTGTAAAAGTTTATTGTCACACTTTTCAGAGGGCAGGGGGTGTGTCTTAGGAGAATTGCAAGCCTGTAGGAGTTAGAGATACAGATTATAAAGCCATAAAAACATAAATCAGGTATCAATTATGCTAACTAGGTGAGTAAGGGTGGGATTAGGGAGAAGTTAAGGAGTGATCAGTGCTTAAAGGGATGTGTACTTTTTATATCAACTGTGCAGAAGTATTGCCCATAATTAACTGGGAAAAAGCCCATGGGGGAGGAGCTATCAGGAGGTGTGGTTTTGCCTTGAACCGTAACTAAGTCAGCCAGCGGTCAGGGCTGACTGAGAGGTGTCCAGTCTGTTACCTATCAATGTTCTGTTTGACAAGATGGATGTTGGGAAGCTAGACTAATTGGGGATCCAAGATTGCCTAATTAGTGAGGAGTTAGCTTACTGATAGTGCATTGAAGGATTCATAGGTGCAGCTGGCCACTAGAACAAGGGAGCTATACATTTCTCTAAGCTAAAGGGTTTATTTATAAATGCTTTTGTGAAGGATTCATAGGTATAGCTTGTTATTGTACCAAGCAGGAATAAAGTAGTTTGTGAACTGCAGCTAGGCAGAGTGCTGGCTCAGGGAAGAGGCAGAGTTAATGGTTTATGGCTGGGGGAAGTGTAATTTTGGAATGTGGTTTCACAAACTGATGTTACAAACATAGGAACCCAAACACAAATGTGATTTTACAAACTGAAGTTGCAACTGAATGTTACAAACAAAGGCACCCCAGCATCCCATCACAAGCATCCCTAAACCTTAAACCTCAATAGTCCCACTAATTGCCTCCTTTCTTCTTTTCTTCAACAGAAAAGAGCTTAGATAGAAAAGAGTCCTTTGCAAAGTGTCTCTCTGATGGCAGGTGCACACACAGGACCCCTGCCTCTTCATCACCATGCTAGGACCCATTCTATCCTAGCATCCCATATGAAGCTAGAGGCAAGTGCTCCCATTACTTCGTGACTTCCAGTTCAAAAGTCAAATGTTTTGACCAGCGTTGAATTAAAACCACTATCCTATGCTCTTAGGCATTTGTTTCCAGATGATTGTAAATATATATACATATGCACATGTATGTGTATACACATATGTATGTCTATACACACACACATATGTATTAATAAAATTCTTTTGGAATTTAAATCTTGTACATGCGTTCCTTTTCCTCTCCCAAATGAAGACACTTGGGTTCCCATATAACCATTTGTTAAGAGAGGTATTTGCCACTAATTGAAAGAATTAAAAAGGATGATAAAGCTAATCAGGTTGGCCTTGTTTTAAAATTCCTTTACTCAAGGAGCTCTCATTTCAGTTGTTATGGGGAGTGACCCTAATTTAGATGTCAAGTAGCATGACATTCTCAACCTAGAAGTCATCCTGGAGCCTCCATAACCTACCAACTGACTGTGACAGGTACAGACTCTGGAAACCCCTTTTGCCCAACTCTCCTTGAACTTTCTTCTAGTGTTTGCCTGAGGCATCCAAGTAATCCTCTCAACTGGCCTTTCTTTGTGGCCTATGCCCAATCTCCTAATTCTCCTTGCTCAGCCCTCCCTCTCTTTTACCTCCAGATTACCCCCTGGCTACTTCTCACACCTGATCCTATCTAGACCCCATTCTCTTGGTCCAGGCCTTTGACCTCCAGTCACCCCAGGCTACTGGCCACTTCTATCAAGATCCTCTCTAGACTCTTCCTCCAGTCACCCCAGACTACTTGGCCACTCCTAGATTCTTCCTATAGTCTTTCTGTATAAATTTGTCTTGTTTCCATTAAAGTACTCAGATTCGATCTTGGCCAGCATGTTATTAGCTATACAAGTGCTTAGATTCCTTAAGATCTTGCCCACCTCTATCAGTGTTCAAATAAACCTTGTCTTTGGCTGAAAGAAGTCTTGGGTTAAATTCATTTGGGCAGGACCCACATATTCCTATTTTGGGGCCCCCGCACCCCTAAGCCTCAACAACTGCATTTTAAGTCATGAAGGGGATACTGTGAAGGTCTCAGAAAAACAAGAATGATAACTGCCTATCTCTCTGTTTAGGTTGTTAGCTGGTTCTTGATGGGGCTAATTTCACACACACTCCATCTCTTCCTGTGTATCAGACATATACTCTAAGATTTCTCTAGTCTCTAAATTGTTTAAAAGTCCTGATTTTTATAATACTTAAAAAGCTGCCTCACACTTGACATTGAATTATGATGATTCCTAATAGCGTCTTATATATGTCATAGCAGGGTTTAGGTAGAAACAAAAACTAAAGGAAGAGGTTCTCATTCCTGTTCTGGCTCCTGCTTTTGGAATCTGGGGCTTTCTGGCCAGATGTAGCCACACCTTTTCCCTCCCACTCCTTCCTTTTCCTTAGTCATAACCTTCAGCTCAGCTTTCTCTGCACATGTGTGGGAAAGAGAAGGAGTGAATCAGGAAATGTGTTGGCACCTCATATTTGTCTCAGATAGCAAATTGTCCTCTGACTTGTTTTAGCCTGAGGGTGGAAATACCCAGAATCTATTTTATTTCATTTTGGGGGGGCAGGGGAAGGATGTTTGTCAAAACAAATCACTAAATAAAAATCATAAAATTTTCTCTTTATTTATTATTATTATTTTGCTCAAGAACCTCTAGTCAGGGACAGGGGATTAGAATGCATTCTCTTGCATTCTTTCTCCCCACTTTCCCATCTCTAGGTTCACAATTAAGGATATGCACATTTAAAACACTGTTAGGACTCATCATAATTCTTTATCAAGTGTGAGATGGCTTTTTAGGTACTACAAAAATCAAGACTTTTAAACAACTTAGAGAATAGAGAAAGCTTAGAGTAAATGTCTGATGCACAGGAAGAAATGTTTGTGTATGGAAACAATATATTGAGCTGGCTTTTCACAGATGTCAATCATGTCTGGGGAGAGTGAAAACTTCTCAGGCAGTTTTGGATTGTTAACTGTCCTCCCCCCCATTAGTGCTGTCAATCAGCAGCAAGCCCTTTCTGTTTTCCCTCTGTGGGCCCCTCCTCCCCGCCAGTGGGAGTCAGGGACAGCCCAGGGTCACTCCTCCTCCCTTGCTTTGAGACTCTTCCCCCTTTCCCTTGCTGTCAATCAGCATCCTTGTTCTTTGTAAGCCTATTTCCCAGCCACTGAGAGATAGTGGCGGGCTTCCCTCTAATTTGCCATTGGGGAAAATTTTGGTGCTAAGACTTGAGTCTGCCTCTTAGCCAATGGTAGAGGGGACAGTCAGGGAAGGGGGCTTGACTGCATTAGGGTTTAAAACCCTGCTCTCTCCATATTGCCTTGCTGCTACCTCATGATCAGTCATGGGGAAGACTGCCCTCTTCTCCTGGGGAAGAGAATAAACTCCTGTTCTTATCCTAAGAAATCTCTGCATTTTTATTTAAATTTTTGGATGGGGTAAATTCATCCCAAACAGTCAGTTCTAGTTTGTCCTACCCACCACCTCTTCTCAGGGGTTTGAGAAGGCAGATAGAGACAATGAGTGCTGAGAGCTCAAGCTGCCTTGATCCCTTAGTCTTGGCCCCCATTCAAAATGCCTGCTGGATATTCTCTCTCTCTCTCTCTCTCTCTCTCTCTCTCTCTCATTCTTGACTTTGAAATAGGAAGACTGCTTTGAACTGCCGCTATGAGAGCAAGACCTTAGCTTATGTTCTTCCAACTTTCCTAAAGGGAAAAGTCTGGAAAGGGTTTTATGCTGGAGATTTGTTTTTTGATATTTCTAGAGAAACTAAAGGGGATTAAAAAAACCACATCTACACTTGTAACCATGAATAAAAAAGGAAGAGATAAAGGTTGTTAGTTCAGCAAAAGTGATTAATATATTAACTGGGTTAGTTGCTGTGTATGAAGTTTCCTAAACTAACAGTCCTCTGTTCTTTCAAAGAAGGGGGGAGGTGCATTTTCCTCCTTTCTTTGGTGGGGACAAACCTACCACATGACTTCCAGTAGAATTGGGGGAGTACTTGGAATTTTATTTCTTTTGAAATAGTTGTATCTAGATTGTTAACAAAAATGTGACACTTCTTGCTTGTACTAAATAGTTGCCGTGGATGAATAAAGAGGAAATTGTTGTTAGTTCTAGAGCAGAAGGGGGAAAGGGCTGGAGAAATGTATCTTTGTTCTTCAGCTTATCAGAGGGAATAAAGTCCTTGAAAGAAGGAAAGAACTTCAAGGAAAAAACAAAGAAGAAAAAGGTGTTAATAGGCAGAGGAGAATTCTCACCTGTGTAAGGAGACTGGTATAACTCAGAAAAGGAAGGGGAGATGGATGACCAGACCTTTATAGTTCATGCTAAGTAGTAGGTATAGAGTTTTTCCTGGGGGAGGGGAATGGGAGAGGAGATGTACTGTCTCAGGAGGAAACAGATTTTAGTACTACAAAGAAAGATGATATGCATTTACAGGTGTCATCATAAGAAGTCATTTGACCTTAGGGTCAAAGGAAAAAAGAGATAAGTAAGGTGCTTAATTACTCCCTGCTGACGAGTAAATTGATGCATCCTGGAGTAAATAGTAGAAAACTGTCTTTCCATTGTCTTTCCAGGGCATATATCATGGTGGAGAGATTCCTGAGACTTGTTACACCTGACTCATCATGTGGGGATAAATGATACTTGTCAGATGGAACCTTCAAAGTTTAAAGTATTGCTCAAGCCCTCAGGGTTCATAGGTAATGTTTTCATTACTCTTGCTAATCGAAGGCAAGGACTTCAGGAAAGAAAGACAGATTTGGGTAATGAAAGGCTAGCTAAGAACATGGTCATTGAGAATTGAGTTTGGATTTGTGAATTACAGCTTAAAATGATGGGTTAGTGATGGAGTCCACATAAAGTAGGCCAGTAAATATAAATTTTCCTAGATCTTACAAATATAATCAAGAAAGCTTTAAGCTGAAAAAGAAGGGAGGAGAAAAATGCCTATACGTAACTGCCAAACCAAATACCATAAACGGTCATGGCTATGGATATAATAGAAGAAAAATAGTAGAAAAGAGGACCAGAAATTCACAAGGAACAATATTTGAGAAGAGAACCAGAAATAGAAGCCATAGTCTGGTTTTTGACTCTAGACAAATATATATGTATGAATATAATGAACAATAAATGAAAAATAAAGATTCTTTCTTTTTCTTTTAGGGGGGAAGGCAAGGCATTTGGGATTAAGTGACTTGCCCAAGGTCACGCAGCTAGTTTATCGTCAAGTGTCTGAGGCCGAATTTGAAGTCAGTTCTTCCTGACTCTAGGGCTGGTGCTCTATTCACTGAGCCATCTCACTGCTTCAGAGAAATGACGATTCTAAAGGAAGAAGGCCAATTTAGTGTTATTGGTATCCATGAGACTCGGTAGAATGGGACTTGTGTCTAGAATACTTTTCTGAAAGGATATACTTTTGGATTAGAAAGAATAGAGAAAAAATGGTTAATAATTACTAGTCATTAGGTATGTGAAATGCTCTCAATGAACAGTTCCAACTGAACTGAATCCAAGGGGGTATGTAGGTGGCACAGTGAATAGAACACTGGCCCTGGAGTCAGGAGGACCTGAGTTCAAATACAGCCTCAGACACTTAACACTTACTAGCCATGTGACCTTGGGCAAGTCACTTAACCCCAAATGCCCTGCCCTTCCCCTACAAAAAGCAAAAAAAAAAAAAATTGGCCAATGTGATTACTGCCAATAAGAAGAGTAGTCATAGGATCAAAGATGAGCAATTGTAAACTAGAGGCCAGTGATTTCAATTTCATGCCCAGCAGTCTATCAATCCATCCGCCAGCCAATGAACATTTATTAAATGTCTACTGTGTGCCAGACCCAGTGCTAAAAACAGGATTCAAAAAGAGGCAAAAGACAGCCCTCAAGGAGATTACAATCTAACAGGGGAAACAGCGTGCAAATCAATGGAGCAGTAGAAGGAGTGCAGGCCTCGGGTGCAGGGAGACCCACCAGGGCGAGGAAGGGCCCTTTCTTGTGTGGCTCGAAAGGGGGGCAGAAAAGACCTTTCTAGCCCCTCTTCCCTCCACCCTTCTCCAACGCAGGAAAAGCAGGAGGCTGGGACTAGCGGCCACTTTGCTTTCCTCAGAGAAAGGGACCCCAGGCCAGAAGTATCCTGACCTATTTCCTTGAAGACTGTTAATGTAGGGGATGTCATCAAGTTGCATCTTTTGATCACTTTGTCATTTCTGGAAGGGTGACCCTAAGTTCTATGTCTAAAGCTTAAACCCCCCCCCCCCCCACTCCGGTTTTTGTTGTTGTTTTTTTTTTTTTTTACCAAAACTCAGTTCCATGATGAACACAAAAAGAAGCTCCCACCTTCTATCTTCATCTTTCCTCTGGAAGTTGGAAGCCAGGAGGGCCAAAAGATAGAGTGTCTTGTTGGAACAGTCAGGAAGCCAGTGTCACTGGATCAAAGATTCAGTGTTGGAGAGTAATGGTGATGGTCACTTCCTACTGGTGAGATTTGTGTTTGACTGTTGTTTAAGTGTCTGTTTCCCTGACTGATTCTTGAGCCTCTCCTACTTCTGAGAGGCTTTTGTAATGTTCTGTTGTTTGCTGAAGTTCATGGATATTACTGCAAAGAACATGGAACTGCTTTCATCTTAGTTCCAGCTTATCTTCAACGTTTTCTTTTATATGAGAAAGATATAATTCTTTCCCCAAATTATCTAGTTCCTTTAATGTTTCATGCCTGTCTGGATGGTGCTGTATGTATGACTTTCGTATCATATTCCTGGAAATTTTTTTGTATTTATTTTGCATGAAGGATCTGCTTTTTGCAATCAGCATTTTTTTGCGTGTGTGCTCCAACTCTTTTCTATGTCTATGTACGTTTTTCATAGATTTCCATTTCTCTGATATTCATATCATATACAAGAAGGGTTTTTCTCATTGAAAATTCATGTACTCAGCATATGCTGGTACTGATTGTATCCTTCTTCCTGAGACTCAGCATTGCACCATTTAATGAAACTTTTCCTTGACACCATCACCATCACCATCACCATCACCATCACCATCACCATCACCATCAATTAAGAAATGTTTCTTTATAACTTCGTTGTCTGTTATCATCTCAGTGGTTGCTGGGTGGGAGCAGCTTATCGCCTGTGTCCTGTGGCAGCAGGGGTTGAGCAAACAGCCATGGAGGGTAAGGAGGCAGCCCCTGCCACCAGAGCGGCTGCTAGAGCCCTAGCTTCCCCTCAATTCTAGTTTTCAAGTAATTATTTCTTCCATACCCTCTTTTTCTAAGTTAGTATTTCTTTTTTCATATCTTTCTTCCTTAGCTTTACCTTCATTCCCCACTTTCTCTTCTTTCTCACTTATTTTTAAAAGTAATTTTTAAGCTCTTAAAAAAAATCTCTTGGCGGCGAAGCCAAGATGGCGGCATAGCAGCAGCAACATATCGCAGCTCTCACATAGCCACCCCAAAATACCCATAAAATAGGACTCTAAACCAATCCTAGAACTCCAAAACGCACACAAAGATACTTCCCACTAAAGTCAGCTCGGTTACGAGGAACCATATCAGTACTGCTAACTGAAGCCAGCCTGACCTGAAGCCGCGGCTGTGCCCCAGGGGCGGCTGGACGGGAGGAGCAGAGGAACGGATTAGTGGCAGCTGCGAGCAGCGTTCACAATTAGGTCAGTGGGAACAGCGGGGAGAAAAGCGTTGGGCCGAAAGGCCTCCAGAGCGGAAAAGCGAAAGGCAGAGGTTTTGCACCCACCTCCACGTTGCAGCTTCCTGCTAGCGGCCTATAGACAGCAGGGGGACTAAGCGATTATTCTGAGGCCAAGAGCTCTCATGTTGAGCAGCCTGGGTCTGGATCGCGGTCTTGGGCCTCGGTCCTGGAGTCTTCATTATCCAGTCAGCCGGAAGTAAATAGGAAGAGTCCCAGCATCTTCCTGAGAGCTATGGCAGCTGGGAGGACCCCAGCGGTTTGGGACAGAGCTTTCCCTTCTGGAAGCAGAGCCCCACAGAGATTTAAAAAAAAAATCATGGACTGAACAACCATGAGTAAGAATAAGCATAAGAAGCAAAGTAAGAACAGCTCCCAAACCCTAGATTCCTTCTTTGG
>CM053588.1:148145308-148167990 GCA_028646515.1 Pseudochirops corinnae | reverse complement strand
ATGAAAAATAGCAAAATTCATCTGGTAGAATGAAAAGTTCAGAATATCAAGAGAATTAATAAAAAGAAATACCAGGGAATGTAGCTTCACTGTACCAGATCTAAAATTGAATTATAAAGCAGTAATAATCAAAACTACTTGGTACCAGCTAAGAAATAGAGTGGTGGACCAGTGGAATAGATTAGGTATATAAGACATAGTAGTCAATGACTATAGTAATCTACTGTTTGATAAACCCAAAGACTCCAGTTTCTGGGATAAGATCTCACTGTTTGACAAAGTCTTCTTGGAAAACTGGAGAATATTATGGCAAAAACATATACCACATTCCAAAATAAGGTCAAAATGGGTACACGATTTAGACATAAAAGGGTGAAACTAAAAGCAAATTAGGAGAGTAAGGAATGATTTACCTGTTAGATCTATGGAGAACATAAGAATTTATGACCAAACAAGAGATAGAGAACATCATGAAATACCAAATTGATCATTTTGATTACATTAAATTGAAAAGGTTTTGCACAAAAAAAGCCAGTGCAACCAAGATTAAAAGGAAATCAGAAAGCTGGGAAACAATTTTTACAGCCAGTGTCTCTGATAAAGGCCCCATTTCTAAAATATATAGAACACTGAGTCAAATTTATAAGAATACAAGTCATTCCCCAACTGTTGTCAGAGGAAGAAATTAAAACTATCTGGAGTCAAATAAAAAAAATGCTCCAAATCACTATTGATTAGGGAAATGCAAATTAAAACAACTCTGAGGTACCACCTCACTTCAATAAGTAAAATGATAAATGTTAGAGAAGATATGGGAAAAATGAAACACTAAAGCATTGTTGGTGGAGTTGTGAACTGATCCAACCATTCTGGAGAGCAATTTGGAACTATGCTCAAAGGGCAACCAAACTGTGCATACTCTTTGATCCAGGGATAGCACTACTAGGAGAGGCAGCAAACTACCAAAGAGCATCTACTCTTTGTAGATGATGTGATGATATACTACTGTATATCTGTATCCCAAAGAGATCATAAAAAAAGGAAAAGGACCCACAGGTACAAAAATATTTATAAAGCTCTTTTTGTGGTGGCCAAGAATTGGAAATTGAGGAGAGGTGCATTAATTAGGGAATGGCTGAACAAGTTGTGATATATAAATGTAATAGAACACTACTATTGTTTTTGGAGAAATGATGAGCAGGTGGATTTCAGAAAATTCTGGGAAGACTTACATGAGCTGATGCTGAGTGAAGGGAGCAGAACCAGGAGAGCATTATACATAGTAACAGCAACATTGTGCAATGAGCAACTTTGCTAGACTTAGCTCTTCTCAACAATGCAATGATCTATGGCAATTCCAAAAGACTTATGATGGAAAATGCTATCCACATCCAGAGAAAGAATTATGGAGTATGAATGCACATTGAAGTATAATATTTTTTTTCCTTTCTTATGGTTTTTCCCTTTTGTTCTGATTCTTCTTTTACAACATGACTAATGTGGCAATATGTTTAATATGATTGTACATGTATAGCCTATATCAGATGCATGCCATTTTGGGGAGTGGGGAAATTTTGGAACTTAAAATCTTATAAAAGTAAATGTTGAAAACTATAAATACATAAATAAAATACAAAATAAGCCATAGTATCTCATTTTTCCAGCTTATAATAGCTTAGAAGGACTAAAAGAGGTCTGCCTGTAGACTCTGGAGTGCAGACTGATCAGAAGGAATGGAGGGAGCAGCCATGGCAACAGTAGCAGCAGCAGAAGAAGTAATGGCTACACCACTAGTGATTAGCACCTAAGGATAGTAAGGGGGCTAAACACCTTGTCAGAAAGATGTTACAGAGAACTCCTGAGCTAGCACTCATTTGGCTGCTCCTCCACCCATTACCTAGTTCTTGGGTGGAAAGGAGTGGTTACTATCTATAGTCAGAAGGGAGGAAAAGCCCTTCCTGGAACAGGACAAGAGTGCAGACCAGGAGGATAGGGACTAAAACTCTCTCCAGATTACCCTACGTGGGAGCACTGGAAATTTACAGGCCTCCACATGTAGCCACAATTTCAGGCTAGCCATCTCCCTCCCAGGGGTGAGAAGAGCCCAAATCTAACATAAAGGCCAAAGTCAAGAAATAGGCTGGCAAAATGAGCAATAACAAGAAAAGAACTTGATTGTGAAAAGCTTCTATAGAGACACAGAAGTTCCAGACACAAACTCATAAGAAGACGATGACTTGAAAACATATATAAGCAAAGCCTCAAGGAAAAATGAAATCCAACAAGAATTCCTAGAGGAGTTAAAGAATGGAATTTTTTTAAGAGAGCAAAATAATGATTTTAAAAATCAAGTAAGAGCAGGAGAGGGAAAATTGGGAAAGGAAGGGAGAGCAATCAAGGAAAATTACAAAAAGAGAATATGTCTCTGTGGAACACTAAAGGAAAAGAACAAAGACAATTAGTACAGAGGCCCTGACTCTGCTTCCCTTACTTCTTTAGAAAATGTCATTTTTCTTAGCTTCTGCTCTCTATCTTTCTGCAAAATGCCCTGGAGTTTAGATTAATTAAATCTTCTATTTCTCAGCAACTCCCTTGATATACCCTAATGTGAGTTAACAAGCTTCTAATGCTTTATAAATAGATTTATCTTGAGCATCTTTCAGTCTCACTCAGAATGTCAGCTTATGATGGAGCATTGTAGCAAAGGACATATAATAAAGAAAAAATTTTTGTTAGGAACTATCATGGGCTAATACATAGGAATTTATGATTTTGCCAATGTAGCAACATGTCCAGGTAGAGTTCACTTAGCAGATAAGGTCCTTGAGAACTGTCACATGGATGTTTGTGACTCACCCAGTATCATATAGCTAGTAAGTCTCAGAGGAAGGATTTGAATTTAGGTCTTCCTGATTCCATGCCTGACACTCTTTTCCACTACATTGCCTTTGCTAATACCCTTATATAAAAGTCATTAGTTTTGCTTCCTTGTAAAATGAACTTCTTAAGGAAATCAATACTTGTAAATTCACACTCGATATCTCAAGTGCAGAAATCTACTAGCACTATTGTACTCAGCACAAGAGACATTTTACAAGATTTTTTTTTGTTGTTAAGTCAGATCAGTTTGTGTCTGACTGTTCATGATCCCATTTGGGGTTTTCTTGGCAAAAATACTGAAATGGACTGCTATTTCCTTCTCCAGCTCATTTTACCAATGAGAAACTAAGGTAAATGGGTTAAGGGACTTGCTCAGGGTCACACAGCTACTGAGTGTCTGAGGTTGGATTTGAACTAGGAAAGATGATTCTTCCTGACTCCAGACCTGGCACCTAGCTGTCTCTTTTAAAGACCTGTATTGTTTCAAAATTTTGAGAGGAAAACAAAGATGTATTAGTAACAAAACAGCTAGATAACTTCGTTAAGGAGTTAAAGAAAATCCAACAATTGCAGATTTGTGAAATAAATGATAGAAAAGCTATCTTTAAGAGCATTGAAATCAAAAGCTTAATTTAGGATTGACCAGAAGATGTAGGGAGTGGATACTTTGATACATGAGTGTGTGTACTCCCTCTGAGTTGTACAGAATGCAACCTATTTAGGTCATCTAATCCTATGCAATGCTTGCCCACGTCTTTTTGTAAATCTAAGAAGTCAAAAGATCTGAACAAATAGTTCTGGAAAGAAGAATTGTAATTTATTAACAATCCTGTGAAAAGTTGTTCCAAATCACTAATAACAAAAGATATGCAAACTAAAACAACTTTGAGGCTTCAACTCATCCCCAGCGAATTGGCAAAGATGACAAAAGATGGAAACAGTGTTTGAGTGGTTAAGGGAAGACAGGCATACCAACAAGATGGTCATGGACCTATGAACTGGTCCAGTTCCTTTTTTTTTATTTTGGGGGGGGGAAGGCAAGGCAATTGGGGTTAAATGACTTGCCCAAGGTCACACAGCTAGTAAGTGTGTCAAGTGTCTGAGGCTGGATTTGAACTCAGGTCCTCCTGACTCCAGGGCCAGTCTTCTAGTCATTGTGCCACCTAGCTGCCCCAATTCAGTTGCTCTTGAGAGCAATTTGGAATGGAGCTTTAACATGTAAATAAATTAACCATAGTCTTTGGTCCAGATATCCTACTGCTAGGCGAATACCCCAGGAATCATCAGTCCAGAGCTAGTAAGGACTTCAGAGGCCATACAATCTAATCCTTTCTTTTTACGAATCTGAAAAATGAGGACCATGCAGCTGAAGTGACTTGTCCAGGCTCACACAGGTAGTAAGGAAAATAATTAACACAACAGAATTTGATCAAAGATCCTCTGATTCCAGAAATGGTGTTCTTATCTCTTTACCACACAAATTTTTGATATATAAAAACATTTTCACAACAGGAGTTTTTGTTGTAGCTAAGACCTGGAAAAAAGGAGGTTCCCCCTAATTGGGGCAAGGCTAAACAAATTGTGGTGTATGGGTCATGGGCAAGGAGGAAGATTGCCCAATGGGCCCAATCCTTATGAGCATTCATAGCATGCCCAGCAGATGCAGGCTTCGTGTGGACTTTAGAGGATAGACAGATAAGCTGCAACTGGTTCTGGGCTAGTTACTAATGAAGTGATGAAGAAATGGACTCTTGATCGTCTAATTATGATTGGGGTATATTCAAAAGGCACTAAATGGACTCATTTCCTACCTATGTTCAAGTGAGGAGGCAAAGTCTAAGCCCTTTGTGGGAAGAGGGTCCTCAGGACTTTATTGTCACATCAGGGTCGTGTGGTTTGTTGTTGATTCTATCTCTATTATACCTATTCTTCATTACTTTTAAGTAGACATTGGAGATGACAGTGACCTTGTGAGCTTTTGAAAGGTTGGGGGATCATAGCAACAGAAGTCTGGGAACTGGGGTGGATGTTGAGATCTGTCAGAAGCTAGAGGATGAGGGGCAATGTGTGGAGCAACCTGCTTGGGCCAGTCCAACAGGAGCAGAGATGTGGATTCATCCAGGCTTCGTTTGCAAATGAGCTGGGTGGACAAACTCTGGGTAGAAACAATTTTAAGTTTGAGTCTGTTTTTTTCCAGAGAATGAGGTGATAGAGAGTGTGCCTCCCAGATACTGAGGAGTGAGACTGGGAATGTTCTTACTTCTGTTCTTCTTGTATTTTTTAAGTAAATATCCTTTTCTAAAACGTAATTGATAAAAAATAAATAAAAAAATAAAAAGGTAAATGATGCTAATTGTTTAGGTGGAATTATGGTGCTGGTCCCTGGCAGTTAACAGTAAGAATAGCATTCTGGATGGGGGCTCAAGCTGGTGATAGCCTGCCCTCTCCAGCTTATCAATCTCTTTCATTTAGACCAGTGGTTCTCAACCTTCCTAATGTCGCGACCCTTTAATATAGTTCCTCATGTTGTGGTGACCCCCAACCATAAAATTATTTTCGTTGCTACTTTATAACTGTAATTTTGCTACTGTTATGAATCATAATGTAAATATCTGATATGCAGGATGTATTTTCGTTGTTACAAATTGAACATAACCCACAGGTTGAAAACCGCTGATTTAGACCATATTACTGTTTTTGACTGTCATTTCATTCTATTGACTCATTTTAAGTTCGCAGTTCACTAAAATCTGAGATCTTCTTCAGATCAGTTGGTGTTTTACCAGTTCTCAACCAACATATGCTTTGTGAAATCAGTTTCTTGAAGTCAAGTGTAGAGAGGAATCCCCAAAGCCTGTTAGGGAGCTCTCTAGAACCCACAGGGAAGTGTAGTCGGCCTTGTTCTGGAAGAATGAGTCCAGAATATCACTACACATGATGAAAATATTATTGGTAAGTGAGTGGATAGGGTATTAGATTTGGAATCAAGAAGACCGAAATTCAAATCCTCCTCAGACACTTAGTAGATATGTGATACTACACTTCTCAGTTTCTTCATCTGTAAAATGAGGAAACTGAACTTTTAAGGGCCTTTTCCCAGAACCAAATCTATGATTCTATGTTATATAAAATGTAAATGTAACCATATAAAGTTATATAGACATAACTGCCAGGTGGCTCTGGTGAATAAGGGTTTTTAATCACCCCTTAGCCGAAGGGGTCTGTCTGAACATGTGCTTGTTGAAACCACTCCTTTCCCCCTTCATAGAGATGAGGCCTTGTCCTGCAACGCACTCCCTACTTCCTGCTTCTACTTCTCCTCTGGGATCTTGACTGACTCATGTCTCAGAGGGATTCTGAAGAGAATTGTTTTCTCTTCTGAAAAAATAATTAAAATTAAATAATTTTCGTATCTCTTAATCTTTGGTACCTCCCCCAGCTTTCAGTGGACAGATCAAAATGGGTTTACAAAATCATCCTCCCATCCCTCAGTTTATGTGGAGGGCGAGAAATTGAATCCTATTCTCTTTTTGGGATATACCCACTCCTGAATCCAGGCCCAGTGCTCTATCTACTGTGTCACTAACCCAATGGGTTACCCATCCAATTGCAAGACATTATCGGGAAAGCATGCATTTTTCATCTACTTTGTTTTGTCCAGTGTGGACAGTAAGGCTGACCCCATGTAGTATTCCAAGTCTTCAGTCAATCAATACATCTTTTGAAAATCAGAGTATGTGGAGGACCTTTAAGGCTTTGTTTCCACAGTTTTTACCAAGTCAAAATGTTTTAACTAACAAATAATCAATGCAGTGGGATCTCATATTTTCTACGTCTTACAGGAAGTTAGGTGTGAGATATATTCTGTTCTAGGAAATAGTCTGTAAAAACCTGACTGTTCCATTTTCTTGTTTTCATCAAGGATGCTTTCAATCCTTCTTTCTCATCAATGTGAGGAAGCAGGCACAGATGGAGATCACAGATGGTAATATTCCTCCCCCCAAAGGCAGCTGATCAGACATCAGCAACTACTGGTGGGGTCCAGGCAGCTAGGTGGCAAAGTGAATAGAGCACTAGACTGGCATCAAGGAGACCTGAGTTCAGATTCAGCCTAAGATACTTCCTAACTGTGTGTCTCTGGGCAACTCACTTAAACCTCTGTCTACCTCAGTTTCCTCATCTGTAAAATGGGATTATAATACTAGCAACTGCCTCCCAGGCTTGTTATGAGGACCAGATGAACTAACATTTCTAAAATGCTTTGCCAACCTTAAGGTGCTATGTGTGTAAATGATCTATGTATCTATTCCCTCACCTTTATGAGACCAGGGTTGTAAGCTTAAGGAAATCCTCCCTTGTTCAGAGGAATCAGGGAAGCAGCTTTTTATTTCGAACCTATATTATTCCAAATCAGCAATATTTAGGGGAAGCAAATAGATAAAATTCTAGCTTCATATGCCTCCCAGAAACTGCTCAGAAAGTTCTCAAACTAACCTTTGATGCAGTTATGCCACTAGTAGGTTCATACTCCAAAGAAATCAAAAAAGAAGAAAAGGATCTATGTGTACAAAAATGTTTATAGCAGCACTTTTCATGGTAGCTAAAAATTGGAAACTAAGGAGGTATCCTATTGGAGAATGGCTAAACATATCATTTTATGGTTTATTAATGTAATGGGATATTAGTGTGCCTTAAGAAATAATGAAAAAGTGCCAGAGGCAACAGGCAAGACTTCCATGTCCTATCACAGAGCAGAGAGAGCAGACCTAGGATAGAAAAGTATAAAATGATGACAACAATGTAGAGAAGAAATAACTTAGAAAGACTTAAGATCTCTGATCAATGCAGTGATAAATCATGATTCCAGAAGACTGAAGAGAACATATGCCACTAACTTTCTTTTTTTTTTAAATCGATTTATTTACTTTTAGTTTACAAAATTCAGTTCCACAGTCCCTTGAGTTTCCAATTTTCTCCCCCTCCCTCTCCTTCTTCTTCCCCCCTCCCCTCCATGGAGGCATGCACTCAAATATAGGCTCTACAAATATCTTCACATTAATCATTAGTCAGGTTGTAAAAAAGGATGCCACTAACTTTCTGCCTGAGGGGATGGTCCTAGAATTCAGAGACATACATTTTTAGGGATGGTCAATGTGGGAACTGGGGCACTAGGTGGATGGTGGGGATAGAGTGTCAGGTCTTATGCTGGCAAGACTAATCTTCATAAGTTCAAATCCAGTCTCAGATACTTAACCATTATCTGTATGATCCTAGGCAAGTCATTTAACCCTGTTTGCCTCAGTTTCCTCGTCTGTAAAATAAGCCGGAGAAGAAAGTGGCAAACTACTTTGATATCTTTGTGGAGAAAACCCCAAAAATGGGGTCACCAAGTGTCAAAAGGACTGAAATGATTGAACAGAAAAATGTGGGAATTCCTTTCGGTGGACTATACATGCTTTGGACGATGTTTTTATTCCTGGTTTTTTGTTGTTGTTCAACTGGGGAGTCTAAATGGGAGGAACAGATTACACATGCATGTAAAAATAAATAGATTTATTTGTTTAATGCGGAGGGGGGGAAGGGGATTGAGGAGGAGGCTTATTATAGATTTAGTCTGAGAAAAATGGGCACAATAGGAAACTACCTTTTCTTAGCAAGGGTCACGCTTCCCAGAACTACATCTCACCCCAAGAGAGGAGATGTATGTGTCCCCAGGGGTTGAGAAGAAAACATTTTGTTTAAAGTCAAGTCCCTCAGACTTCTGGCAAGAAACCAAATAGATCCCTCTTAAGTATCTTTACCCCAAAGATGCAGAGCACTAAAAATCCCTGATATTCCAGAAAAAGTTGTTGAACTGGAAATTGAAAAGCAATCCTAACAGGAAATATCCCCAAAGTGAGATGATTTTTAATTGTTAAGCCCTGGCCGTTGCCATCAGCTTCCACCTTCTGCTTTTGTTCTGGTCACAGCTGGTCCCTTGTACTTCCCCGCAATTTCTCAACCTCCAGCTATTCTCAACCTTCTTCCGACAGCAGAAAATAAATTGGACTCTCTTAATTTCTTTTTTTTTTTCCTCAGTGCTTACTTACTTGCTTCTTTTGCAAAGACCCTACAACAGTTCCTGCCATTGATTCCAATTTTAGCTTTGCTTCTTTTTGTATATATTTTTGTGTCTCCCCCCACCCCAACTCCAACCCCCAGGATGCTCTTGTTGAATAAGCTTGAAGAATATGGAAAGTGGGCTTTGAGATGCCCAGGTGGCATTTCTTCCTCATCTGTCATTAAAAGCAGCAGGCTTCAGATAATAAATACTTCGTGGTCCATGAATAGCTAAGCGAAAGCCCAGTGTGAATGAAGGTCTAACTGCTACTCCTCCTAATCTCACACAGGGCCAAAACAATCCCTGGATACTTTAAGCCTTATAATGTCACAAATAAACAATCTATTACCATCAAACAAAATATGTATAAAGGAGCACACAGAAGCTTTTTGAGCATGACTAAATTCTCCATGTAAATTGCAACATAATCACCAGGGACGTGTTGGGTTTTCTAACCATAAATCTGAAATAAAAAATCCTGTTCTGCTGGAAATGAGGGTGTGTTTAATTTAAAAGCATAATAGTAAATGAGGGTGCCTTTTCTCTTAGAGACTCAAAGATCACTAGTCAGTGGTAGGTACTCAAATAGGGAGATTTTTGTCCTCACTAAAGTCAGTCAGGGTTGATTCTTTAGAGATGAATTTCAGGATTGTCACACAGTCTGGTGGCCTTTAAAGGGGAAGGGATTGTTCATGGCAGTGCTAACTAAAATGAGGACCTCAGCTGGCACTACTTAATTCCCCACCTCCTCCCTCCCCCCTTCTCTTTGGTCTTCCCTTGTGTCCTAGCATTTAGTACAGGGCCTGGTGCTTAGTAAATGCTTGTTGATTTGACTGGACTTTTTGGGTTTGGTTATGATGCTTAGAGGACAGGGTCATTTTATTTTTCTAGAATGGGTGGGGATCTAAAAGAAGTCCCCAAAAAAGTGTTTTTGAGAGTATGCCATGCTAATAGCATTCTCCCTCAGGATTTTGCTGCTCTAGGGAGTCTCAAAAGATATTAATAAATTCAGGGTAATCATTTGGCATTAGGTGACTAGGAAGGCTTCCAATTTCCAAAGGAGAAGGTGGTGTGGCAGAAGGATGTGGAGATAAAGGTGGATTTGAGATCAATAAGTCCATATTGTGAAGACTTTGGACTTGTGAAAAAGTCCAGAGACTGAATTTGAAGAGGAGAAATTTGGTAGAACTCCAGGAACAATGAGTGTCCTAAGAGATGAAAAATTCAATTTGAAAGAAGAAAACCTGAGGAGAAGAACACAAAGAGGAGGAGAAGGTAATCAGTAAGCAAAGTAATTAGGAGAAAGGAATGTAGGGAGGGCCACTGATCAATAGAATTCACTACTCAATTTACTTCTCTTACCACAGGTGAGCCTCCAAAGGTGACAGTTTTGATTCCATCTCCCTTGGTGGGTGTGAATATGACCAGGGGCACCCTATTGAGAAGACTGAAAACCTCTTATGAAGTGTAATGACTGGGACTGCCCCCAAGATGAATGAGTTGGCTTGAACTCTTGGGTAGAAGGAGTCTTCTTGTGGCAGAAGCCAAGGGTCCACAACTTATGCTCAAAGTTCGGGTTACTCTCACTCCTAGAAGGGGAGGTGAAGGGGTGGGTTAGAGGAAAGTGTCTCCACACTCCAGGATGATGAAGTTTCCTAAAAAAATTAGAAGGAAATCAATATGAAAGCAGCAATGTCTTAAGTACCCAAATCTAATAGCCTTTTCTCAATCCTCATCCTTCCTTACCAACTCTGTCAGGTCACCTTTTCCTCCTTCTCTCTAAGGTTTCATGACACTGCTGTCTCCTGGTTCTCCACATACTCACAGGATTGCTTCAACTTGGTGTCCTTTGCTAGAATTTCATTCAGGACAGAGTCACTGTGATGGGACCTGGTTTCCCCATTTCTTTACAACAGGGATGAGTTTTCCCTAAAGGTAACAAAGCTGTCTGTGGGACTTGATTGATGGTTGCCTCCCTTGATAGTTCCTATTCATCTAAGCCTTAGATTCCAAGGGCATAAACATGGAGTTAACTACCACCCCAGCCTCCATCCCACTCTGTGGATTTCTGAAGACTACACTTGTCACCATACCCTACCCTGCCCTGCCCACAACATAAGTTTCCATATGGAGACCGCATTAAGGGGGTACATACAGAGAAGTTAATGCTACTGTATCTCTGCTGTATTAGGGCAAATTAAACCTCCCTTGTTAACTGTTCATTGAGTTGGGAGTGATTCATTTTGTTCTGACGTCAAACCAGAACCAACTGGGTACTGGCATTTGACCCACCTTGGTGTCCTCCAATAATTAGTCCTGTTCCTTCTTCTCTTTTGTGTCATGGACCCCTTTGGCAGTCTGATGAAACCTCTGCACTTCTTAGAATAATTTTTTAATGCATTAAATAAAATACATAGATAAGTTACAAAGGAAATCAATTTTATTGGAATATGATTATCAAAGTATAACAAAATTCATAGATTCCAGATTAATAACATCTGTTCTACACTCTCTCACTTGGTGATCTCATCAGTTCCTGTGAATTCAAATGTCCTCTCCATGCAGATGATTCTATTTATCCTGCTCTAACCCTTCTCCTGATCTCCACTAACCAGTTTGTCTATTAGACATCTCAAACTCACCATGTCCAGAACCAAACTCCTTATTTCCCCCAAATCCTCTCCTCTTCCCAATCTCCTGTTATTGACAAGGGCACCATCTTCCTTCCAGCTACCTGGGTTGACAGACTTGATGTTCTGCTCTGTTCTTCTGTCATACTTATCCCACATAACCAATTTGTTGCCAGGTCTTGTTTGTTTCTACCTACCCAACATCTTGAATATAATTATCCATTTCTCTACTTTACTCAATATGGCAATAGCCTTCTGATTGGTCTCTCTGACTCATGTCTTTCCTCACCCTCCTCCCAGCTCCCAAACTGATCATCCTAAAGTTTGACCATGTCACCCCTTACTCTGTAAACTCCAATGGCTCCCTATTAGCTCCAGGATCAAATATAAAATCCTTTGACTTTTAAAATCCCTCACAATTTGAGTCCTTATTTTCCAGATTTATTATACTTTTCTCTCCTCTGTGTAGTCTGTGCTTCAGAGACACTGCTGGCCTTCTTTCTGTTCCTCAAACATGACATTCCAGCTTCTGACTCCTTGCCTTTTCACTGGCTGTCCCCTATACTTTCTTCCTCATGTCCACTTCTTGGATTTCCTGGTTTCCTTAAAGACTCAACTCAAACCCCCCATTTCCACATTCTTCTCCTTCCAATTCCTCCCAAGTGCCTTCCTTCTGAGATTATCTCTCATTTATTATATATCTATAGCCATATCTCTTGTATGTGTGTAATTGCTTGCAGGTTGTCTCCCCAGTTAGGAAGTGAGCTTCTTGAGGGCAGGGACCATGCTTTTGCTTTTCTTTGAATCCAGGCACTTAGCACAAGACTAGGTGCATAGTAAGTATTTAACAAATGCTTGCTCACCATCTCAACTTTGCATTATGCTCTCAGAGTTACTTTTTCAGACGCTGTAGGTATGATAAGAGGGAATTTGCCTGTCTAACAGCTTCAACTATGTTGTCCTTCTTGAAGAGTCCAAGCTCTTGGAAGATCTCTATGAGGTCAAAGAGCGATTTGCCATAATTTTGGGATGTTGCTTGTCAAGCAACCCCAAAATCTGTTTTTCTTCAAGAGAGGAGACCAAAACACAGAAAAACACCACTAATACAGCAGAGTGCTGTGTAAGACCTCGCGGGAGAGAGGCAGTCCATGGATTAAGGGGGCTGCCCTTCTGGTGATGCCAAATTTAGTTCTCTTCCAAAGGCACAAATAGTCTATCAATTATTAGTAATTATTAAGTGTTCACTACAGGCCAGAGGACTGTGCTAAGCATAAGATATACAAAGACAAAAGCAAGTCAGTCCCAATTCCTAATGGGGGACATACCATGGACAGATAGCAGGTTGTACAAAACACATACAGAATAGATATAAAGTAAACTTGAGGGGGAAATCTTTAGCAATTGGGTGCATCAGAAATGGTCTCACACAAAAGTAGAACGTGAGATGAGTCTTGAAGGAAACCAGAGATTCCAGGAGGCAGAGGTGAGGAAGGACATCATTCTAGGCATGGAGGACAACCAATGCAGGGTCACTGAGACTGAAGGCGAAGTGTCATGGTTGAAGAACAGCAAGGAAGCCAGTTTGGCTAAGACATAGAACATGTGGAACAGTATAATGACTAATAAGGCTGAAAATGTAGAATGGGACCAGGTTTTAAAGAGCTTCTAATGTCAAACATAAGAAGTTAATATTTTATCCTGATAATAGGGACCAACTGGAGTTGGGGGTGGGGTGGGGTTGGAAAGTGGTTAGAACTTTAGGACAATTGCTTTGGCTAAGTGAAGGATGAATTGGAGTGTTCGTGGGTGGAGAGAGACTTGAAGCACAGAGGTCAGTTAGGAAGCTATTGCAATAATCCAGGCAAGAGGTGATAAGGGTTTAAACTGGGGTGTTGGCTGTCTGAATGGAGAAAAGGCAGTAGAAGCCAGGAGATGGGACTAAAGAGGGGCTGGGGGAATTGTGTTTATTAATTGCAATGTACTGTGAAAATTTTTATGTGTTTTCTGAATTGGTTATAGGATCCTGTAATTCCTTTGCATCTTTCACATTTTTTTGTGTGTGGGGGTAAAATAAAGCCTGCTGGCACTCACTATGTGCAAGCTTACTCTGGTTTTCACAAGATCCAGGGACACCATTAACTATATCTGTGGAAACTGAAATACCAGTTATAGTCTGATGTTTTCCAAATTAAAACTTGGATGGAGATAAGAGGAGCCAAAGAGACAGTAATTTTTAGGGTCTCCCTTTTCAAGCCTTGGCCCAGTCCTTGTAACACCAGAATAGGAGGGCTATGCCATAACTTGGACTGCAGTGGTTCTCAACCTTCCTAATGCCGTGATCCTTTAATACAGTTCCTCATGTTGTGGTGACACCTAACCATAAAATTATTTTTGTTGCTACTTCATAACTATAATTTTGCTACTATTATGAATCATAATGTAAATATCCGATATGCAGGATGTATTTTCATTGTTACAAACTGAACATAACCCACAGTTGAGAACTGCCGGCTTAAAACAAAGTGGTAAGATGAGGCAAGGTTGTAGTGAGAGAAGGGGAAAAGAAGTAGCAGTTGTTGAGTCATCGAGTGGTGGTTGTTTGGAGAAAGGAAAGGGAGTTGGTAGTGGTTGTCAAGTTGTTTAGAGGTGATAAAAGGGAGTAAATTGTGAAAAGAATAAAGTAAAGGGAGGAAAATTGTTAGTAAGTTATAAAAGGATACAAACTAGCAGTAAGGACTTTCAGTGACTTGTACTGAGTGAGCAATATTTGTATTCCTTTTATGGCCAAGTGACAGCTACCTATGCCCAAAATACAAGCTGGCCTCTTCTAGAAGGAGAGATAAAGGCGTTAAAGCAAAGATTTAGTTTTTGTTTTTTCTTTTTCTTTTCTTCTTTGTTTTATGTCTATCTACCTATCATCTATCTACCCATCATCCGTCTAGCTATCTCATCATCAGATTACTTTGCTAGAACAACTAATTGGCAGAAATTGGTGCGGTGAATAGAGCACCGGCCCTGAAGTCAGGAGGACCTGAGTTCAAATGCAGTCTCAGATACTTGACAAATTTACTAGCCATGTGACTTTGGGCAGGTCACTTAACCCCAGCTGCCCTCCAAAAAGCAAAAAAGAAAGAAAGAAAAGAAAAGATAGAAATTTACTAGCTAGATTTCAACAAAAATCTTCACACAATTGGTGGCTAAAATAAATATCATTGTGAGGACTCTTTTCCAGAACATCAAAACAATGGTATAACCGCCATTAAAGCCAATTCTCGAAATAAACTGAATTTAGAATCAGAACTTTGAATTGCTGCATCACAAAAAGTTAGACTTTTCCAGTCCTCGGGGGCCCCCAGTCCCACTGCTGGAGCCTTCCCTGGGGCCTCCTTACACATTTCCCCCATTAGAACGCAGGGACTGTTTCTTTGCCTTTCCTTTTATCCTTGGTGCTGAGGATAATGTTGGCACATAGCAAGAACTGAATATTAAAAGGAATTACTGTAAATATTTGTGTCGCAGCCACTAAGTGCTGGGCATTACGTTAATCACTTTACAAATCTTTTTTCTTTCGATCCTCACCACAGCCGGGGAGGCGGGTCCTCTTATTGCCCTTTTTCAGAGGAAACAGGCAGATAGAGGTTAAGTGACTTGCCCGGGGTCACATAGCTAGTAATTACCAGAGACTGTACCTGGAGTCAGGTCTTTTTGACCTCAGGCCTAGTGCTCTATCCACTTTGACACCCATTAGCTGCTTGCTGAACAACATTGCTCTCAACACAGATATTATTAATAATGTTTTTACTCAGAACAAAAAAAGTTTTTTGGCTGTCAATAAATATTATTTTCAAAATTTTATTATATTTTTTCACCATCCTTTTAAATGTCTATTTTTGAATTTTATAATTATGTGTTATCATATACTATAGTTTGTTGAAATAGAAATAATTATGTAAATATAATTTTATAATTATGAAAGCAATATATAATATTTATAAATAATAGACACGTGTTGGAGATTCATGCTTAAACATTTTTTGCTTTGGATCAGGGTGTACAATCAGAAAACGTTGAAAGATTACTTTTGTTGTTGTTATTCAGTTGTTTCAGTCATATCTGACTCTTTGTTACCCCATTTGGGGTTTTCTAGGTGAAGATACTGGAGTGGTTTGCCATTTCCTTCTCCAACCCATTTTACAGATAAGGAAATGGAGGCAAACAGGGTGAAGTGATTTGACCAGAATCACATAGTCAATAAGTGTCTGAGGCCAGATTGTCCTGACCAAATATGTTTCCTATCACTTTTATACACCCTAACATAGATAAATCTTTGAGGCAAACGAAAGCCCTGGCAGGATAAATCTTATGTAGTACCTTTTTTTTTTTTTTTAAACATTCTATTCAGATGATGAAATAGGCCTAAAGAAATTATGACGTGTCCAAGGTCACACAGGGAGTGACAGTGTCGGGAGTAAAACCTGGGTACACTGTCCCTTGAATCCACTCTCACACTGTCCTCTGCCACCACCAATAGTCCTATGTGAGTCTGGAGATACTGCAGAATGAAGGGGAGCACGCAGAGGGTATGTCTCTGGGATAAATGTCCAAAGTTGCTAGCAAGGTTTCAGAAAATCAGCTATTTCCCATCACCACTAGGCTGTGGCGGTATTTGTCTGACTCAATGCCAGTGAAAACTCAGAAACAGAGAAACCAATCCTGTCCTGTACTCCCAGGTTGTTCTGATATCTTTGTGAATAATAATAATAATAGCTAATATAGCCCTTAAAGCTTTGCAAAGCGTTTCATGTACATTAACTCAGCATTTCCCAGGTTTGTTTTTTCTTGGTCTCAGGACCCCTTTACACTCTTAAAAATTACTGAGGACCTCCAACTACCCCCACCTCCAATACACCCCAAGGGTGTGCTGAAGGCAGCTTGAACCATTCTCAAAAGCTGATTGTAAATTTTCAGTGTGATCGTTCACTCCAAGGAAATCTGCAAAATGCCACAAATCAGGGCTTGATTGTTTCTTTGTCTAGACTTAAGAAAGTGATGGAGAAAGTGTTAATTATGCAGATTAAACTTAAAAGTGCGTTGTATGTACATTTTTATTTTTAGAAATCCGGCTGTTGTACATTTACCAGCCCATCCCTGAGTATCTATCCATATATACTGTATGAGAAGTGTAAATGTCTTAGTGTGATTATGAAAATAGTTCTGACCTAGAGAACCCCACGAAAGGGGGTCCCTAGACCACACTTTGAGAACCAATGTAATTAACTGGGGGCTATCTCCAGTCCTTCTGATCTCTGTCTTACCTCTGGACCCAGATGGCTCCAGAGAAGAGAGTGAGACTGGTGACTTTGCACAGTCCTCTCTCATTTAAGTCCAATTCCTTTGCAAGATCATAGCATCACCTTCCTGATGTCATGGTCCTCTTCAAGAAGGAAGGACAAGTAACAACAACAAATTACTGACTTTGCAGTAAACCTTGTGGGGTAGGTGCTCTTCTCAGCCCCATTTTATAGATGACTAAATTGTTAAGAGAAATTAAATGATCTTGCTAGGATCACACAGTAAATGTCTGCGTTAGGATGGGAACTCGATTCTCCGTCAGCTGCCTCTAGGTCAGTTCTAACAATCAGCTGCCTCGCTTTGAGTGAAGAGCTGCTCTGGGCTCTTACAGTATATTTACCAGCAGGAAAACGTGAAATCTAGTCTTAAATTTGTGACTTACTAACTTTCTGAACTTGAGAAAGCCAATGAATCCTTCTGAGTCTCATTTCCTTATTTGTAAAATAGGCTGCACTTGTAGCTCAGAGATTCTAAAAGGACACTGGGGAGCAAGCCTGGTGGGGCTTATTTGGGAAAACATACACAAGGTCATCTCAGCCAAGACTGGGACCAGAAGCTCCAGGTAAAGGAGAGTCGAATGGAGAGTAAAACTTTGTTTTTTCAACGTGTGTGACTCTGTGTATATTATGTATGTGCCATGAGGCTTGGACTGACTGTACATTGAATTAAGGAAAATTATTTACAGATACTGTCATAGAAATTGTAATGGCTAATATTTAACAGCAGCTAGAATTTATATAGCATTTTAAGGTATGTAAAGAGCTTTACATATATCATCCAATTTTATCCTCAAAACAACCCTGGGAGGTAAGTGCTATTATTATCTCAATTTTACAGATGGGGAAACTGAGGCAAGTAGCAGTGACTTGCCCAGGGTTACACAGCTAGAAAGTGTCTGAGGCTGGATTTGAACTCAGATCTTCCTAATTCTATGTCCAGTAACCTATTGACTGTGCAAACCATGGCTTATAACAAAGCAAGAAGAAAAAAAATAGAAAAAAATTGTTTTATGTAAAAAAAATGTGTGTGGGATGGGGGTGGGGAATACTAAGATGTGGACCATTGCATGCCCTTTCAGATGAAATCACTGTATTGTTCAGTTTTACTTAGCCATTTTACTTTATTGCAAAAGACCTCTCACCAAGTGGGAGAGATCTGGGAATGTTTGTAACATAAAAACAAAATGCATGAATAACACTTTAAAAAAGAGCAATAAGAATCTAGTGACATTTATAGGAACCGTTTATCATTTATGCTTAATTATCATGCCTTGCAATAACTTTCATGTGTATCATAAAATACATGTTTTACTGTGCATTTTATTTTATTTTATTACGATACTAAATCTCTGTTCATATATTCTGATCCTTCGCGGCTTGCTACTTACATAATTGTTTGCTCACAACTTTAAAAATTAGAAGAAACGTTGCCCTGCATCAGCTCTTACTGCTTTTCCTATGGGAAATGCTTTTAATAAAGATGTCTAGTTTGAACAGGGTTGAGGTTTTTGGAGTTCAAGGCACCCTTATTTCCTTTTCTTCGTACCTTTTCATAAATTATAGCCCTGGTTCATCTGGGAGGAAGGGGGGACAAAAAGCCTGATAGCAAAAGCACAACCACTTAGGAATGAAAGGCAATGTAGATAGGGTGCTGAACGGTCCAGTAAGCACTGAGTTTGAATCCTTAGTAGCCACTGTGACCATAGATTAGTTTCTTCAATTCTCTGTGACTCATTTGCCTCATCCATAAAAGAGATGATACCTGTAGTAAGTATCTCATTGAATTGTGGTAAGAATCAAAGAAAAAATATCTGCAAAGTGCTATGTAAAATCAAAAGCTATGTGAAACAAAAAAAGGACAACTATGTGGCTGGGTAAATAGAGCAGTGGCCCTGAACTCAGGAGGACCTGAGTTCAAATTCAGCCTCAGACACTTGACACTTACTAATTGTGTGACCTTGGGAAAGTCACTTAACCCCAATTGCCTTGCCTTCCCACCTCCAAAAACAAAACAAAACTAAAAGTCCTATTTGTGGTATCCCACAAATTTTAGTGCAATTGGAAGTTTTCAAAGTGTAAACTTGAGCTGTCCTGACTAGAACTTCATTAAGACTTTTGGGTTACCTTGTACTGTTGTGTCCACTATGCTTAGTGGCATCTCCGAGTCTAGATTACAAGTTTCTTTATATTTTAGAAGAGGCAGAGTGGTTTAGAGGACAGTAAGGTGACTCTGGGGTCAGGAAGAACTAGGTTCAAGTAAAGTCAAGCATCGCCTCACCTGGTCAAGTCACCTGACCTTTCTAATCTTAAAATTATATAAACAGAGAATTGCTGGTCTGCACTGGTGGAGGAGCTTCCACTTTGGGAGTTCCTTATACCCATTAGAAAACAGGTCTGAACTCAAAAAGAAGAAGGAATTATTAGCATCGGGACCTCAATGGACGGGCTGAACTAGCTCCCAAGCTCCGTAGAGCAGCTTTGCTCTTTACCAGGGTGTAGTTTGTATTTGAGGAGAAGGGTTCGAGTGAGTGGAAGAGGAAAAGCGGGATTCAGACAGAAATGGGAAGCATGAAACCAAAGTGCCAGTGACAGTTATGGGAAGCTTTAAGAGACTAATTTAGAGGTATAATAATTACAGCGTACAATTATGTAATGCCATATGGTTACAAAGAGTGTTCCATATACATCAAATCCAGGCAATAAGAATTGATTTATTAGGCACCAACGGTATACGAAGCACTGTGCTAACTGCTGGAGTTAGGATAGAAAAGAGAGATGAAAAAACAATCTCTTCTCTGCAGGAACTCACAGTCTAACGGGGTGGGACAACATGTTGCTGTTGTTCAGTTGTGTCTGACTCTTTTTTGACCTCATTTGGGGTTTTCTTGGCAAAGATAGGAAGTGGCTTGCCACTTCCTTCTCCAGGTCATTTTTACAAATGAGGAAACTGGTAAAACAAGGTTAATTGACTTGTCCAGGGTCACGCAGCTAGTTAAGTGCCTGAGGCTGGATTTGAACTCAGGTCTTCCTGTTTCCAGACCTGGTGCTCTATCTACTGTGTCACCTAGCTGCCTCAGGGACAAGTTAAATTGGAGATCATCTCAGAGGGAGGGAAGATACTGGCATTAAGTGAGACTGGAATAGACTTCTTGTGGAAAGTGGGATTTTAGTTGGGATTTGAAAGAAAGTATGAGTTGGATACAAGGAGGGAGAGAATTCCAGTCATTGAAGCATCATGCTACCATTAAAGAATGCGAGATTTGGGGTGAGAATATGTGGGTTGAAATCCTGGCTTTGCTACTTATTATGTGGAGCAAAGATGGAATTGGATGTTGTACCATAGCCAGTTAATGCCTGATTCAAATTGTATGCTGAATACCTTTCTACTTCCCTTTTTGGGGAGAACTGAGACAAGAGTCAGAACCTAAACTTAAAGCAATTTTAATTTTTAAAATTTCTTTTTAAAAAATTTGGAACTTTAAAAAATATCAAATAAAGAAGAACAGAAAAAGATTATATATGAAGCTGAGGATCTCTATTTTGTATAGCTTCTTAAAGCAATTATTCAATCATATTCCGAGAGTGTTTGTGTGTGTGTGTGTGTGGGTGTGTGTGGGTGTGTGCGCGTGTATGCAAAAAGCCAAAGAGTCTTAGAAAAGGAGCCTAATTCCTTTGTAACAGGTCACATACTCCCAGGACTGAACCCAGGTTCCCATAGGTGGGTCCAGTACTATAGCAGCAACCACACTGGCATATCCAGGATGACTGCTAGCACAAGTTCTTAGATCCGCTTTACTAGGAAAGATAACTGTTTAAGGGGTCAACAATCTTTTTTTTTTCTTTTTTTAAATTTTTTTCCCCCAGACATGATTTTCTTTAAATTTTTTATAATAACTTTTGTTTATTTTTAGTTTACATCATTCATTTCCATGAGATTTTGAGTTATAAATTTTCTCCCCATCCTTCCCCTACCCACCACCCCAAAACAGCAATCCCACTGTATACCCCTTCCCCCAATCTGTTCTCTCCTATATCCTCCCCCATCACCCCTCTGACTTTCCAGTAGGGCAAGGTGGATCTCCCTATCCCAGTGCCTGTATATCTTATTTCCCAGTTGCATCTAAATAATAATAATAATAACAATTTTTTTAACATTTGATTTTAGAACTTTAAATTCTAGATTCTTTCCCTTCCTCCCTTGTCACCCACCCCCACTAGAAAGACAAGCAATTCAATACAGGCCGTACATGTGTAGTTATGCAGAACATCTCCACAATGGACATATTGTGAAACCCTGATTATATTTCCCTCCTTCCTATCCTGCCCCCACTTATTCTATTCTCTACTTTGTCCCTGTCCCTTTACAGACAATCCTCTTCTAACAACCCTCACCCCAACCTGCCCTCCCCTCCATCATCCCCTCTCTCATCCCCTACCCCCCTACTATCCTGTAGGGCAAGATACTCAATTTAGGGTGTATGTCATTCCTTCCCTAAGCCAAATTCAACTAGAGTAACGTTGACCCATTCCCTTTTGCCTTCCTGTTCTTCCCCTCCATTGTAGCAGTTATCCCTTGCCTCTTCTGTATGAGATGATTAACCCCATTCTGTCTCTTCCTGTCTCCTCTCATTCTATTCCTCTCCCACCTCTCAATTTCACCTTTTAAAATATCATCCCTTCCTATTCAATTGATCCTGTGCCCTCTGTCTATGTACACATATATACACACACTCACATATGTATTCATATGCAAATATACCCTCCTATATAGACATATGTGCATATATACATATATATACATTTATATTCCCTTCACCTATCCTCATACTGAGAAAAGTTTCATCAGTTACAATTGTCACTTTTCCATGTTGGCATGTAAATAGTTCAACTTTAATAAGTTTCTTATGATTTCTTTTCCATGTTTACCTTCTCATGCTGCTTGTGTTTGAATGTCAAATTTTCTACTCAGTTCTAGTTTTTTACTCAAGAATGCTTGAAAGTTCTCCACTTCATTGAATGACCATATTTTCCCCTGAAACATTATACTCATTAAGTATAATGAGTAGGTGATTCTTGGTTTTAATCTTAGTTCCCTTGATCTCTGGAAATCATATTCCAAGCCTTTTGGTCCCTGAATGTAGAAGCTGCCGTGTCCTGTGTTATCCTGATTGTGTTTTCACAATACTCAAATTGTTTCTTCTTGGCAGCTTGTAATATTTGCTCCTTGATCTGGGAACTCTGGAACCTGGCTCTAACATTCCTAGGAGTTTTCTTTTCAGGATCTTTTTCAAGGGGTGATTGGTGAATTCTTCCAATTTCTATTTTGCCCTCTGGTTCTAAAATATCTGGGCAATTTTCTTTTTTTTGTTTTTGCTTTTTGGAGGGCAATTGGGGTTAAGTGACTTGCCCAACGTCACATGGCTAGTTTTCTTGGTGTTAAGTGTCTGAGGCCGGATTTGAACTCAGGTCCTCCTGACTCCAGGGCCAGTGCTCTATTCACTGCGCCACCTAGCCACCCTGGACAATTTTCCTTGAGAATTTCTTGAAGGATGATTTCTAGGTTCTTTTTTTGATCATGGCTTTCGGGTAGTCCAATAATTTTTAAATTGTCTCTCCTGTAACTATTTTCCAGGTCAGCAGTTTTTTTCAAGGAGATGTTTCCCATTGCCTTCTATTTTTTCGTTTGTTTGGATCTGTTTAATAGTATCTTGATTTCTCATA